>JAZGUH010000038.1:600000-1045000 GCA_037893225.1 Hippasteria phrygiana | reverse complement strand
CCGGCAGAAGGGCATAAAGACGAAACATGGGTCAAAAGGTCTAATTCAGGTTTTGGGGGTAATCGAAAGAGTATTGGAGTATCTTCATTTTGATATACATTTTGTATCAAGAGGCTACGTCATTCTGACGTAATTAACAAAATGAAAAGGACATAAGGGGATTTTGCATTTTTTGTTCCCGGCAAAAGGGCATTAGCGTGTAATACCAATGTAACAATACATGATAAAAGTGCGTTCACCTCTGCACTTCAGTGGGGCATAAGCGCGCTTAGAGCAAATTTTGTTCCCGGCAAAAGGGCATTAGCATTTCACATGCCGCTTAAGCGCACGTTTATGCCAGAATGACTTCCCGGCAAAAGGGCATTAGCATAAAGATGTAAATAACTTTAAAATTAAGCAATATTTTTATTTAAAAATGCACAGCATTATTGGAAATATCAATAATTTTTATCTGACAAAAAAATCAACCGTTTGCGAGTTTTAATTTAGAAATGCCAACACATAAACCTTAAAGTTGATTTTCCCGGAATGTGTAATTACGCTTCAATGCGTTCTATATGCCCTTCTGCCGGGCACACCACGTGTTGATGGTTGGGGCGCCATTTTGTTTTCAAATAAAATTTCGTCAGAGATCTTCTCTGTCCCAGCAGTTTCTGGCCCGAAGTCTCTTGTGTTGGCAGCGTTTATTGCGAGTACAGGGCCTGTATGAAAGCTACGCTTAGTATACTTACCGAAATGCAACAAGTGGTAATCAACCATATTAAAATCAGCGCATGCGTCTTCGGTTCACTGCATTGCTGTCAATCTAATACTTTCAATGTTGTGTTCTTAGCTGAAGACGCGAAGGAAGCAGTTCGGCAAGGCGTGGCGAGTATATGGGTGTCCAATCACGGTGGCAGGCAGCTCGACGGAGTGTCAGCGACGGTAATTTATCACCTATTTTTCGAACCATTTTATATGAAAACCACGGGCGTAGATCCGGATGGGGGATGGGTTGACCGGGGGATGTCCATAACATGTTTCCCAGAAATTTCACTATCGTAAGTCTATTTGTAAACGAAAACGCCATAACGTAATTTAAATATGCAGTAAGTAAATGATGCATAGGATCTAAAACTGCACACCCAAGACATTCACAATACGTTCTTATCTTCTCACGATTGGTTCTGAATAAAAGTAAAGCTTTCATGCTTATAGAAAGAAATGCATGTATTTGCGCCTATTTGAGGTATGACATTACAAATGGGGTCTGCTAAGATTGGTCTTAAGGCCGGTTCATACTTCAAGTGAATTTGAGGGCGAAGCGAATTCGTCTAAATTAATTAATTAATTAATTAATTAATAACGGCGAACTTCACACTGAAACAACCATTGTTGACGTCACAAAATTCGCTTCGCTTTCGCATTCGCGTGAAGTATGAACCGGCCTTCAGGAAAGAAACAATGCGAATGTTTTACTGCTAACCAGTTTATTTAATTTGTATATCTACATGTACAGATAGACGTTCTGGCGGAGGTAGTCGATGCAGTCCGCGGCTCCAATGTTGAGGTGTATCTTGATGGAGGAATACGTAAAGGGACCGATGTCTTTAAGGCCCTTGCTCTGGGAGCACGGGCCGTCTTCCTCGGCCGGCCAGCACTCTGGGGTCTCGCTTACAACGTTAGTATACTTTCGCTATTTCTGACAAAAAACTAATACATGTACACGTACAAACAAATACCCCAAGATACAAGCCATTTGTTCAACCAGGAGTACGTTACACATGAGTCTCGGTCTACGCGTTGTGGTTAGTGGTTATCAGCAATAATTCCCATTCTTCGCGGTGCGAGTCATAGGTTATGTGTCCTGGGTAACGACAGTAACATAATTGCCCTCTTGTGTCTGTGGGCCCCAGTGCCAATCCCCAAGGACTTGAACATGACATGACTGTTATTTAAGTTCGTGAGCGCAAAGCACGCCCGTGCATTTCACTTGTGGTATACCTTTACTTGTGGTACAAGTACAATTACATTTCTCCTTCCAACATATTGTGCACAAAGTCGTGCTCACGCAAGTCCTCTGATTCGAACTAGGGATATGGACGCAAGATGTCGGTATACCAATGCATGTTATTCAGTTTTATACGCGGGAGACGTACAAAGCATTCATGGTGGTATGGGTTCATAGTTAAAATCAGGTAAACTGGATATTTATTGTGTTGTTCCTGATCGATAATTAAAATTCGGAAGAATCTAATGAAAATTACAAAAGTTTGTCCTGTTCTCTCCCAACACCTTTCTGGTGGTAAGGGTGAAGCTGGGGTGCGGAAGGTCCTACAGATAATTCATGAAGAATTCAGCACAGCCATGACACTTGCTGGTAATTTCATTTTTTTCCAATTGCTATCTTCGGTTTTTAATTAATCAGACAAGTTCATGCCGATTCGCTGATAAGTACTTATAGGGTATGGGGTTGTTCGGTCGGTCGGTCGGTCTGGCTGCCGACTAGCCGGCTGGACGGCTGGCCCGGCTGGCCGGTTGGCTAGTTGGTTTTATTACGTACGCTTAAGCATGCAGTGGACAGGTGTAAAACTTAATTTAATGTA
The DNA here is from genome assembly GCA_037893225.1 of Hippasteria phrygiana. NCBI lineage: Eukaryota > Metazoa > Echinodermata > Asteroidea > Valvatida > Goniasteridae > Hippasteria > Hippasteria phrygiana. The sequence goes on along the minus strand of JAZGUH010000038.1, from coordinate 1,042,415 downwards.
TTAGGCCTATCTGCTGCTAAGCTCTGGTGACATTTGTAGGCCTAATGGTTTGCGACACAAAAAACCCGCATATTGAGATATTGCAAAAGTATTGCATATTAAGAAGAAGAAGGCCCAAGTGTCAAAAGCAGAATTAAGCCAAAAAAGTGCACATTTAATAAACATACACATTGACACATGTAATTGTAAAAAGCAAAAAATAAAAAACAGCCTAAAAAAAGCAAACAAACAAACAAACACACAAACAAACAAACAAACAAGACGACGAGCATCGCTTGTCGTGATTAATACAACTCGTTATATGACATACAGGCTGTTGTTAGTAGCAGTTGCAGACCGTATTTAGAATGTTGACAATGGGATGTGTATTATAATTATAACTTATTCCTTATAGAATTGACAAATCTGTGATAATTCGTTGTTCTTTTTACCAAAGGTTGTTCGTCAGTGGCAGAGCTTACACCCGATTTGATAGCATTGTCTCCGTCTGCAGTAAGCTACGGAAGGTGCGAATCTTGCAGACGAGGGTGTAACTTCCCATGAAATTTATATGTTCATGAAGAAACCAGGTGTTCTTTCAAACAGTGCATCTATATAGCCTGATTATTATGGCGAAAGTTTCTTTCGATTTCATTTGAATCAAAAAATTAGCTGGCCTGACGTTTCGAACTTAAGCAAGTTCTTTCTCAAAGGCAAATGACAGAGTACAAGAAACAAACATGTAGGGAACACACATGCATGAGGGGGTGATGGGTGGAGAAACACAAAAGAGGGATGCAAAGGAGCCGGGCAGTGGGTAAACATCAAAGGGAGGAGGAATCAAGCGTTGATTTCATTTGATTAGGACGTTATAGTAGTGGTATCGAGTGTCAAATTTCTACCAATTAAAGTAAAAATATTGATGTAAGATATTCTTTTAAAATCTTGTAATAAATGATGAACTATTAGTCAACATGCAAAAAACAAATTTAGCCACAAAATATTGTTTTGACTGCCAGTTTACCCGCAGATGAATTTTACTTGTTCTTAAAAAAATAAACGAAAGCATTGGCAGCAACATAATAAGGTATGGACTTGAAACTTTACACCACCTTAAACCGCGACGATCTAAAAAGGGACGGGTGTAGGCCTATGTATTTTTTTTTGGGTTGTCGCTGTTCTTAATTAAGTCAAGCGTAACATACACAATAATCCAACAATGGATTGAAACTGTACAAATAGCGGCAAATGGCGTCATCCGGCCTGGTGGCACTGGTTTTTTTTGTTGCGCCATTTGGCGTCATCCGTACGCAAGGGGTTTTTAAGTGTCGCAGACAAATACCTCAAAGCATGGTCACTCGTTCCTGTGGTTTTTATATTACTCCAGTTAAATTAACATGTCCATGTACATCAACATCGATGTTTATTCAATAACCGTATTGAATTATTTTGACTGACAACTAATGGGGCAAATTACAACAATTTATTTGCTTTGGAATAAACTAAAATTGTTTATTATTCAAAAGTTTTCATTATTTCCACAGTTAACTTTGTTTCGCTTTACCTAATAATTCATTTCATGTTTCTATGTCTACAACTGTGTTTATTCAATTTTCAGTAGTAGCATTCATTTGGAAAAATTGTGAAAATGTGTGCTGATCTTTGTGTATCCTAGTGCATCGTGGTGCATGTAAAAGCCAATGACGCATAAAATGTATATGACAAGGGGGAAATTATCGGGGTCCATGCTGCCATAGCCGTCCCCTCCCCAAAAACATATTAGGGGGACGTGCCCGCCGTCCACCCCCCCCCCCCCCCCCCCCGGGATCGCCGCCCATGAATGAACTGATATATAAATATGATTTGACAACAACTCTCGGACCTAATATTTATGCTTTTCATTCTTTAATGAAAAAAATCCTTCGAAGTAAGGTAATCATATCTGTTCCACCGCATACAACGCTTACGGCTGACAAGCCATTGGCACGCTTTCTCAGACTAGTCTAGCGCCCCCTATTGGTGATCTACTATTATGTCTGTGGTAGACGTTTTTACTTTGCTTCCATCAACTGGTGAAAGTTTTCATGGCACACATAACATTTCAACTTTTATGGAGAATTGTTTTTTGTTTTTTATGAAAAACATGTGAGACGTTTTCAAATTTCGGTCATCAAAAATTCAATGTCAGACCGCTGGGGATTTTGAATCCAGCTCGCTCGAATCCAGTTTGAAACACAGCTCGATGTTGTATCTGGGTGTGTATATTTTATATAGATATTAATCAAAAATATCAGAATGGATTTTCGTCATGCCTTTTCAGACACTATTTGTTTTCCTTTACAGCCATGTAAACAAGGCCGAAACTGGCTTGGCGTACTCAGGGGGGTTTGGCGGCGAATTGGATTCCGACAATGAAATTATATCGCCAATTATACACGCCAGTGAGTTGGTTTGGCTTCGAAAACCGTTTTGTCATTCATAATGCTGCAAAGCAGTTAACAAGAATGGACAAGGCTCATGATCGTATTATCAGTAGGCGTTTGAGTGGATGTGGTCGAGATCTGGGAGTGACTGGCAAATTCCCCGAGAGCCAACACGTGCAGGCTGCTCGACCTTACCTTAATGTCATTCAGAAAATGATTTCAACTTTGTCCGTGTCTCCTTCGAGATCTTTGAATCAATTTTTCGCGGGTGCTATACCGTAAAAACGTATTATTCTTGAGGAGAATTGAATTTGATGCAATGATCGGCCTTGATAGGCAGACTGGAATTGATAAAAACAAAATGAATTGCCATGTGCAAGAGTTCTTCTTTCGTTATTGGATACGGCAGACCTATAGGAGCGTGAATACAATAGATTGAAGTTTTTTATGACATGGTGAATTGCGATTTACTATCTACGAAAGCCCGTTAGTGCCACCGCTATTTTTTTTTCGAGAGCAGTTATTTTTATTTTCGAGAGCAGTTATTTTTATTTTCCAGAGCAGTTATTTTTATTTTCCAGAGCAGTTATTTTTATTTTCCAAGCAGTTATTTTTATTTTCCAGAGCAGTTATTTTTTTTTCGAGAGCAGTTATTTTTATTTTCGGAAACTTTACGAAACAAAGTTTTGGTCGCGGGCCTTGCCTTATTTTATATACAACAACGATAACAGGCTAGCGGAAATGGCCGCGTTTCATAAAGGCCACAGGACGCGCAGTCTTTTTTTAGTAACTTTTGCTTTTACCGTTTTTTTTTTTCGAGAGCAGTTATTTTTTTTTTTCGAGAGCAGTTATTTTTATTTTCGAGAGCATTTCTTTTTTTTTCAAAAGCAATTATTTTTATTTTCAAGAGCAGTTATTTTTATTTTTGAGAGCAGTTATTTTTATTTTTGAGAGCAGTTATTTTTTTTTTCGAGAGCAATAATTTTTATTTTCGAGAGCAGTTATTTGTATTTTTAAGCAGCTGTATTTTTTCTTTTTTTAAGCAGCTGTTCGGTTTCCGGAAGTCACTGATCATCCATGGCTGCTGCGGCGGCTTTAGTTTAGGACTTAATTATGACGAAATAATTGCTTCACTTGCTTGTAATCATAATATCTTGATCAGCAAGCGTATAACCTAAACCGTAAATTGCGAGAACTTGGCCTTTATCGCCGAAAACACCAGACAGACATTTTTGATGTTGCATGTTTTATAGAAGGGCAGTTGAGTACCTCAGGGCAACTTTGTGGTTACCGGTTGATGAACCTGAGATGCCTTCAGAATGGACTGCTGGTAAGCCGAGAAACAGTGCCCCATCTTCTGGGATGACTAGACCCAGAGCATAATTATGAAGCGCGATATGGGGGAAAAGGGAACCCCCCCCCCCCCCACCCCCCCCCCCCCCCCCTTTTGTGTTGGTCATTGTGTTCCCGGATTCTCAGGAATTCTTTTCAGAAATCTAGGGGGATGTGTTAGATAACAATAATCTGAAGTGTGCTTAATGTATAGGGATAAAATGGGGGTACCCTTTTCCCCCATATCGTGCTGGGTATCACCCAGAGGGAGTCGAGCAAAGAAGGCGGTGGCGGCGGCTACAAGGACATACAACGGCAGAGGCCCAGACTTTGTGTGGCACCTCGACGCTTATGACAAACTAAAGCCTTATGGGGTTTGTATTAACGTATCGACGGATAATCAAGACAGATCCTCTGGATTGAAGCCTCTGTGACCAATAGTGACCCTGGCGTTATTGCGGGGTATTTAATGGAAACTGTGAGAGACAAAGTAGGTTGATCCGTAGAATATTAGGCCTACAGCTGCGCTTTTGAGAAATGTAGCAAGCGCCAGTGCATGCACTAACACTGCATGCCCACCCGTACCCAGGCGTCTGCGCGAAACATGTGCTTCTTGATTTGAAAATAAAAATAGCTGCTTCTTGAAAATAAAAATAGCTGCTCTGGAAAATATAAATAACTGCTCTCGAAAAAAAAATAACTGCTCTCGAAAATAAAAATAACTGCTCTCGAAAAAAAAAACTGCTTTTAAAAATAAAAATAACTGCTCTCGAAAATAAAAATAACTACTATCGAAAAAAAAAAAATGCTCTAGAAAATAAAAATAACTGCTCTCGAAAAAAAATAACTGCTCTCGAAAAAAAAAAACTGCTCTCGAAAATAAAAAAAACTGCTCTCGAAAAAAAAAAAACGATGGCACTAACGGGCTTTCGTAACTATCCTTCTGTTGGGCCAACTATCGTGTCCGATACAAACAACTTGCCTTTTAAATCAGTCGCTGTCAACTTAAAAGAGGTTTAGCATGCATGTATCATTATATGTGCCATATTAGGGGCGTGTCATTACAAGTAAATCGATTTTCTACTAAATTCTACAGAAAAAAAACTCTCATATCTGTAAAAAGGCAAACATGAAAAATAGGATGACATAATTGGACCGATAATTTCATTTATCGATTATCAGAATATGCAAGTACGGTTATAATGTTGACGTTTTTAATTCTGTGACGTAATTAATAATTTCTGGTATTTGACTTGGAAATTTACTTACCAAAGCTTGGGCCTACTACTTGGAATTCACAAAAGGAATTTTCAAAATCTTACCTTTTCCCGCATAAAATAAACAATTTTCATTAAAATCATTGTCTTTAAATACAGCTATACGACGGCACAATCGCTCATTTCGCCATCTCTGCTTGCCTGCTTTCAGTGGCCTTGTTTTTTATGTATTTTCAGATGATATTTTTTCCACGTTAGTGAAATTTTCTTTTTTCTTTTTTATTCTGTCTTTAAAGGAAACATGATTTAGGATTTATATTGCATTATTCCTGCTTAAAACAATAAAGTATTATCTTGACAATGATATTTTGTGTCCAGAGACAATTATTTCCCGGATTAAATATGAGAAAAACATTTTTGAAAATGTTTGTCCAAGCTACTCCGCCCCCTGATGAGTGGGACCCTCATTAACATAAGTGTGTGACGTAGATCGAGACATTACAGATTCTGCTGCACGAGCCGGCCCCATTCATCATCACGCGTATGAATGTGTGTACATGTATACGTGTGTGTGCAGAACGGCGAAAATTCTTCGTCCAAAATCTAAGCAAAATATAGTGTTTTTCGGCCATGCCGACAAGGTGTGTGGCTGCTGGTTGCAGCAAAACAACGAAGGATGGAGTAAGCCTTCATTTATTTCCAACTGATGCGAAATATCGCAGAATTTGGACGGCGAAAGTGAAGGTGACAAGAGCGAAGTGGTCCGGCCCCAGCAGCTTTTTAGCGTTATGTAGCGACCACTTTGAGCCGTTGTGTTTCGATACTGTTATTTTCAAATCATGGGATGACCATTAAAAATATGCTAGTCCACTGCTATCTTAACATAGTTCCCAGATGTGAGTAAGGTACAGGCGAAAGCAGTTAAACGGCCCATTCCCTGAGGAGCCTTCGCTAAAAGGGAAAAAGTCAGGGTAAGTTCGATGTTAGTTGTTGCAACTTGCAAATTGCACGTGTAGACCTAGTGTGTATACGATGTACATGCATCATTTACGGGTCCAGACTATCGAGTCGATCCATGAATTTCGGCACCTCGGTTACGTCACGAACAGCGCCCTCAATTTGAGTCTCAACAAATTCCAAAAGGGGGGGGGGGAATTTTTGGGCGGAATATAATCACACTAAAACTTCACTTGAACCAGTTTGGCTTTTAATTCACATTCAATACATATAAATGAATTGATTTATGAAATATAATGTGATCCGGCCAGTTTGAGAAGCATATTAATATTGTTAATTTATGTCTTAATTATTGTAATGGCTTTGTAATTTGACCTTTGGGTCACGATGATTGCCAATTTAATCAAATTGAAATTGAAATCTCACTTTTAAATAAGCTTACTTTTTGCCTCCCGACTTCCGAGTTGCACGACATGTAGTATTGTCTTGATGTTTTCATGGATGGTAAAAAATGGTGTTTGAAAAAAGAACAGTATAGCCTAGAACTAGCATGTTGCACATTACAAAATGGTTGAAGAGCTTGTTGTCTTCTTTGATGTGTAACAGTGCACGTTGGGAAAAGTTTCACGTGCGGCGGTACTGTTAATGAAGTGACACCCTGTGTGACGTTGTGAATGATTGAACCATTCGATATCATTTCAAAATCATGTTCAGTCCAGTAGCTATATATACAAGCTCATTACAGACGTGAGCACGACGGTGAAAGGAAATTTAGTGGAATGATGCACGTGTTTAATAGAATGAAGCTGTCGGATGCCTTGACCAAAGATTTCGACGGAGATTGTCTGTGGAACCCTTTTGATTCCAATATACCTAGTGTTTGAGGCTTCGGTATAATGATGTCAGATCCGGGTTGGACGGCAACGAGACCCGAGACAGCGAGATTGCCAAGCGGTGCCCGCGCCCCACCAGCCGGCGACCAACTCCCTATCTTCAGTTGTCAGCTCCGCGATACTCGTTCTTTCCCCCAACTCCCTCTGGGATAAGGATGTTCCCATGATTTGCATACAGCTGGGTCCCATTCAAGTGGCAGAATCTCATTTTACGTCCCCCTTTTTTCGCCTATAAAAACTGGAGGGCTTCGGAGACTGTCAAATGTTGACGTGGAGTTCGCGTCTTTTTCAGCACGTGTACCGTGTACCATTTGCCTGATACCAACCGTCGTCAAACAGGACGTGGGAAAGTTAAATCTGCAATAGGTACGAGGCTGGAGAAAGGATCAACGTGCCTCCCATCAAACATTGAAGAGCCTAAACAACATTAGCATTGATCTCCTGAGAATAGGAGGGTTTCTGACGCACCGTGCCGGGCATGGTGCGGGCAATTATGTACCGCCGGCGTTTGGAAAAGAGAGTCATGCCATCGTGACACAACTGATGCTTTTCAAGACATGAACATCACATGTTCTAATTAAATTGTCATTATCAAGAGAGTGGTGCCCCCTCCCCCAAAAAATACAACAACAAAAAACAAACAATTAAACACGTTCATATTTAACTGTTGATTTTCATTTTTGCCTTTTTAAAGATATAAGATGTGGCTACTTTTCCGTAAAAATATAAAGTCTTGGCTAAAAATCGATATCAGGCAATGTAGCCTCAAATTTGGCCCCAAATAAGACATGCATGCAAAACCACGAGTAACCTAACAATAGAAAAGTAGTTATGAAAAACGACAGTTAAATGTAAACGTGTTAAAAAAAAACCGAACCCCTTGCTGAATGTCAATGGCAGACAAATTGTGATATCTGCTGAAATTTCGATGCCTTTTATTCTTTTGCCGAAAAGACGGGCCCTCTGAAAAATCCACACTGACTGTCGAAATGTCCTAAAAATAAAATCCTGAATAAAATATCTAAATTAGAAATTGCAAAAAACGAGAATAATAACTAGATTGATGTAGGACCTATACCGAGAAAACAACATTACGTCAAAAGACGGAATCTGTATCTTAAGGAATGGATTGTTGTCCTTCCCGACACAGTGTGGGAAAGAACATCCCAGGCTTTTTCAACTTAGTACACGATTTCAAAGGGGGAATTGAGTTGGTGTCACCAATGGTGGAAGTTACCCCACCTAGGTCTACAGGTCTGAAAATTGGCATAATTTCTTTGGTATCTATTGAAGAATTATCCTCTAGTAAGATCTGGACCCAGGAAAACCGTGAGGGTGATAGGGCTGGTAACCTAAAATGCGGCTCTTTGCCTATAGACGAATCCGGCGACCAAAATTAGAAGCATTTACTGCGGTGGCGAGGCGCTCGCGTGCGTGTTAGACGCACGCGCTCGACGCAGCTTCGACCAACGGGGTGTTTACAACTTGCCAAAATGCGCGCGCGACTAAAATTAAAGAACGCGCGCATCCTGCACGCGAGCGCGGCACCACTGTAAAAATGGCGTCGGCGAATTCCTGTATAGAATGGCTTTTAACTTTGTATTGGGCGACTTGAACAAAATATAGACTTACACGATTCCCGAAATACATTGTATCCTCTTCTGGCATTGATTGCGCAGTGCCTGCTGCTACGGATTCGAAGCTGATTTCTGGGAGCTGGGTGGTCGAGTGGTTAAGATATGCACTCGTAAGCAGGAGGTCGTGGGTTCGACTCCCGGCCAAGTAAGCCTGTGAATTTTCCCACAGGCTCTCGGAAAGCACTGAGCATACAACGCTAACACCACATCATGAAAAGCAAACCTCTGTTAACAAGAATACAGAACTCAACTTTCACAGACATGGTAGATTGGAGAGTATTTAACGACCTCCTTCATTAATAGGAGGTTGTATAGCTATTATTAATTCTTGTAAGTCTGTATACAAGTTATTTTGATCCTGGTTTTAAATTAAGAAAAAGATGTACAAAAGTGTTGTTCAGACATTTCCAAACTTCCCTAACCAATCAGCAACACGGTACACGATACACATTCCCTTGGAGGCTGTCGGCCTGGTTACGATATCTCTGCTATTTACGTGCACACACATGTTCACGGAGCATTTTGTTTCGGTTCCAATTAGTTTTTAAAAGTTGGAACAAGTCTGTCCCAATAGGAGCGATTTACAATAGTGCGCCGCCAAGAGTTTGTAACGGAGTGAACATTTGAACGCAATGCCGCGTTTGAAAAGGGTCGACACCAACCTCGTTACCATGGGCACGATCTTGCGGCGCCATGTTTTCCCACCATGCCGTGCTCGATGGGCATGATCTTGCGGCGCCATGTTTTCCCACCATGCCTTGCTCGATCCTAACCCCTGGAATTGTGTAATTACCCAACCTCGTTACCATGGGCACGATCTCGCGGCGCCATGTTTTCCCACCATGCCTTGCTCGATCCTAACCCCTGGAATTGTGTAATTACCATATCCCACATAGTGGGATATGGTAATTAGGACTGCAGTCGATGTGTTTAACGCGCGACGCAGTGTTTTTAGTAGGAAGGTTTTATTTGTAGAATCAATCTTTTGGAAGGATGAGATTAGCTCCTGATAATGATGCCTAATGTATTGCCCGCCTGACGTTAAATCTAACACTGCACTGAGTAGTAGTAACAGCCGGCCTGGTGGGATCGGGAGGAAGGAAAAGTATGACGACCTGACCGTTTCCGCCCATTATCGCCGGATGTCAGTTGTGTAATTTTCAAAATGTTTTTCTCAGCTGTTTTCGCAAATTTGTCAAACCTTTCGATGCATCTTCTGCAGCGGCGGCAAACACTGTCATTGAGAATGAGCTGCTTTCTTGAACTGGATAAATGAGTAAATTTACTATCGATTGGAAGAATTTTGAATTTATAATATGTGTGCCTTTTCTATCTCTGTTTAAACATAAAATATGCTACATGTATTTCCTGACCAGAAAAAAATCCATATCGTTTATCGTAGCCACCACGACTAGTGGCCTTGTCTTGATAATGGAAAAAAGTGCTCGGAGTCGTTTTGCTGATGTGACGTGACGAACAGGATGTTAACGCGGGCGCGAGCGCACACATGGCGTTCAACATTCGGTTCGGATTACGCGCGCGGTTCACTTTCAGTACATAAATATTCATTTCGGAAAGCCAGTCAGCGTCGTTTACGTATTCCACACGGCCAGGGGTTAGTGAAGGAACGCACACGCGCCCATGGAGTCGAGGATGGTAATTACCATATCCCACATAGTGGGATATGGTAATTAGGACTGCAGTCGATGTGTTTAACGGCGACGCAGTGTTTTTAGTAGGAAGGTTTTATTTGTAGAATCAATCTTTTGGAAGGATGAGATTAGCTCCTAATAATGATGCCTAATGTATTGCCCGCCTGACGTTAAATCTAACACTGCACTGAGTAGCAGTAACAGCCGGCCTGGTGGGATCGGGAGGAAGGAAAAGTATGACGACCGTCATGACCGTTTCCGCCCATTATCGATGGATGTCAGTTGTGTAATTTTAAAAATGTTTTTCTCAGCTGTTTTCGCAAATTTGTCAAACCTTTCGATGCATCTTCTGCAGCGGCGGCAAACACTGTCATTGAGAATGAGCTGCTTTCTTGAACTGGATAAATGAGTAAATTTACTATCGATTGGAACAATTTTGATTTTCGGCCTCGACTCGAATTTATAATATGTGTGCCTTTTCTATCTCTGTTTAAACATAAAATACATGTATTTCCTGACCAGAAAAAAATCCATATCGTTTATCGTAGCCACCAAGACTAGTGGCCTTGTCTTGATAATGGAAAAAAGTGCTCAGAGTCGTTTTGCTGATGTGACGTGACGAACAGGATGTTAACGCGGGCGCGAGCGCACACAGGGCGTTCAACATTCGGATTACGCGCGCGGTTCACTTTCAGTACATAAATATTCATTTCGAATAGCCAGTCAGCGTCGTTTACGTATTCCACACGGCCAGGGGTTAGTGAAGGAACGCACACGCGCCCATGGAGTCGAAGGAACGCACACGCGCCCATGGAGTCGAGGATGGGTCGACACATCCTGAAATCTGTCGAGCCTTTTCAAACGCGAATTGCATACGCGATAACAAAACGTGGGTGTTTGGTTTGTTTTTTTCGTTCCATGTCTTATTGACGAATGATATAACTTTGTATTGCTGGGGAGGAAATGAAATTAAGAAAGTGATATAAAAAAAATAATAAATCGGGCGAATCTTACGAAGATATGCCCGGGTGTGGACATGCATCCAAACAGGAAAGGGCTAGGTGCTGAGCTAGCTCTTGGGATGTCGGCTCTATTCTTCGGTATTCCAAAATCGGTGTAGCTGGCTGCGGCGCTGTGCCAAATTACAATTAATTTTGGCTTAAGGCAAGTTGATCAACTTTGATGTTTCATGAGGCGTGACGTGTCAATAGAACAAACATCTGGACAGGTAATTTTATAGGTCCCACGAAATGGCATTACACCCACATCAATTTATGTTATACCGGGTACTAGATGTGGCGCTATTATGTCACACCCGCCGGTACCAGATGTGGCGCTATTATGTCACACTAGATGCGGCGATTATGCCATACTAGATGTGGCGCTATTATGTCATACTAGATGTGGCGCTACTACCGAAGTGATGACGCCAATTAATGCAATGTTTGGAACCAGAATACATTCCAAACTGCATGTGTTTGGAACCAGTTGCCGCGGCAACTGACGTCAGACTTCGGTACTCTATTATGTCATATTAGATGTGGCGCTATTATGTCGTACCCGGTACTAGATGTGGCGCTTGTATAAGTTATCCCACGAGCGCCGAGTGGAACACGGAATAATGTAGTGCGTCCGTGTCCCATATTCCACGAGGCCGAAGGCCGGGTGGAATATGGGACACGGACGCACTACATTCTCCGTGTTCCACGAGCGCGAGTGGGATAACGAATTTATCTTCAAGCAAACTTGACGCGCAGTAAAGATGGAACACGCAACGGCGCTGTGCGCGAAACCTGTACCACATACACGCACACATCATTAACAGCCAGCACTATCCTGCAGGAGAAACAGGAGCTATCTGGAAAACGTAACAAGTGTGCGCCGAAGACGTGACGATCCACATTGGACGCAAACGCGCAGCTTTTGAATTACCAATGGATTGTGCAGCACTGCGTTTTGCGTATCGCGCAATTCGCAGAATTAGAACAGCGCAATTCGGAGTGTGTATATGGGCCATGTGATATGGTTTTTATCACCCTCTCAGCTGCCACGGATTGACCAATCAGGATCGAGGATTCAAGTTTGCTTGAAGATAATATGTCATACTAGATGTAGCCATCCAGTTTCGTGTAGCTATAGCACGTCCGCCTTTATTTTTCACCGCAGTTGGCTTCAGGGCGTTGGCTTTGTTTTGATGTATTACCGGTATATATTTTCGTAGTCATTATTAAATATTCTGGAAGCCGAATTTACGTCTTCAGTGCTTTGATTTTGAATTGTTCAATGTCTGTCCTTCACACTGTAAAAGTTATACATCACAAACTTCATAAGAAGATCCGCCGGTATCCAATCCCGGTACCTCTCGCCGCATCTAGTACCGGTGTAGCGTTAAAATTTTGTCACCATGAAATATTGTAGCATTGCACATGCCTTGAGTGATCGATGAATCGATTACTGGAAGAGTGGTCGGTCACGTGAGAGGGTTTAACAAATAATAGGGAAGAGGAGTCGGATATTCATGAGAGTCGGATATTCGTATGACACCGGTATGACATAATAGCGCCACATCAAGTAGGCCTACCTGTACTTTATAGGGTAGAACCTGTACCTCTAGCGACATCACAGGATCAGCGCCCTCAAACGTCAGGAAATAATGCTAACATTATTAGTGACAAAGAACATTAAGGCCTGCGCTAAACGTCGTACTACTGCCGTGTCGAACTCAATTAAACTATCTTTTTTTAGTTCTGCATGGCAGGATCGAGCACGACGTTCATCGCCATTAGTTTCAGCAAATTGATTTTTTTTCCTATGCTTAGTTGGTCCACGATTAGATAGTTTGGGGTTTCAACCCTATCCACCCTATATACGTCGCCCCCCCCCCCCCCCCCCCCCAGTCCTCCCACAATTTGTCTACAAAGAGATTAATTCTGTTATTTCTTTCGCTGTTCAGATTTATAACTACAGTGTTAAAAGTAGAGAGTGAAATGTTGGTTTCTTCATTGTTATACATTTCTTATAAATCGGATATTATTTTGACTTTCCCCCGCCAATATTTCCTGTGGGGCACAGTGCCAGCTAGGGGAGCCACATTACAAGACAAAAATACAATATATATCATTTTGATGCTTTTGGTTTTTGCGACGTACCTGGTTAGAGTTTGTCAATTCTACCACCCTTACGACACTATACAAATGCATCTGGAGGGCAATGGATTGTCCTCAGCATAAACAAATCTGTGTGTGTGCGTGTTGGTTTAAGAGGCACGTACCCCCCGCCACTCTTTCAATTTAGGAGTATCAATGTGCTGGCATTTGTAGGGAAGTAACCTAAGATTCGGTGAAATAGTCATGTTCTCCGTCGTTTCCTCAAACTTCCATCGCATCTGAGTTCAGGCAATTGTGACTGAGGTGTTTCTTGCATTGTCGTCTGTTTAGTCAATGTCACAATAGGATAATAAATTAGATCAACGAGGCGTTTTGGCAGGTCGAAGGTGTCAACTATTTTTGTAGCAACCAAGAAATTTAGTGCATGGAGTGGCTTGTATTTGACCCTCGCCTCGTCAACAACGGCTACTTGATCAAAGTCCACTCCATATAATTAATTACAATAGCAAGAACTAATTATACTCCGCAGAGCCACGCAACAGCCACAGAAATTAATGTTAGCCTGCACGCCGTTGCGTGGATTGCCAAAGATGTATTAATGGAATTGATAGAAAGATCGTATGAAAGGTTTATTGAGGATATTCAATAACGTGAAGTGGGGGTGAAGCCTTCTTTGGAGCGAAGCACGTGTGGTCTTATTAGGCGGCAAAGTTTCCCCACACTTGCCGCCATCGGGCACGTCCCCATACACCGGCTGTGGTTGGGGGCAGTCGCCGGGAATGGTCCAGCGCATGGTCCTGCCGTCGTGTACAAATCCATTGATTTGCTTTTCTTGTCAAAAGGGTGTTTTCTGTTTTGTTTCGATTTTTTTTCCAAATGAAAGCTCATGTCTGGCTAATTCCGACTTCAGTATACAGTATAGGAATAGCTACTCTCTTTAGTTTTGTTGTACTGTGTTGTTTTGTTAGATTATGGCACAAAATGGAATGGTCAATCGTAGTTTAGTTCAGATTGGTCCAAAGAAATTGGGTTCAGGGTCGTAAAAGAAGGAGCGGCTTAACAGTTAGCAGAAAAGTTGTACTGACTAAAGCAGAAAAAGAAGCGTATTTCACACGAATAGGTATACGTAACAAATCAAATTATTAGCGAACAGGTCGGTTCCTCATGATTAGCCACATTCAGTGCAATAACAAATAACAGAGGAGTCGCATAAATGTGAGTTCATGACCCAACTTATTTAGCTTAGTGAGAGCTCTGATCTTGCATTTTGCGCCGGATTAATGTCTTTACGCAGCTATTGTGCATGGGCCGAACTGTTTAACTTAAGCTGTCTGGACAGCGTCCAGACAATTTCTGAGAACAAGTGAGTCAATGGAAATCGTCAATTTGCAGTGGATGTCCTCCACTGATCTCTATATAAACTGGATAGCTCATTGGCCATTGCGCGCTGTACAAGCAACTGAAGCCAACACCCGCCATATTACCACTCCCAATTTCCCATTGATCGCTATGTACGGAGAACGAGGATGAAAGGAGACCCTGGGGACAAGGTTGGAATACCTGTTCTATTGGGAGTGATAATATGGCGGACGGTGGCCTCAACTCGAACCGCCGATGCGCTATCCAGTTTACATAGAGATCAGTGATGTCCTCCAACAGCCGGAACTGAACTCGGTTTTTATTCGCAAATGGGCACCCAGTGTCAAGGGCTTATAAGTTATGATGGGCCTTTTTATAGTAGTTTCTATATGTTTTTCTTCAGTTTGCAGTTTTAATTACTGAAGTGCTAATTTAGCACTTGAAGACCTAAAATTGTGCACTTTATAAGTGCTCGTATAGTGACTGCACGTGCCGTGCTGATTTAGCACAGGCACACGTGCTACAATAATGCGCCTATCAATCTTATATGAGGGTTTGGTCACGTTTTTCAAGCCCCAGGGTGGGGATTTTGGTCACTCATTTTGCCATTGTTTCCACATCATCAGAAGTTCAAAACCATGAGATGGGGGTGCCTCACTCATGTATGTCGGGGATTGTCACTAAAATTTTTGGGGGAGGGGAGGGGGAAGCAATTGATAGGACTGGTGCATAATAGCACTCAAAAAGCGTTAAACTAAAGCACTTCAGGTGCTATTTTCAACAACTCATAGGACACAAAATAGAGAAAAAGCGGAAAAGATAATACTGGAAGTTTGATTGACATTAATTAACTACAAATTAATAGAGACAATGGACCGATCCGGCCTGTCAATCAAACAGCGCGCATTGACCAATAGGATTACGACTTTTGGCCAGGTAAATTAGCAACAGTTGCTACAGGCGTGGTCCGCCATTAGCTCGGTCAAGCTCGGTCAAACTTTGTCACATGCGCTGTGAAAAGTGTACACAAACAAATGTGTTTGGTGCGGCCGGGCACCGTATTTTTTTTTGGACCACCCTGTATAAAAAAACCCATTTATTTTACATATCTTGTTCTCGTGTAGTTAAAACACATTTCAAAACGTTGCCACTCGCACTGTGAAATTCCGATTATGATTTCCTTGATGGTATTCCCCTTCATTTTGCGACAAATAACCATAACCCCAAAATGTCTCTAAGACCGCCTTTCAGATGCAGAAACTGCAAAACAGTTTGTGGTCCTCTGCGAGTCCACAGAACGTTTTGAGATCCTACATTGTGTGGACATCCTTTTTTGCAGGTGCACACACTGACTGCAATGTGAGTGCACATACTGCCCCCCCCCCCCCCCCCCCTCCCTTCCCATGGGCACGAAACTGTTTTTATCTCGGGAATAAAATGGCGTATTTCTGTCGATAAATTTAATTTTCAAAACAATCAATCGACGGTCATTTGTTTGTGTCCATTCATATTAGTTTCAATTAAATGTTATCCGAGCTTACTTCAAAACGTGTGCTCAAGCGTCAGTGCCAGGCAAGGTGGGTACTCGTGTTTTCAAACATGTGCAACACGACTTGATCTTTGAGGTCGTAATATTTTATATCATGCCTGCCAGTGGCAATCTCAGACGTACTCTGTTCCACAACACCTATATCTGTACAATACCCTAAAACCAATAAGATTTTACAGTCACGCTGAATTTTACAATTCTATGGATTAAGTTTGAAACAGGTTTTCCCCGGGGAAAAACTATATAATAATGTTGTACTTGCGTAGCTACCCCCTACCAGGGGTCAAATTATCTAACACGAGGGCTGGCTGAGGGGGTCTCCCCTAACTCAAAAGGGTATCTCCAAAAACGTCCCAGACGGAGCTCACTTTCTCCAAAAGTGCAAATGATGTTAAAAAGAATTTGTGAACAAGGCCAGACGTAGAATGTCATGGATAGCGCATCAGATCTGAGTTGAATATTAAAAACCGAAGCAAGTAGATCCATCTGCGAAAGTGCTTCTCGGTAAAGGTTCCTGTACTTTTTCGATGCATTCTGGTGCATTTTTACAGTATATTTGTGAAACAATTCTCAAAGCGATCGGACTGATTTATTGTCGCTGCATTTATCCGTTGTAAATGTTCCTTTAACGCTCCAATCTGTTAGCCTCTTGTCAAGGCGCGCGCGGCATCACCGAGCACGGTTTACCCCTGTCATGAAAGAAAAACATGCAGTGCAGCTCAGTCGCGAGGGTCTTCTCGAACCGTTTTAGTGATGAGTTCATGTCTTTATTCAAAATTACGATGACATCTATAGTGCAATAGCTTTCTTTATCAGACCAATCATAATTCCTCGAATGTTATTTTGTTCAAGCTTTAGGCTGTACTGTTATCATAGTTTAAGTAAATATAATTTTAATGCAGTATCGACATTAGAACTTACATTAGAACTATATTTTTACCATAATTTATGTATTTTCACATAAATAGCTCAAATACACAGTTAGCATCGTTTACAACATTGTGCTCCCCCCCCCCCCGCCGGTCCTGCAGTGTCGAAAATGGCACCTCGTCAGCGTCAGGTATATGAACAACTTTGATTTGACGCTGTTCGCGGGATCGCTTACATGCACCGTGGGTTCAGCCGATGACCTGTAACATTCCATGCAGTATATCAGACAGTCTAAGTTGCTGCAGATATTTTAAATTATACAGAGATTGTTTTTCACTACACAGTGATTGACAACACTTTCAGAAAGACCTGGACAGGTTAATACTAATAGATGCACTTGACGATTTATAGAAAGAGCTGTTAGCTTGAATGTAAGCGATATCTCGTAAAGTTTGAAGGTATAATAAAAGGTTTTAAAAGTATAATAAACAACATGCAACACCAAAATAACAAACTACCGAATTATTATGAAATACCTTACTTGACTGTAAGTAAATAATTGTCTCAAGCATCCTGTGAAATCATGGCACCTGGTGTGCTGTCAATTTCAAGAAAAGTGGAATATTTATATTAATTAATTCCAGTGTTGTTCGGCCGACTATCGTTGGAAATAGTCTAGTTCCCCGACCTGATGATTCATTGACGTCTATTACTCCGTTTTGTCTGAATAGGGTCACGGAATCAAGAACAGTTTTTTTTTTCTCTTGGATTTCCCAGCATGTAGGGCCTATATGCACACAAAATTTGAAACAGGTCAGTGTTACAGTATATGCTATAAAATACACTTAGGCCTAAACCACCAAATCCATTCATTTCTGAAAATTACAGCAAACGCAAATGTTGTATACTATCTTTAATTCTGAAAAAGTGGAGAAAACTTTAAATACAGCGTAAAAGTTAAAAAGGCACTTGGATTTGCAGGTTGTAACCATTCTCGCGCTCATCGCCTCCGTGTGAGGAAACACAGCCTCGGCGACATGTGATAAAAGCGCTATGGCCAATAACACCAACACTGCCCTCACGGCTACTCATTCACTTCTGTCTTGCGCAAGGACACAAGCACCATGGCCCCTCTGGATTATACCTCGATCAAATGATTTGTATAGTACAACCACAATCTGGAGTCCAGTGCACTCCACCGACCAGGATCAGGAGGGATGATCAAAAGGAGGTATAATTTACGCGTTTACTTTAGACCTGTTGTTTTTCATCACTTTCTATTGAGAGTGTTCATGCATGATTTGAGGCCAAATTGGGGAATGTATTGTATACTTATTCGATTTTTCAGCCAAGATTTTTCTTTTAACTGAAAAGTTGCCACAGTATGATCTTATATCTAAAAACTGAAAAGGGGACAACAATTAAAATAGTTACAAATTATTGCGTTATGAATTAACGTGATTATGTGTAAAAAAGAACAACATTATCGTATGGCTCTTCTGAGATGTTTGCATGTCCAGCAATCGCACAATTTACGTCCCAGTCGGTGACACTGAAATA
Source organism: Hippasteria phrygiana (assembly GCA_037893225.1). NCBI lineage: Eukaryota > Metazoa > Echinodermata > Asteroidea > Valvatida > Goniasteridae > Hippasteria > Hippasteria phrygiana. The sequence goes on along the minus strand of JAZGUH010000038.1, from coordinate 1,023,880 downwards.
AGAGATATGCAATTCGAAATTCGGTGATATTCCGGACTAGAAAATGCCTGCAGAATTGATGATAGGGGATGTGTCAATGAAAGGTGCGCATTAAACGCCGATGATTAATCGCACGAAGAGCCAACGCTTAATTCAGAGGAGCCACATTGGATGTGCGTGCATATTTACTGGAAGCGCATTCAGGACTGCAGGCCTGCGGCTGCAAGGCTGTTTCCCGTGTAAATACGTACCAGATACCGTTATCTTTCGCTTTTCCACTGGAAACATTCACTTTGGCAGCAGAGACGGATATCCGGAAAGATTGTGTAGCCTTTATACAGTGTACGTTTTAAGCAGGTCCTCTGTTTTCCATTTTTACCGAAGTATCGTAAACGAGCCAGTAAACTCAGGATTTATTTCACTAATGTGCAGTTTGGTGTAAAGTAAAACTATTACTCGAGCAAGCTGATCGAGGGGGAAAGTGCGCCACCTTTGGGACAGCGCACCGTTTGAAGGTAATACGCAGCATTTGCAAACGTCAAAAACAAAACTACTGAAATATTATAAAATACCTTAGGGCCTACTGGAATGTAAGTAAATAATAGCCTCAAGCATCCTGTGAAATCATGGCACCTGGTGCGCTGTCATTTTCGAGAAATTATATAAATTGCTCCGTTTTGTCTGAAGTAGGGTCAGGGAACCAGACTACAAGAACAGCATTTTTTCTGTTTGTTTTCCCAGCATCTATGCACACAAAACTTTAAGCAGGTCAGTGTTACAGTATTTGCTATAAAATACTAACCCTCAAATCCATCCATTTCTAAAAATTACAGCAAAAGAGACTTTAATGAGACTTATTACCAACATTTATTCGACGTCACCTGTAGAAAATAAGCAATTCATCATTGAAATTTTATTTCGGAGATGAAATTCCAAAAAGCACGGAACTTTAAAGAATAAAGATTGATAGTAACATCGGTGTTACTGAAGTAGAGAAGTACAGTCCCGGAGCGGACATCCAACTTGTTGAGCTCCTGACATTCTTCAAGCAGGGATGTAGTCGAGTCCATCACAAGTCCCTGCAAGTCCATCACGAACCCTCCAGTCCTAATTCCAATCACAAGCTATTCAAAATGAGCTTTGACAAAGGCATTCCTTTGTCATTGTTCATCCAGTTACTTGTGACTGGCTTTATGAAAGGTCTTGTGAAAGGACTTGCAGGGACTCGACTACAGCCCTGTTTTCAAGCATGGCGACATACTTTCGAGTATTAAGATATCGATATCCTGAGTTAATTTCACTCATGCAGGATGTCCCCATCTTCCGATACCACAAACCCTGACGACTGTCTTTTACCCTGATGTGGTCGTGTAAAAAGTTCACAGTTAAGGACACTGTATACCCTTGTGCTTTTATTCAAAGCACAGCGGCACTCACATATAAACTTTTACGCACTACATAATCGGGGTAAAAGTCTTGCGTGTGTTTTGTTATGTCAAAAATGCACGTGGGTTATTGACGGCAACCAGAGGACAACTGAAAAATACTCCCAGATCACATACTGTGTGGTTTTACCCGTGTGACCTCTTTACAAAGATAGCTGCCCCTTCGGTACACCTCTTCAGGTTTTCGTCACCAAAGCGGTGCAAATCGCTGGTAAAAATGTCATGGTTTGATTTGCTTTCTACTAAAGAACATAAAATTGAACCGCAGCTAACTCACAGTAGGAGATAGAATAAGACCATAGGCCTTTAAAGTAGCAGCTTACGGGTGACTGCGTATCGCTTCGGACGTGAATATTATGCAATTGTCCTCATCCGTTAATCAGGATTGGACAACTCCTCGTGCCGAATCCAAATAATGAGGAATAAATACCGGAAGATTTATGGCGCTGGGTATTATGAATGGTGCCGATGATGGAGGTATTAAGATGTCTGGCCGCACGACAGTTTCTGCTTAATCACACGCTGTGGGTTGCATGTTACCGCCGAGCGACTAAAGCGATGCAGGTGTGCACGGGGCAACGAAACATGGCTCCGTCACGACCGTCCTCCGCTCACAAACTACGCTACACTGACTTCCAAATGATGCACGTGCGCCGACGCCCCATTTCAGAACCATTGGTGCATTGCCCTGCTGTTCAATTGTCTTTCGGGTTTATTGCGGAGAATCGGACAGATTCCATAATTTATTGGGAGCGCTGGAAAGCAGTACGGAATATTTTATCCTGTTGGGCCATCGAAAGCAGGCTGTTGTTTTGTTTATTTGAGGTGATACGGAATAAAAGGCGCACGCTGTTGTGTATTCTGAAGTGTATAGGGTAGACAGTTTGTCGGAGGTTAATTTAAGAGGATGGAGTCAATAGCTTTTGGCACGCGAGTCATTTCATGCACGGGTACTTGTCTCTTCAGAATAGCCCGGCGGGAGCTGATTGACCAAGTCTCGTGTACTTATCTATTGCTCGATCGCCCATTGCTCCCTTCGTCGTCTCTGTGTTCAAATTTTGTTTACATCAGAAGTGAAACACTAAAACTTCTCAAAACCGGATGTAAGCGCGGTTTACAACGCGGTTTACAACGCGGTTGTAAAGTTCTCTATATAGGATATTCCCACGTGTTTGATCAATTCGGACTTTTAATTGGGGTGCCAAAGTCTCAAAATGAACAGGCGCATGGCATAACCACTATAGGCCTACATGGTATTGCGATAGGGAGTTTTATTCTTCTCTGGTTTTCATCTTAATACTTACAGACTTTATGCATTGCGGTCATTCGAATTATGTAACGATGTTTAGCACGAGAGGTCTACTCACGCTTGTGTAAGGGTAGCACGGACATTACTCTCTAAGATGGCTGCTACGTGTAAGGTCTATTCAACCATGGTTCGGTTCGGTTCGGTTCGGTTCGGTTCGGTTCGGTTCGGTTCGGTTCGGTTCGGTTCGGTTCGGTTCGGTTCGGTTCGGTTCGGTTCGGTTCGGTTCGGTTCGGTTCGGTTCGGTTCGGTTCGGTTCGGTTCGGTTCGGTTCGGTTCGGTTCGGTTCGGTTCGGTTCGGCACTGAAGGAAATATAAGTTTCACAAAATAGAAATATGTATTATTATTTTTACCTTTCATGTTTTCACTTGATCTCGGATTTATTAAGCTCTCATATTTTAATTTGAATTGATCAAACTGTCCTCCATCTTCAAAATTGTCTAAATGGCAGGATTTCATAATAGAAGTAAACTTAATCAGCCTCTTACTTTTACTAAACATTTTGTTCGTTTGTTTGTTTGTTTGGTTGGTTTTTCCTCACCAATCACCAGTTTAAACTTGGCGGAATAGTACTGCAGGCTCTTCGTGTCATACCTAGCTAGGCTGAGGTATCTGTAAAGATGCTGGACCCAGATAGGGAGGTGCGGTTAAGCAAAGACGAAATTGACTTGGTCTGCCCCCCCCCCCCCCCCCCCACCCCCCACCCAACCACCACCACCTGAATCCATCTCCTCCTCGATGGGCCAACCTGAGAGCGAATTGGTCACAGTACATCGCATCGCCGCCACCCTGACTGGCTGCTATTTGAACGCAATACCTATAAGCGTTATCAAGGCGTGCACGTGCAGACTACTAAAATGGAGGGCATTGAAAAAGTGTGTGCCGTCGACCGTGGCGGGATACGGTTGCGGCTTTTAACCCAGTTTTGTATCCGGCTAATTGCTCCGTAATGACATCACATTTTCAGGTGCACCCTCCGATATTTTCGGCTCTGCTCATGGCAGGGAACCACTTATGATTGGTATTGTAGCTGCTTAATTAACAGGCATTTTGTGAAATACGCCCGTTTGAAACAATCCACTGCCACGCCAATTTCTTTTTTTGCAAGTTGCACGCGGCGGCGGCTATGCGATGCAGCGTCACAAAATGCCTGTTAATTAAGCAGCTATACCAATCATAAGTGGTTCCCTGTCAAGCGGTTCCCTGTCATGAGCAGAGCCAATGAAACAATGAAATCCCGTCGATTGACCGAGTTGCCCGCCAGGCAAGCTAACAAAAACACACAAAATATCTCGATAAACCAAAGTGCCCATAAAGCATGCGTAATGAAAGCACAACTTGGAGGATCAACTTGGAGAAATATTCCCCAAAGTGAACGTCAACATCTGACGTCTTGAAGCAAACTCGAATCTTCGATGCTGATTGGTCAATTTCACAATGCTTCGGGCAAGGGCTTGGCTAGGAAACACTTCCATATACACCCACAATCTGTATTTGGTAGAATAATTTTGAAAGCGGTTTTCTGTGTCTGAAACTAAACCGGTGAATTTTCAGAGTTAAAGTAATAGGCCTTTAGACAAATACGGACTTATCATAATTGGACAAGCTATAGGTGTTTATAATTATCTCCCGTAACGATTCCACGAGAATTAAGCAATAAGAAAAGTAAGAATGTTCAAAAATATCTATAAAACATCTTATTGCCAGAACTTGGGTTACTTGTTTATTTTCCAAACTGTTTTCAAAACCCTTTTCCTACCACCATTATACGTAGGTTCGCCACTTAATTAATTAAACCAACGTGCATTATGAGTGGGGTTTCCTGTACAATCACGATGACATACTTGCAATGCATTCATTATGTAGATTATTTAGTTTGGTAACCTGTATCCACTTTACGGACTAGGGGTTTTCGAAACCTTTGCTCATCTTCGGCGTCGTCTCCGACGGAGAAACAGACCAAAAATGTGTGGAAATATTCAAATGTTTCCTTTCATAATCAACCGAATGAATGTTCCTGAAGCAGAACATGCACCAACATTTAGCTACCGTTCCTGAAGTTGGGGTCTGATATCTCCCAAATCCTATGAGACGAAGCCGGAGCCTCAAGCAAAGGTTTCGAAAACCCACCGAGATTCTTGGATATGCAAATTCCCAGTACCAGGGCGAGAGAGGGGCCAGTGGTAGCGTACTGCTCGGTAACCGTGGGGATGAGAGGCAGAAGGATCCCCTTACAATTATAGTGCCTGGACACGATTTGTTTTTTCGTAGTCCAGAATTGCTGGAGTGTTTCTGTGTGCTTGGCTATGTGAGCTGAGGGGCAGGTTCTCAGACTTGTTTTTCCTTGAAATAAAATCCTCCACACCACATTAGTACAAGAAAAAGAAATTAAAAAACAAGGGCAGCAGATTCGAATCCAGGCCACAACAGCAGGTCGACCACATCGGTTTACTGCAACCCAATAGTTGTCCGAAGACGTCATTATATCTAGCGCCCTCGTGCGATGCTTATTATATATGTTAATTTAAGCATGAATATGCATGATAGTCTACGAAAAAAAGGGGCTGCCCGGACGGCACAAATTATGTCATATCTTAAACCTTTGTGGCTTGGCTTCGACTTCGTCTCCAGCTATCCCTAGCTCCATTGCCAATCTGAAGCTTTAAATATTTGAACAAAATAATCTATAGCTCCAGATCTGGATTCAAATAAAAGACCAGTCGCGTAAATTTAGGGGAAACAATCCAAGATCGAGCCGAATCTTAGGACCTAAAGTTAGGGGAAAACCAGTGGAGACTGCGCATTAGTCGTAGTCTTGTTTCCATCTTGTGATTGGCTAGTGAGATTCTGTGTACTTTGCTATGGGAACTGCAATTAAGACTGGTTCTCGATTCAAAACACGCAGAACGGAGACGCTGTACAGATTCGGTTAGTTGATTGTGATATGATTTTTTTCCCGCGACAGTGTCAATGCACATTTCTTCTTTTTTTTTCGTGCCGAGGGTTTATGACTTTCCTGGCTGATGTCTTAGACACGTTAAATAGTTGAAGGCCCACCCACATCATAACGGCGGATCCAGGGGGGGGGGGGGGGGGGGTGGGCCATGCCCCCCCCCCCCCCCCCCCCCCTCCGCCCCCCCCCCCCCCCCCCCCCAAAATTGTTTTCTGGATCCGGCCTTGCCTACATGTACATTGATGTGTGTCCCGTGTGGAAGTATGTAATAACCAAAGGCTATAAAGTACCGCAATTGAAAAACTAGACCTTATACCTTCACCTTGCTTTTTAAGCGTACGGGCCTGATTTGACGCCAGATTTAGGACGGACCATTCTCGCACAATGGAATTCAATTCAAACGCGAAGTCAAACCTGTGGTGGTTGCTTCAATAATTACCCGCGGCGTGTTTAATGCATCACAACTTCAAATTAAATTCTAATAACATTTGATTACTTCTAATGAAATTATATATATACAGACAATCATCCCAGGCATCCTCTTTTGTTCGAGATCGAGGGATATGTTCCTCGCCTGTGAGAGTGCGAATGAAACTCGGCTGTTTTAGAGTACGGCACAAGCTGGGTTTCCGTAGGTTGTCTTCGGTCTGTTTTCATTCCGCCGCGTTTCAGACTTTAATGGGTAAGCTAAACAAACGAACAAACCCGGACGTAAAACGCACTTGTGGAAAACCAGTTAAACTATATACCCACCAAGATATGGGAGCCAAGGGGAACTGTGTTCAACTTTTCCGAATTCGCAGGGCGAATATTTGGCGTTGACGTCATAAAAGCGCTTCGCATTCGTATTCGCGTGAAGGATAAACCGGCCTTAAAAAAGAGGAAGTTCAGTGGTGAGAGAAGTCTGCGTTATTTTATATGTTTATGTAGATTGCGTATTGTGCCATTTGTCTCAAAGTCGTCACTGCGGGCAGCAAACAATTTGACGTCACAGGACGAACTCCCCTTTTGTGTCTAGCACTAGGCACAAAAGGGGAGTTCGTCCTATATGACGTCGATTTGTTTGTTGCCCGCAGCGACGACGTTTAGATAAAACCAGCGGGCTGTTCTGCATTAGATGGGAATTGATAAAAATAGCTCTCAAAAGTCACTTTTTAATATTTCATGGCAGAAATAATTTGCAGTTTGATTTTACAATACGCAATCTAAATAAAGATAAAAATGACGCAGATTTCTCTCAGCGAACAACATCATCTTTAAAGGCCGCTTCAAACTTCACGCGAAAGAACAGGGAACCCAACCTCGTTACCATGGGTACGATCTTGCTGCGCCATGTTTTCCCGCCATGTTTTCCCACCATGCCTTGCGCGATCTTAAGGAACGCAATACTAGAATGACATTCACGAGAGGATTACAGTTGCACATATCAGTATACGATGTGCTTCAGCCATCCGCTCCGGACAAAATTATTTCACTGTGCACAGACGGTCAGGTTGGCCGGAGATTGTGCGTTAATCCCGGGCAGACCCACGCGAAAGTCACGCTGCGATAGTCCGCGGCAAAAAGTGCAACGTGGATGGTACCCTGAAGCACACGGTTAGTTGTTAGCACTCGTGTGGAAAGGAGCCCTGCTTAATTCCTTTGTCCTCGGCCTCGTGCGCACTGGACGAACACATTTTTTTAAGTTTTTTATTTTGTACTCTAAAAAAACACTTAGACAAGAAAGTAATACCTATGACGATTTCAGGTACTTTTCAAAGCCAAATAGGACAAATCTTGGAGAAATTGAGAGAAAATTACAAAACTGTTTGGACCCCTGTACAATTTCAATGGGCCGATTTCGCTTTTTGCCTGCAGGGCCCATTTATGCGCATGCGTGCATTAGTTTGAATATATTAGGAAACTGGTCTATTGTGGGCGTGTTTGTTTCACGCAGATCCGGATCGGAGCGCGATCAGTGATCTGGAGCGTCGAAAGCTGCTCCGGATCACGTTTTTAGTGACCCTGCTTGCGAGGTGGGTTTGCAAGATCCAAGATGGCGACGTGCGAGACGGACAGAGAAAAGTGACGGTATTTTTTGTAGATTTGAAGCATTTAACGAGCTATTGTGACAGTATTTACTCATAATTCTTTTACAGTGTATTTTTGTTATTAAAGCTATGTACGATTTATTTACTTTTCTGGAAATACTAGATAGTTTATCATAAAAATAGCCCTACAGAATCTGAAGCACTACGACATCGTCGTGTAATACAAATTCTCCCAGCATGCAACATTAGCGAGAGGGATTCGCGATCCTGTTTGTTTTCGTTCGGCTCTGGATCACCTCCCGATCCGTGTGAAACAAACAGGCCCTGCTGCGCTGACCGGCAGGCGGTGGGTGGGCGCGGATTGCGTGTATACAGACGATATTATGGTGTGATATCGTGTCGTGATTTGGGTGCTGGTTTTTCAGTCATACCGACCGAAGAAAACCGAGGCTGACGTGGGCAGGCTAGAAATACATGTACTTTTCCCTCGGAATTTCACGATATCAGTTGCACTTTTTCGGGACACCATGTAGGCCTATATGTGGGGAATGCATTTTAGATGTGCCCAACTTACTGGTAAATGGAACAACAGTCTTTACACTAGAGGTGAATGACCGGGACTGAGGCGGTGGGACAACTAGTGACAATTACTAGTTAATAATAATTCAAAGATGGCGCATTAATTTGTCACTGCACTGGTAATACTATTTGGGGAGTCAAGTTGGCCTGTGGAATAAGGTTAATTCGCCTAGTTGTAGGCCCTATTTTCCTCGCCTTCCATCACGGTGACAGGTTTACTGTGACCCGGGTTCGAATCCCACGAGGGTCGACATGTGGATTGGGTTTTCAGTCCCTGCCTGATTCCGTGGGTTTTCCCAGTATATCATTCTGGGGTTTTCCTCCCACCTCTAAAACTTCATATTTCTTTGTCCTCACCTGTTCTTTGGGCTTGCGAGCTTACAGTGTTGAATACCAGAAATAAAGAAATATTTATAATAACTGTAATAACATATTCACAAATACCTAAGACAATTTAGCCGTTCCTATTGGTCGAGACCCCATCACGTTGGTGGTTTTAAACGGCCGATAAAACCCCAACCGGTTGTAAACACTTTTTCCGGTGTCACACGAAATTTAGAGTCCTACAAAATCTGGTCCATTATATTGGTTGAACACTCAAGCGACCAGTTGCTCTCCTAATAACGCAAGCGCAATATTACCGATGCGTTCGTTTTTCACATTACACCGGCACTGCTGCGTTCTGCACCACCTGGCGAGCGTCACTTGTTTTGTATTTCATGGCAGAAATAATTTGCTGTTTAATTTTACAATACGCAATCTACAGAAAAAAAAAAAATGACGCAGACCTCTCTCCTTAGGGACGCCATTGCATGAGGAAAAAGCGTTTGTTCACAAAATTGCTGTGGTTGGAAAGATTATTCAAAAGTAGATTATAATAATATAATGTACACGACCGAAATGTGCCGTTGTCTGAAAATCATTGATAAAAATAATTTCGGGGACGCCAGTTCAGTTCAGAAAAGTCGGACCGTTGGAATTCAGAATGGTGCCCTTGGCGCTTTAGTTGCGTACACGCTGCATTATGTGGGGCACCAGTCTAAATGTCCGGATGTCAATGCTTTTCCCCCTCATTTCTCCGTAAATCTTACGCATTATGGTAGCATTTTACACTCAAACCTTGGAAATGGGTGAGGTAACCAAAGAGATTACATTTTGTGGAATTTCAGGAAATTTTTGCCTTACATTAAATGCGTTTCTGAGGTTTTTTTTTTCCTTTAAAAAAGCCACTGCATAGGCACGTGGGAATGAGTCCGATTTTTGTATTCCATTTTTACAATAAAATATATATGCGTCATCGTTGCATTCTGATTAACATACCATTTAAGGTTCAAAGTAACACAAGAAGTAATTAGTGATAGGCCTATATTTCCATTATGGATAAACGATTGCGACTAATTAATTAATAAATGCTGGATTTCAACAATAGGCCTAATGAACACAAGCTTTGAATACAACCTTTAAATGATTATAAAAGAAATATTAAATAGATTATAAAAAACCAACGCGCTGTTTTTTTTTTGTTTTTTTGCGCGATACCCCCTCCCCCCCCCCCCCCCCTGGATCCGCCGTTGGAAATAAGGTGAAGTTGAGATATACGAATTGCATTCAATACACAGTTTAGACACTTCCCAACAGTTACCCTGCCTGGGTCTTTCGGTCTAATAATTGGAATAATTTCTTTGGTATCTGTTGAAGACCCTCTGTTTAGATCCTGGACCCAGGAAAACCGTAAGGGTGGTAGGGCTGGCAACCTAAAATGTGGCCAACCCCACCACCTCTGTTGTAGCCCTTTACATAGAGTGGCTTTTAGCCTGGTATTGGACGACTTCCATAACAAATAGCTGAAGAGGTACGGTAACAGAATTCTTCAGAAAACTTATCCCAGGAAAAGTGGAGAAAAAAGAACACGTTTTGTGCACAAGTTTTGTTCACAAATATTGTGCACAATTTTGTGCACACATTTTTCCTTGATACTGTGAAAATCCTGGATGTGATTTTCAATTAAAAAAAGAATGGGGGGGGGGGTTAGTCAGGCATATGTGATTTTAACAATGAGACCAACATCAGCTAAAAAGGTAAAATTAAAGTCCCCGTGAGTTCAAAACTGGAAAAAAATCCGGACTTTACTTGAGCCCGGGTTCCAGCCAAGAGAATAGATTCTGGACTCCAGACTACCTTTGAATCAATGGTCTTATAATTTCTAGAAGCACGTCCGGACTCGGCTGAGTCCATTCCTGGTTCCAAGTCCATTGTTAAAGAGAATGTTGATTGCTGAAAGAAATCTGCAGTTGATAGGCGCATTATTGAACAGAAATGAATTGGTGAGTTTAAAGCTGATCTGTGCTTCGTGATTCATCATCTTGTACATCACGAATGGCGGGCGACGTAATGGCACAGGCGGCCAAACGGATCTACCCCACAGCTCACACAAAACCATTCGACATGCTTGGGGGAGCTCTGCTAGAAATTCCATAATGGACTAGAAATTAATATTAATATCAGAAGAAAATCTCCAGTTACCTTGGAAATGCAAAACATATTTAATTACTTGCCTATTGTGGTGGAAAGGGGGGGGGGGGCTTTGCTGTTAATATTGAATGAGATTTTGAATAAATTGAAATTGCTTGAGATAATGCTGGTAACGTTGCTGCCCTGTGAGAGAGTGGTTTGGAAGACGCGTTATTCTTAATCTGGTAAACCGATTAGGTTTATGACCTCATTATGTATAATACATTAAGTGAAAACCAAAATGTCTGGTGAAAATGTTAACATTATCTGGCTGATAAGAGATCACTGTCAACCTCTTAGCCGTGGATTCTACCTCGTCAGCCTAGGAACTACTTTGTCTCAGCCATGTTACAACAACACTGCAGTCGCATAAAGCCTCCCATGTAGTCCGTGTTGTGAAATACTCCTATCTGATTGGTTCACGTTGGCATTTCGGTGATTCTAAACCCTTATAAAAAAAGCGCGAAAGAGCCGGGAGAATGACAAACTCTGAAAGCAACCTGTTGCGCGCTTCCGAAACGCTATCGATTCAAGATGGCATCCAACGGTACAACTACGTTCAGTTACCTCCTGTTGCCAATACCCAGAGGTCGTGCGCAAAGCACTGCTGAGTGTCTAGGCTGCAGCAGTAAGCAGGAGACTGTGCCCCAGCAACATTTTGAGACTTGTCCAGTCAGACGCATCGTTGGAAAAGAACCCCAGGAGCCATCGAGTGGTACACGGTGGGGCATTGCACCCAGGGAGACAGTAACGTCTCGCCATCAGCTCTGGGCCACCAAGTACCGTCCAGCGCGCAGACTGGCCGCTAATGCCAGAGAGAGGCGTCGGATGGACAGCATTAACCACGCCTTCGATCTTCTCCGCCAAAAAGTTCCATCGGGTCGGCGCAAACTGTCCAAGTATGACACCTTACTGATGGCACTTAACTACATTAACGAATTGCAAAACATACTCCACGGTGGTGATACTCCAGAAGAAACGTGTGTCAATACAGACTATGACCCACAATGTTCCTCCGACACATCAGAATGATGACAAGACATAACGTCAACAAGGTAAGATCTTTTAACCCAGAGTTCAGGTATAAAACCCATACAAAATGTATGCAACACTCAAATCTGCGATTAATAATTACCCGCATTCGCAAAGGGGATAAGAGAAACGTGGAGTACCGCTCGAGAAGGATAACTAGTCTTTAACTTCTTGTGCTGCGTTTTTAGTTTTAGGGGTGGTTATAACAGATTGACTTTAAAAACAATCCATTATGAAATGATCACAAATCCGAATATCCCGCTTCTTTTGGAAATTTCGCTTTTTCTTCTTCTGTTTTTAATTGGGAAATCATTCCTGCACGCGCTTTCTTTTATTCTCGGAAAGTGCCAGAGTTGTATTCGAGTCCCTGCAAGTCCTTTCACAAGTCCTTTCACAAGCCCAGTCAGAAGTGCTTTCATAAAGCCGGTCACAAGTAACTGGATGAACAATGACAAAGGAATGCCTTTGTCAAAGCTCATTTGAATAGCTTGTGATTTGGGATTAGGACTGGAGGGCTTGTGATGGACTTGCAGGGACTTGTGAAAGGACTTGCAGGGACTCGAATACAACTCTGGAAAGTGCTCGTTCTTCGTAATACATACAATAGCTGCTGTAGAAACCCGGGGCAAATTTCATATAGGCCTATAGAGCTGCTTATTAAGCACACAACTTTGCTTAAAAATAAAATCAGGTTACCGGCCAAAATTCCATGTGCTGTATATTGCCTGTGACTGGTATTTGGCTGTTGTTTAGTTAGCATAACAATCACACAGAGTTTTTTTCTGGTGCACGATTTTACGAAGCATGGTTTTTAGCGATTAAGCAAATTTTGCTGTTAAGCAGCTCTATATGGAATTGATCCCAGTGTCTAAAGCAATTCGAGCAAGCGCGAATATTCCGCGACTGACTCATGAACCGAGCAACTATTGGTCAAATGTTTTACCATTTTAGTATTCATGCCCAAAATACTAGCCAATAGGCTGCGAGTTTGTGTGCACACCCCGTTGGGTCTGATGCAACCTCGTTACCATGGGCACGATCTTGCGGCGCCATGTTTTCCCACCATGCCTTGCTCGATCCTAACCCCTGGAATTGTGTAATTACCATATCCCACATAGTGGGATATGGTAATTAGGACTGCAGTCGATGTGTTTAACGCGCGACGCAGTGTTTTTAGTAGGAAGGTTTTATTTGTAGAATCAATCTTTTGGAAGGATGAGATTAGCTCCTAATAATGATGCCTAATGTATTGCCCGCCTGATGTTAAATCTAACACTGCACTGAGTAGTAGTAACAGCCGGCCTGGTGGGATCGGGAGGAAGGAAAAGTATGACGACCGTCATGACCGTTTCCGCCCATCGCCGGATGTCAGTTGTGTAATTTTCAAAATGTTTTTCTCAGCTGTTTTCGCAAATTTGTCGAACCTTTCGAAGCATCTTCTGCAGCGGCGGCAAACACTGTCACTGAGAATGAGCTGCTTTCTTGAACTGGATAAATGAGTAAATTTACTATCGATTGCAACAATTTTGATTTTCGGCCTCGACTCGAATTTATAATATGTGTGCCTTTTCTATCTCTGTTTAAACATAAAATACATGTATTTCCTGACCAGAAAAAAATCCATATCGTTTATCGTAGCCACCAAGACAAGTGGCCTTGTCTTGATAATGGAAAAAGGTGCTCGGAGTCGTTTTGCTGATGTGACGTGACGAACAGGATGTTAACGCGGGCGCGAGCGCACAGGGCGTTCAACATTCAGATTACGCGCGCGGTTCACTTTCAGTACATAAATATCCATTTCGGAAAGCCAGTCAGCGTCGTTTATGTATTCCACACGGCCAGGGGTTAGTGAAGGAACGCACACGCGCCCATGGAGTCGAGGATGGGTCTGATGTACTTCATATTTCATAGCATGCAAATTGTGTACAGCCGCGCATCAAGCATGCCATCGAATGTTTTGAAGTGAAAGAACGTTCGTATACACGCGCACACTGCACATTGCGTATTTCACATACAAATGCCCTATACAGCACACTAAATTCAGCACACAGATTAGTCGTGCGGATGAAACCAAGATCAATTGCTCAATAAAAAGCCATTACAAAAAGCCAGAAGTTTAAAACGTTTTGTCGTTGTTATTATTAAAAATCACCAATATATTTGTAAAGTTGATTAGGTTATAAACAATACACTGTCGCGGAGTCTTATTTTGGTAGAAGAAGAACAGGCCGGGTATACACAAACTAGAACACATGCTTTCTTGGCATTTCTAAAATTCTAACATAAGTTGGTAATTTCTTAATCTTTTTATTTCGGTTTTAAAAAGAAATAACCCGACCGGACAGATATATGTCAAGTTCACAGGGAACTGTGATTTAGGTCCTCACTGGTAATAAATATACTTACTCGTTAAAACAGCCGTTTAAATCATCCGTGTTTACGACGTTTTTGTAATCTTTTGAAGGGATCGCTTGGCTACTTTGCAGAAATAATGTTTCTACTTGTGTGCGGTGGCAATAATGCAATTCGCCAGAGGATATTTATGTTGCTTATAATTAATATGTATACATAATTATAATTAGTAATATGAAAAGTCAAGATAGCGCCCACAACTTTATTGTTGGATTACTTACGTGAGCACTATTTCTTTACTTTTTATCTTGCTACCGTCTACGTTTTATAATTATAATCACATATATATTGAATACATATATATTAGGGGAAATTGCTTAGTTAAAAATTTATATAGTATTCGATCGATATTTCCATAAACGTTCCACCCACCCTTAAAAAGATATTTAATTGGGTTAATTGGATTACGCAGGATAAACAGCCAAATGCTTAATGTAAAGATGACGAGGTTTACGCTGACACGCAGTGTCTGTGCACTTCGGCGGGGTCTGACAGTCTTGTCACAATTTGATGAGAAAATTGAAGCTAACAATAATTGTCTTGGATCAAGTCGTCCGCGATGTTGACTTAAAATGAAAAGCACTGCATTCCAGGTGCACGTGCGCCGTGTACGACTGGCGGTGCGTGCGCGGGGGTGGGTACGGTGCACACGCGGTCTTCCCGGACACATAAATAGCGGTGCGCCGACAATCCCGTTGCGCACATAGAATGAATGAACACTGATCGAGCAAGAGGTGGGCTGTGGCGGTTTAGCAACACTTCAGGACCCACAGTCAGCACTTCGCACGGCGCTATCATTCTACGAAACAGCGTTGATTATTGCGGAAGAATGACGGTCCAAGTGACGAAAGACAGATCACAAAGTCGTCAGGGTGCATTTTAAATTAATGTAAACATCACCATGATCACTTTATTGTTGGATTTGGCGAACGCTTGCAATAAGCTTCGGGCCTGGGGGGAAATGGGATGGAAAGGGGACTAAACGGTGAATATCAAAATTCTTTTTGGGGCAGATCAAATGAGGAAAGTTTAAACACTTGTCAGTCCTTCCGTCGGCGGAGCCGGATGTGATTAGATTCTGTAAGTGCACTACCAGTATACGAGTGTCTCAAAACTGTCCGTGCATTTTTTTCGCAATTCAAGAAAGAAATTTCTTTAAAAGATTTTTCTTTTGTTATACGCAGGCAGGTTTAAGTGAAATCATACAAAGAAAGTCGTATCCATTATGCTGCTGTTCAGAAAATACAAACAATGTTCTTTTAAATTGTCGGTAAAGCGTTAAACCTACAATCATTTGCGAAAATAATTTCAATCCCAATATTTCCCCGTGAAATGTACAATTGAACATGTTAGATGGTTTGGAAAATATACCGGTACGCATCTTCTGTCCGCCGTTGACGCCGGCACAACAGGCATTTGTGTTGAAATTACAGACTGTCCACGCACAGACAAAAACTTTATACAGAGTGCCCCCCCCCCCCCCACCCACCCCCCCAAAAAAGGAAACCGGGGTATAGAGATCAAAATTTCTCCCCTGTGGGGGAGTAATCTTACAACCAAAGGATCGGAAAGAGTAGAATCACAGCTTTCATAATGGGACCCATGCGATGTACTCCAGTCGTGGTCATGGGCGTCGCGACGCCCGTGATCGTGGCTACATAGCGAATGAGCACTTTAAATAGGCTAAAGGTGCGAATTTCGCTTTCAACACTTTTTGAGTTCTGAAACATTTAGCTAGAGCACCGCCATGGTGATAGTTTTTAAGATTTCTGTACCATCAGGAAGAAACTTTTCGTCAGCTTCTCTCCGGTCTGTATGTATTTTCAAATTAGGAATTAAAGGTCATTGAAATGAGTAAAGGTATGTTCCTGTTGACAGCCGGAGCTCTAGCCATAAATGCCTCATAATTGTTCAAAGTGTTCAAAAGAAATTCCTTCAATATTTTGTTTTAAAGTGCTCAACATTCGTTATGACATTTCTATCTGATTACATCGCAGGTGTCATATGAACACTGATATTTTAATCTTTCTGACACATATCCTTTAGTTTTATAATTATTCCCACACAATGGAGACAAATTGATCTGTTTCTTTATTTTCCTTTTTAAATGGAGCGGGGTATCCAAAACTACCAACATTTTAAGCAAACCATTAATATGTATACAGTGTATTCTGGATAAGGTTGTAGTTTTGAATTCTTTACCACCAAATCACGACAATTTATATGTTTTGCTTATTTCTTCCCGACGTACAGAGACGAGATATATTTTTGCAGCTGAGTTTAACGAATGAGGACGACAAGCCATCGCGGCCAGTACATACGGTATTCTATCGGCGTGACATCACAGATTCCGTACTGCCAACTGTATCTTCTTGTGGTCGCGGCCGAGACAGAGTTAACATCTGCCGGGCGAATCGCGAACAGATGCGGGGAAGACATCGCCGATGAGATTGGGGATTAGCTTCAAAAAGAAGGTGATCTGTGTTACATGACGGCTCCTCTCAGGACCGCGCAAGTCAGACATCAGACTAATTAGAACATTTTAAGCCGATTACTGCAGAGGCTTCAGCCAAACCACGGAGAGGTGAACAATGGCATGATTAAACATGAACCCTGTCGTCTCTCAAATTAGATTCAGAAAACAGACGACGAGTGCAAAACGGACTAGCGGGCTTGTTTAACAAGCCTAGACTGAAACGGGCGTTTCTGTCTACGGCTACGGCACGGCTAGTCAGCGTAGCGCTCAATGACAAAAGGCGAAGCCGTAGCCAAAAAATCCCCACTTCAGACACTCCCTGACTGTGTAAGCCAGCTTGTAAACGCCAAGTAGTCCCGATTTTCCCTGATTTTGTTTGATTTCAAATAGAGTCATTATGAAGGATATTAATGACTTATTATTTCACCATTCACCAGAGACCATTCGAATAAAGTGTTTCACCATAGCAGGTTCATTAAGCCCCTGATGTATTGACCAATCACATGGTCCGACAAAATTTCGACAATCGCGACGGATGTGTCAGTGGCTGTGATTGGTCAATGCGCCAAGGGGCGGGGCTTAATGGACCTGTATAATGTGACAATGAAAATGTTCAACGAAGCAAACGATCCTCAGGTAATATAATATACTAAAAAGAAAACCTGTCTGAAACAATATCTCCTGAATAGGTCCACTTTCTACTTTTTCGTACGTGTGACGTCATTTGTAGCCGGAAGCCCAGTTCAAACGAATGTAGGGTAACCCCCCCCCAAAAAAAAATAATAAATAAAAAAATAAAAAAAATAATAGCCCACAAACAAAGGGAAGATATGACCAACCAATGTACAGTGCGAGTTAAAAAAAAACTATACACTTTTTAAATTTGCCATAGTTTTATTCTGTAGCAATATAGATAAGATATTTTCATATGTACTTTTAGAGTAACTCTTCCTGCTTCTTTTGGTGACATTTTTACTGGATTAGTTTCCATGCATGACTGCACAGGAGACAAATAAGGGGGTCGGGTGAAATCTGAGTTGCGCCAACTGGTCAGGGCTGGATAAGAAAGAGACAATTAAAAAAGAACACAACCTTTGTCTAACAAAGAGACAAAAAAGAATTTCATTAGCTTTTAAACTTCGTGTTTATTTAAAACATTTAAATTAAATTAAAAAGGCAATTAAATTCCACGGTGTATTAGTCCTCAACATGGCCACCATCTCGTTCAATGCACAGCTGGGCTCGGCGCATCATTCCTGCAACAGCACGGCGAATCAGGCTCCCTGTCTTATCTGAGAATGTCAATTTCACGAGTTATCCTTTCCTGGAGGTCATCCAGATTTGCTGGAGGAGTGGTGAAAACCCGAGCTTTCAGATATCCCCATAAAAAGTAGTCAAGAGGGGTCAGATCAGGAGATCTTGGGGGCCACCGGTTGATTCAAGGCAATGACCAGTTGGCGCAACTCAGATTTCACCCGACCCCCTTAATTGTCTCCTGTGCAGTCATGCATGAAAACTAATCCAGTAAAAATGTCACCAAAAGAAGCAGGAAGAGTTACTCTAAAAGTACATATGAAAATATTTTATCTATATTGCTACAGAATAAAACTATGGCCAATTTTAAAAGTGTATAGTTTTTTTACTTACACTGTATAATTACCATTATTGTGGTTTTATCATCAAATAGGGGTAAAATCCATCGATATATTGGATGCATTTCTCGTCATGCATTACTGATTTCCAGTAATGGTATGTACAAAACCTTCCTACTAATTGTTAGCATAGGCTGGGCATCATGATGGTTAGATTGGGGTGGGAATTAAGTTACTGTGTTGGGTTATTCGGTGTTTCCTTCAGTAAAGAGTGCATGTAGCGCACGGAGACAGGACAATCTGGAAAGATGCAAGTTTGCGAGACTTTGTGTTGAAAGGGTATAGAGCACAAGTGGAGATATTCAGCACGATATGGGGAAAAAGGGTACCCCCCCCCCCCCCACCCCTTTTTGTCCCTATACCCGAAGCACATGCACTCCAGACTATTCACATTCCCCCTAGATTTCTAAAAAGAATTCCTGATATTCCGGGAACACAATGACCAACGCAAAAGTCCCTTTTCCCCCATATCGTGCTTCATAATATTATATGCAAATGAAGGAGTTAGTACATAAACTGAACTGGACCACGCAATATAATTTTTTTATGCAAGAAATGCCTGCATGTAAAATGTACAATCCGGGCCCTTCTATTTTCTGTAGTCCCTGTCAATTCTATATGGAGCAATTGCAGAATTTGGTTATTTATGTTAGTGTAAGTTTTCACATGTTATGAGCCAAAGCATGCTGTCACAGAAGCAGCAGTGTTGTGTACAAAACAATGAAACGTTCGGGTTGACGGTCGAGTTTCATGATTAAATAGCTCGTTTGGAATTCATTTCCAACTATAGAGTTCTTCAAAAGTGTTTGGTTATTTTAAGGGAATACTTTTGTTATTAATGCTCTTTTGTCAAGGAATTCCCTCCTTTACCCACAAAAAAGCGCCCTGTTACACTGATTTGACTGGGCAGATTTTAAAAGAATTGAAAACACCCTCTTTTTACTTAAAATGAAAACAGGCATCATACTCGTATTATATTGTAAGGCACGCGGTTGCATATTTCTTTCTTGTACAGTTAAACCCCACTTCCGTCTCCGCCCCTCGCTAGGCATCCTGCATGTTTAAAGGCATAGTAGGCCTACATGTATATACACATTTGCAAACATAAAAAAACAAAACTATACTAAATTACGAAATACCTTACTTTACTGTAAGTAATTAGCAGTCTCAAGCATCCTGTGAAATCATGGCACCTGGTGTGCTGTCGTTTTCAAGAAAAGTGGAAATGTATATCGTTTTCCAACGATTGTCGGCCGACAATCGTTGGAAATAGTCTAGTTCCCCGACCAGATAATTCCCCGACGCCTATAAATTGCCCCGTTTTGTCAACGGTATGGTCAACGGTATGGTCAGAGAACCAGACTACTAGAACATAATTTGTTTCTCTCTGTTTTCCCAGCATCTATGCACACAAAACAGTGGCGTATCCAGGGGGGGGGGGAACTTTTCCCCCTGGCGGCATTTGAGGCGTCATAAAAAAACAAAAGGAAATAGTGTTTTTGCGACGGTTTTAAGACGGTTCAGACGTTTGCCTTCCCTGGCACAAAAAGCTGGATACGCTACTGCCCCCAAATCCATTTATTTCTAAAAATTACAGCAAAAGCAAATCGTGTAGGCCTATACTACCCTTGAAGGCAAGCGTGCAAATCTTCAGTAGCTGTCAGCTATCGTCAGCTATCTTCACCTTTTTGCCCTTCGGACCGCTAATAGGAAATAAAACATTATTTCACGCGGCTTCTCTGTAGGGGGAAATTTACGGTAAAACTATAGACGTGGTGCAATAAGATTTTTATGACATGAAAAACATTCAAGACAGCATTGTTACATATTGGAATTTCCGCCTCCTTTGTAGGAAATCTGCGGAGTAATGTCAAATTATGATAAAAAAAAGATTTCAATAATCATGATCCAACGCATGCATGCTGCCATCAACTGCACAAACAGCAATGTATCCGTGTCTTGTACATTAAACTTGTCTACATTTTCTTCAAGTAGGTCCGTGTTTGACTCCGCTTGTCTGGACGAGCCTTGTCTTTCTGTGAGGTTCAGAAGAATTGATCTTAGTACGGTACTGTTCGTATACCTTTTTGACAAGGCGTTCCTTAAAACCCCTTGGGCACGGTCTTTTACGGGAGACGTCAGGGTGTCGCGGCGGTTCTGGCAGCAAAGCGAACCGCTACAATGTGTTTGTGCAGTCAAGCGTAACACATACACAATAATCCAACAATGGATTGAAACTGCACAAACGGCGGCAAATGGCGTCACGGGCCTGGAGGCACTTTTTTTTACGCCAAATGGCGTCATCCGTACGCAAGGGGTTAACACAATTACCGCTCCTTGCATATTAACAGGGAAAGGATTTTCTCATTGTTTGAAAAAAACACCGTCGCCGTCTCACTTCCAACAAGCATTTAGATCTTGTTTGAATTTTATTTGCAAGTGTTAACAGATGATTTTAGAAAGGGGTCTGTTCATATTCTACAAGACAAAGCCTGCCTGTCACGAAATTAATTAAAGTGGTTTTTTTTGGACAGGTACCGTACACTGCAAGAACTGTGGTGTTAAATTAACACCACGTGGTGTTTATATTGAACCATTGGGCCAATATAAACACCCTATGCAGTTTTTGCAGTGTACGGTTACGGTATAGGCCTAGAATGGTAAACACTATACGCAACGAACACGGTTCTGAACACCCACACACTCCCGCCCTTCTTGAGAAAAATCTAGCGTCTAACACCACCTCCTCAGTACTCTGTTAAAGTGCTATACAATGTATATGCTAAAAAAAGGGCGAAGGTTGCCAGCTTCATTGAGCTGTTTTTAGCTTTGTAAATAAACATGGCTATTTTGTGTACTTCATTCAGACAGAAAATATAAAAAGTGTGCACATTAAATTACAATTTGTTTACCAAAATCTCGCAAGGGGGGGGGGGGGTGCCCTCTACACGACACAAATTCCCTGACACAAATTCTATCTTCTCGATCGCTGATTACGCGGTACCCGCTGCTACAACCGGCCAGCCGACCCCGGCAAGCTCGGTGGTGGAGTGGTTCAGACGTCTGCCTTAGTAAGCAGGGGGTCGTGGGTTTGAGTTCGTCCGGGTAAGCCTGTGAATTTTTCACACGAACTCTCGAAAAGCAATGAGCATACAGTGCTTCATACACTACGCGTACGTCGGGAAAGGGCAAAAAGCGGTCTCCCAATTGACATCGTGGGTAAAGGCTTACCCAGTCCATTTGGTTTTACATGATGATTTAGGTATCTGTTTTGGACTAAGGAATCAGCCGTCGTTTTGTTCTTGATTTCGAATTTCCCAGGAACTATGAACATAAAACTTTTAACAGGTCATTGCAATTACTATTTCGCTATAAAATACCGTACTGACCCCCACATCCATCCATTTCTAAAAATTACAGCAAAAGCCAATGTTTATTTTTTACTTTAACTTATCATGAATATGCATGTGGCAATTCTTGTCTAGGAAAACAAATATCGCTGTCAGGTTTGTATCAAATGGCGCGACTCTCAATACATGTGTGCGTACGGTACCTACGGCATTCATAGTGTTGCGTTACTGAATAAGGGCCAGAGCCGACCGGAACGGCGAGTAGAGGAGGGCGCCCTTTTTCCCCCGAGTGGAAAAAGGGCAGGTCAACTTTTCAGACGGTACGTTGCAATTTGGCCCTTTCTCTTTGCGATCCAAATCTGTATGGATACGCTTTAACAGTGTGCCCACAAGCCTTTTGGGGGATATGGTGGACACACATAGGAGGGCGTTAATATTAGATGCATGATAAACCCCTTTGTATTTTCCAAAATCATTTCAGCGCTCTCCTATTGTGTCCACCATATCTCAAGTATAAACGGCGTCTAGACCCTCTACCAAAAACTTTCAAATGCACTATTGCTCTCAAAAAGTATGTCACGTCGTCACGTGCAGTAACTGGAATAGTTTACAACCGATTTAAAGGGATTCGGTGTTGGACACTCGTGGGAGGGCGCTAATTTAGATGGGTTTACCCATGGACAGGGATGTACGTATAGGGATAGAGGAAACAGGGATGTACGTAAACAGCGGGAACAATGTTGTCAAACGTATTGTTTTCGGCACGGTAAGATGTCTTCAACTCCACGGACACATAGAGGAATCCCACAACGACAAGTTTAGCGCCGATCTGCGCACTTCCGCGTTTGAAAACGAGGATCTCAATCTCACAGTAAACAACTTTATGCTGATCGTGCGCCTGCGCTTTCTTTTATGGCCTGATTATGCATGAATGAATGTGCTGAAAAGCGTTGTTTTGTTTGCCTCTGATATTCATGCATGAATTAATCATGCCATAAAAGGAAGCGCAGGGGCACGATCAGCATAAAGTTGTTTATTGTGACATTGAAATCCTCGTTTTCAAATGCGGAAGTGCGCAGATCGGCGCTAAACTCGCCGTGTCCAAAACGGGCTTCCAGAGCTACGGCTACGGCTATTGTCAGCATTTCTTCACGTAGTTGTAATGGGCGCACACCTAGACAATAGCCCTAGACAAGAGTTTCGGATGCGGCCTAATCCAACGAGCAAAATTAGAAGCCATCTTTGGGTATACCCAATCGGGCGGTACTGCGCTCGCGCGCGCGTTATACGCGTTCTTACTTTTGAGGCGCGTGTTTACTTTGGCAATCCTATTAGTCAAAGGCGCACTGAGTGCGCGCGTATGACGAGCGCGCGTGTATGGTACCGCTCGATTGGGTACCCAAAGATGGCTTCAAATTTTGCTCGTCGGAGTAGTTTATAGAGTACCGAAGTCCGACTTCAATTGCCGCGGCAATGGTTCCACACACATGCAGTTTAGAATGTATTCTAATTCCAAACATTGCACTTGATGTCATCACTTCGGTACTCTATTGCTAGTCCAGAAGTTATTTACATCCGTGGGTTTTTAATACCCAACAAAATCCATTTGGGCAGGCAACGTCCCTTTGAATACAACCTTCCACCTCCGGGACGTCAATAATAGAGTACCGAAGTGATGACGTCAATCAATGCAATGTTTGGAACCAGAATACATTCTAAACTGCATGTGTTTGGAACCATTGCCGCGGCAACTGACGTCAGACTTCGGTACCGGTACTCTAGGGGCGTGTTTGTTTCACGCAGATCCGGAGCGCGATCAGTGATCCGGAGCGTCGAAAGCTGCTCCGGATCACGTTTTTAGTGATCCTGCTCGCGAGGTGGGTTCGCATGATCCAAGATGGCGACTTGCGAGACGGACAGAGAAAAGTGACGGTATTTTTCGTAGATTTGAAGCATTTAACGAGCTATTGTGACAGTATTTACTCATAATTCTTTTACAGTGTATTTTTGTTATTAAAGCTATGTACGATTTATTTACTTTTCTGGAAATACTAGATAGTTTATCATAAAAATAGCCCGACAGAATCTGAAGCAGACGACATTGTCGTGTAATACAAATTCTCCCAGCATGCAACATATAGCGAGAGGGATTCGCGATCCTGTTTGTTTTCGTTCGGCTCTGGATCACCTCCCGATCTGTGTGAAACAAACAGGCCCTATACTTTCTGGATTAATGAGCCTTTGTGACGTCACTGAACCAAATATATAAGACTAAACATTTAAACATTTAATTTTACACCATTAACATACAGTACAATGTTCTATGTACAATTTACATAATATACAATACAGGGGATATGCAGGATACGAGTAGGCTGGTTAGCCCAATGCATTAAAGATGCCGTGTCCGTGTTTTTTTTTAGGGCGTGGCATCCCGAAATTTAATTTTCAAATTGAATTGCTAATGTGTTAGCGTTAGATAAGTTATGAGCATTCCCATGAAACATTCCACACACAAAAGAATCGATTGAAGTTAAGTAACACAGTTACTATGCTACTATTTTTGCAATAGGAGCGGTAACGCTTCTATTCTTACAGTGTTAATGTATATATATAGGGCAATCATCGCGCGTAAAGGCGAGACCAAATGGTTTGGCCGAGTGTTGTAACCGTTTTTCCGTAAAAAAAAAATGCACTTTTTCTCCCTTGTTGTTTGTAGGACGAAATCCATTGACTTGAAATCCTCAGGACATTGCAGCTTTAAATCCATAGGCCTATATACCTGGAAGGGCAAGCAATATGTACGTATCTTTTATTCGATCCTATGACCATACAATAAAGTCCTACGTGGTTTTCTACACCACAATTCCTCACACCAATACAAGGATCTGATGATGTCGACTCCGAATCCGGGTAGGAATCGCGATTCCATTGGAATCGACTCCAGGAACAAAAATGCGCATTGACGGCGCGTCCTTTGATTCTGCACGCG
Organism: Hippasteria phrygiana; assembly: GCA_037893225.1. Classification (NCBI taxonomy): domain Eukaryota; kingdom Metazoa; phylum Echinodermata; class Asteroidea; order Valvatida; family Goniasteridae; genus Hippasteria; species Hippasteria phrygiana. The sequence goes on along the minus strand of JAZGUH010000038.1, from coordinate 999,162 downwards.
AAACATGCCGCTATTTTGTTGTGCTGCTTGCGGTGGGTTCTGTCTTCTACATTCTTATTCCGCAAACTTAGATTTAAAGTAGGCCTACAATCGAATACTATAGAGTACCGAAGTCTGACGTCAGTTGGCGTGACAACTGGTTCCAAACAAATGTAAATTTCGACTGTTCCTTTGTCAACAGCCAGTCATGCAAACACATAACAAAAGTATTCTGGTTCCAAACATTGCATTGACGTCATCACCTCGGTGCTCTATAGAGTACCATAGTGTGACGTCAGTTGCCGCGGCAACTGGTTCCAAACACATGCAGTTTAGAATGTATTCTGGTTCCAAACATTGCATTGATTGACGTCACCACTTCGGTACTCTATATCAGACTCCTATGAAAATCGGACTCCTTTTCCCTATTATTGGTTAAACCCTCTCACGTGACCGGTTATCTTCACTTGGGCATGTGCAAATACTACCAATTTCGCTCGTGCCCATTGGGTATGGGCGATGGGCACGAGCGAATACTGCCAATGAGCCCGTATTTCACAGTGACTGAAATTCGGAAGGCACTGTTTCAGAACAACCAAAACGACATCGTCATGTTTACTGAAAGTGCACTGGGCCTTACTGAATAGGCACAAGGTTTTATTGAATATGGACAAGGCGCGACGATGTCATTTTGGTGGTTCTGGATATAAGTGCTTACCCTGAAATTCACGCTACATCGGCTCTCCTGCATAACATGAATATGAACCGAAATATTCCACAATGTCCACATATGGGTGATTATAATCCCAATACTACATAAAATGCTACATAGAGTCTGAAACTATACTATATTATATTTTTACAGCATACAGGGTGTCTGCAAAAAAGTTGCATGAGCATAGATTATTAATTACATTTCTAACAAAAGGTAGGCCTACTTAACAATGAGTATTTACGGTGGGTTACTCCATGGAGGAAGGAACCTCCATGGTTACTCCGCCTGGGTTGTAGGTCGTAAAACCGTGGATGTCTTTAATATCTATAAAAGATTTATCCTCTATTTAGATCTCGGCCTTTGAAAACCGGAAGGGTGGTTGGGCTGGCAACCTAAAATGTGGCCAACCCTACCACCTCTGTTGTAGCAATTTACTTAGAGTGACTTTTAGCCTTGTATTGGGGGCGACTTCCATAAAAAAAAAATCATTTTGACGGAACATACTCCAAGATCTTGTGTATAGTCTGTAAAAATGGCATGTAAATTCAATCCTAAAACCAGAGATATAGAGTACCGAAGTGATGACGTCAATCAATGCAAAAAAAATGCATGTGTTTGGAACCAGTTGCCGCGGCAACTGACGTCAGACTTCGGTACTCTATACCCGATTATATAAAAAGCTGTATTTCTCACATTCCAATGTGATTTACAGTTAACTTGCACCACAAGAAAAAAACATACATGTACTCTTATGTTTAGATACAACATTGCTATAAGGAAAGTCCCTGTCAAGTTTGGACCCTATTATTTAGTCCACGCACATAATTGAGCCATATAACTGACTATATAAATACACTGAAACCAACAACTACATTATATGTAAATCCCATTGGAACGGTTGAATAACGCATATTCTTTTATGTATCTCTGGTTTGAATAAATGCATTTCAATGACATTTTCACTGATTATACACAAAAGGATAATTAATATTCTTCAAAACGCATATCTTTTTTATTTGGAGGTTTCTGCACTAAAACTGAAAGCTGATTACGATTGTATGCCTGTATGCTTAAAAAAAACGTACGTAAAATATTGGGGGGGGGGAAAAAATTGCACGTGATCATTGCACATGCACAGTATTCTACAAGCGTGCCAGCAACAATAATGGGTCACAGTGGACACTTCTAAAATGTAGACACTATTTCCAATAGGGCACACATTATCACTGCATCCTGGCAATAATGTTGTACATTTCCATATTCATACACTTGTTTTTTTTTTTTTAAAAGAGGATTTTTTTTGGAGCAGCTTTTGTTAGGTCACATTTTCTGAAAAGTTCAATGTACATAACTTCTGGCAACAGACACCACGAATAGCCTTGTGCTTGTTAATAATTTATGCAAATTTATGCAGATGCTAATATCGCACGAGTGTATTTCAGTGTAAATATGTACGACCCTATTCCCCTGACGCAACATTATGATCATTCTTCCTGTGTACATGCATAAGTATTGCATTGTGTAATGCATCTACAACAGACAACGCCACAATAGATTACTATAGCACTCACTCCCTCTAATTTCGTGCACGGACCTACGAAAATTTGTAAAACAGTGCTTCTACTGTAGGGATATATTTTGGTTACTGATATGTGTTACATTCCACAAACGCTTTTTAGATTCAAATCCCTATACACCATGTGTCTTGTTTACATCTAAACCACCCTATGCGCCCGTCGGTATGTGCACACATCATGTTTTGCATAAATTTGGTTAAAGAGTGGCATCAAAGGTCACGTATAATTCACAGGCGATCTGACCTGCGACGCCAGTCCTTAACCAAATGATATGCGAAACGATATGTGCGCATACCGCCAGGCACATTTCAATATAGATGTAAACACGTGATGTCAGAGTTTTAGGGCCGTCCCGAATACTTCGAATATTCGATCGTCAACCGAATATTCGAATACCTTTTTGCCGGTTTGAATATTCGAGAACAAAATATTCAAGTACAGATATACGACTCCGATGCTATTTTAATATAAAAGTTACAGTGCTTAGCAGTGTCAAATGCTGCATTTTTGTCATCCGTAAAAACCCTTGATACTTATAAATAATTTACTGCAAAAACGCAGTAATTGTGCACATAAAACACCGGCATGCTTTACATGCAACGTTTTTATACCAACGCGGCATTCGGCTGCAGCTGACCCGTGAAAAAACTTGATCGCCGAGTACCGGTATCGAATATTCAAATATTCGGTCAAACCCAGTTTCGAATAATCGAATGCTAAATTATTCGAAAACGAAAAGCCCTACAGAGTTTTTACATTGCCTAGATGTGGGTTCTGATAGTCCTCTAACCTTGCATCTATGTGGACCTGTAAACAAAACATGACCACAGGAAGCAGAAAGACTGAACCTTATTGTGGACTTGCCCACGTCCACACAAGGTTTCCCCCCTCTCTGAAAATCAGCTTCAGAGGCATTTTGGGGTTAGGGTTATCTGTCGCAAAATGAAGGGGAATACTTAAGGGGGATTACAAATTCAGGTTAAAAGAGCGTTCACAGTGCGAGTACAATTAGCTTTTGTCTCCATTTTGTCTACATGAAAACAAAGGAATGTCCACACTGCATGTAGGTATGGAATGAAAGCTGTGTGTGAACATGCATGTGACCCGCAATAACCCCAAAACGGGACTGAATGGGTTCTGGTCACAGAGTTGTATTCGAGTCCCAGCAAGTCCTTTCACATAAGTCCTTTCACAAGCCAAGTCAGAAGTGCTTTCATAAAGCCGGCCACAAGTAACTGGATGAACAATGACAAAGGAATGCCTTTGTCACAGCTCATTTGAATAGCTTGTGATTGGGATTAGGACTGGAGGGCTTGTGATGGACTTGCAGGGACTTGCAGGGACTTGCAGGGACTTGCAGGGACTTGTGAAAGGACTTGCAGGGACTCGAATACAACTCTGTCAGGTCAAAACGTGATCCAGGCCAAGAAAGATAAGCGCATCAGCAAACTTGACATTTGAAAATCACAGTGCTTCAAGGAGGCAATGCTCTGGCAACAGCTGGCTGACAAATATTATTTCCCTCATTAACAACAACCTGAGATATCACCTCTTGTTGCGGCTGGAGTATAGATTCCTTTTTGTCTCTGCATGCAGACGAAGTTACTTCTTGTGCGCAATGAAGTAAATAATAATGATGATGATCGTCAGGAACACAATGGCCAGGAAAACCATCAGTATACGATTCTGAATTATCCTGCACACAAAAAAAGAAAGAATTATTTCAAAATCAGACAGTAGACACTTATTATGATGCAAATGTTGAAGGCAAATAATAAAGGGAAATAATCACAAAGACATACAAAGATTTCGACACAAATATAGGACTGTGTACAATTTCTCATCAAAACTAGATGATGAAAATGAGATGCAAAGCTATGTTTAAATAATGAATCTAAACAATTGGACATAAAAGCATTTAGAACGAGAGTAGGAGCGTGTTGACAAACTTTGATAGTAATTCATGACCTCAGTAAGGGCCGTGTCCTCTGTAAATGGACCGTTAACAGCTACCACGCTCCTGCTCAGTAATTATTGCACAATAACGACAGGTCATCACTTGAGTGAATCAGAGATCAGATCAAAAAGGGAAAAATGTAAAATATTACCTACGCATCATTCCACTCAGGACCCTCGAGCTCTGCCCGACACCAGCATCTGTCTCCAGTAACTGTGGATAAGTGCATATCCATGAATAGTCGTTAGTCATTTACCAGGGGTCACCCACGGGGTCACCCACGGGGTCACCCACGGGGTCACCCACGGGGTCACCCACGGGGTCACCCACGGGGTCACCCACGGGGTCACCCACGGGGTCACCCACGGGGTCACCCACGGGGTCACCCACGGGGTCACCCACGGGGTCATCCCTTTCTGAAAATGGTGAGGATTGATTGGAAGCCAGTATTTTCAATACATTGCAACTGTAATACTTTTTTTCTTTCACAAAACCAATTTATTTCAGTTCACAAGATACATAAAACAAAATATTTTCAAAAATAGGATGCCACACCGTATATTCTTGGAAATTGCCTGGAACTGAGGGACTGTGAAGTGGCTCATGTGACATAGCCCCTAAGAATGTTTGGCACAAACATTTCATAAAAGTCACTCACCCTTGATCGTGACCTTTGTATTTTTTCCCGGTCTCTGTGCAGATTATCAAGAATGCCCTGTCCAAGCTCCTCTGAAATAAACAGTGCATCCAACTCAATGTCAATACAATACAAAATGACCAATTCCTCCATAATTGTTTGTAAATGAATATTTTTTTTTACATGTAGACTGTAGTGAGCAGTCTACATGTATCCATTGCGGGGATCACTCAATGAGGATATGACTTTTTAACTTTTATTGGCAAACAAACCACAAGGGAAACTGACTAGGTAATTTGAATGACAGGCAGTGTTCCCAGTAGAAAGTTCAAAATGTTCTGACTAGAGACTCCCTATTAAATGCACCTGTGGGCAATCTGTGTGTAAAACCACTCATTTATTTATTTATTTCTTTACTCATGTCTTGTCCTTGCGTGAGGCAGCGGGAATTCACCTGTTTCCACTGTCATTCTGTAGCCTGCATCCAGCTTCTTCCCCGATCTCTCCAACCTCTCGGTGTTATCCAGTAGCCTTGCTCTCTGTCAGAATAAATTTGAATTACCGCATCAACAACCCATGTCAATTCACACTGAATCAGGGTTCTCCACTGGCAAAATTAACCTCGTGAATACGGACAATGGCCACAGCTATGGTTTAAAAAAGACCACATTTGTGACCCGCTCTGCAAAAAGGGCACTTATGTTGCAAAATTTGGAAATAGTGTTTTATATATAGCTGGAAAGGCCATTTTATAAGCTTTCATATGGCATATGTCTGAGGTCTCTAGCATTTTGCAATCACGAGATATTTGGAAATTTGCATGTTTGTTTTCAGGAATTTCTTGAAATGACTCGAGGAGAAACAAGCCATTTAAAAAACAAAAAGCAAAGCAATAGATGGAAGCACTTGACAAAAACACATTCTTTTTCCAACTTTATTCACTGAAATCAAAGATTTTGGTTGTGAAATAGAATAATAATAGGTATCAAAGATGCAAAAAATTCCCTCCTTTCAAAATCACTTGTTTGAAGAATGTTTCACCCTCTTCACATTGAACGGCCCATAACTCGTAAAAGCATACAGCGACTTATGTGCCCTTTTTGCAGAGCGGGTCACATTTGACGTCTATGGCCACATTCCTGCACGTACTCACTCCACTCATGTTTCAACTATACTACTCAAAAAAATTGAAGGATCAGACATTTGCCTTTGAAAATTTCAGTCAGGTGTGTACTGAAGTAGATTTTACTCATTGTTCACTGCAGCGCATGTCCATGCTTGGTTAAGCACCACAGAATGTGAGATGATGCAAATTGCTCATTCAGGTGTTTCAAAGTCAAATTGACTGGAGGGGTTAAAAAATATTAATAAGTTTGATCCTCTAATTTTTTTGAGTAGTATATATTGTTCTTGAATGGGAGTGTAATGAATAGATTGAGCTTTTTCAACAGCTTTCGATTACATGAAAGGGGGCTGCCTACTGTTTGCGCTACGCTTTGCTGCACAGCCCCAATCCTGGCATACCAGCACCCTATCAATAACAGCCAGACACGAGGGGCTAACCCCTTAAGTATGGATGACGGCTATAGCCACTGTTTGAAAAAACAACTGGCCAGTTGACGTCTCTACCCTCATTCTTCCGCACATTTATTCCATTGTTCGCCTATTGTGTGCATTACACAAACCCGTCAGTCAAACCGGTGCACCATTATAAAAGCTGGGCGCAAGGGGCTCACAAGTGTCGGATAAGCATCTGATCTCCGCTTGATCGCTTTATTCCTGGAGAAGAATTCGCTCATGAATTCGTTCGTGGGTAAAAAAGATCTTCTGGTTTATCTAAGATGGAACTGTGAGAAGTGTTATAAAACAGAAGACATCACACTTCAGACACATTTCAAACTCTGAACATACGCACTGGCAGCGGGATTCTTGTTTACATCAAGCATAGTGCAAGGTCACGACAAAAACTGACCGGATGACCACACTGACCTGATCTTCGGAGTTTCTTGGGTCATCCAAGCCTAGCAGTTCGTCTCGTGAGGCCTCACCATCACGGAATGCAATCTTGGCTTTCCTCTGTGCATACACAAACATACAAAACAAAACAAAACACTTGACTAAATACTATGGCTGTGCACCCAAACCGGGTACCCGAGTATCCGACCACTAATGTCAGGAACCGGTTCCAGATTATGGAATCGAGTACCCGTAACTGAAGTAACATAAATTAGTAATTTCTCAGACAATGAAAAAAACAGTTTTTGAATGTCATTTGTGGGGAATTTTCAAGATGAAAACCAGGATACATTATTGTACATGGAAAAACAAAACAGATTAATATTCATGACGCTTGGGAAAATGCACTGATGTGGTAGTATTAACCCTCCCTCTCTCGGTGCCAAAATGGAGCCAACTAACCTACCTATCAAAACCTATAAAGTTTCAGGTTGAAACACATAAGCTGTTGGAGAGGAAGGGCTTAGTTTTTTTATGTTATAACAGTAGGAGGGTTAATGTGTGGATGAACAGCAATTTCCGAGATTTAATTGTTGGGATTGGCTTTCTTTAACCCTAACCCACCTCAATCCTCCAAAATCCTACTTGCAGTTTTGGAGGATTTTGGAGGATTGAGGATGAATGGTGTTTCAAGCAAGGAGGATTTTGGAGGATTGAGGATAAATGGTATTTTTTCTAAAAAGAGGATTTTGGAGGATTGAGGATGAATGGTGTTTAAAGCAGAGGATTTTGGAGGATTGGGGATGAACGGTATTTAAAGCACATGAGGATTTTGGAGGATTGAGGATGAATGCATTTTTTGGGGCAGGGTAATCGGAGGATTTTGGAGGATTGAGGATGGTTCCTAGCAAAAAGGGTCTAGGGGGTTAGGGTTAAAGGGAACCCGGGTACCTGTGTTTTTTTTCAATCAGGTACCCAATTTCCATACTACCCGTAATAATGCAAGGCATTTACGGGTATACGAGGCAAGTCTCCAAATTTACAATCATCCCTGATGTAAATTTTAAAAAGGGGGATCTAATACATTGTATGGGGGGGGGGGGCTTTAGCCTGTAAATCTCCCCCCCCCCCCAATCCCCACCTTTCCTTTCCCCTTCCCACTTCTGATGTACAGGGGTAAAGGCCGGTTCATACTTCACACGAATTTAAAGGCAAAACTGATTCACAATGAAACAACTGTTGTCATAAAATTATCTTTGCATCAGCATTTTGTGTGATGTGTAAACCGACCGTAAGAGACTTACAAGATCTTTTTCGAGTCTGGTGAGTTCTGTCTCATAGCTTCGTAGGCGTGTGCTGTATCTCTGCCTGTCTGCTGTAGGTATTGAGCGGACTTCAAGATCCATCTGTTCCAACTACCAAAACAAAGGACGATACTAATTAGGCCAGGTAAAATATTAAACATATAGTCTCCCCGTCCCCTCCCCTTCGAGCAGCAAAATGCTCACATTTGTTTTGTTGCTCTCCAAAAATATCCATAAGAAATCAAAGGCAGACAAGAAATTCTCCTATCAATCTTTAAATCAATTTGGCAATTATGTCTGGTTAAACTCCTTCACTGACTGTAAACATCTTGACAAAAAGAGATGGCCGTCTTAAAAATAAGCTAAGCGGTCACTAAATAAAAAAAAGAGCTTCCTCCTCCCTTTTTTTCTTGGAAAATGTTTTTTTTTTTTTTACTATTAAAAGGAAGATTATATTTCCATGACTGACCGAATTATTACCAAAAAGTACTATCCCCCGACCCCACCCCCGGGGTGTACAATGTAAACTTGACAACAGTTCATCATTACCATTTGAAATATTGATAATCTGGCCATAGTATAACAGATGGGTGGGTTAGACAGCACGCTAGTCCATCTTTATTCAGTAGGATCAAAGTTTATTCCATGTGCAGCGAATGTCTCAGACATATTTTGTATACATTGTACACTGTATGTGCAGTTTCCGTTATTAACCCTAACTCCTTAGGGTGTGTGAAAAATTGTACCGAAATTGGAGGATTTGGGACTCTTAAGGTTAATTATACGCAAGACGGGCACTGGGCTGGCTGGCATCTACTATCGTACCCGGAAAGAATTACATTTTTTATTCTTGTTTGCTTTGGCACCTCGGACTGACAAAAAGATCTGCACTGTGGAAACTAAATTATTTTCAGGCTGCAAATTCAACATCTGTAAAGGAATTATTTACCACATGTACAACATGGGCAGATTTTTTCATCTGATGCTTAAAGCGAATATCTTCTGTATGGCTACAAAAATAACATTATTTTTCAGGGTAAAACTTGAAAAGAGCTCATGTCTAGTAGTATACAACATTTGCAAACATCAAAAAACCAAACTACTGAAATATTATGAAATACCTTACTTGACTGTAAGTAAATAATAGTCTCAAGCATCCTGTGAAATCATGGTACGTGGTGTGCTGTCATTTTCAAGAAAAGTGGAATTTTTGTATCAATTTCCAGCGATTGTCGTCCAACAACAAGCATTGGAAATAGTCAACTTCCCCGACCTGATAATTCCCTGACGTCTATAAATTGCTCCGTTTGGCCTGAAGTAGGGTCAGGGAACCAGACTACAAGAACAACATTTTTCCCCGTCTGTTTTTTTGTTTGTTTTCCCAGCATCTATGCACACAAAACCTTAAAAAGGTCAGTGTTACAGTATTTGCTATAAAATACTAACCCCAAGGCCATTCATTTCTGAAAATTACGGCAAAAGCAAATGTTGTATACTACGTTTAATTCTCATCAAGTATACACATTACATATGTGCATGCTACATATAAGTTACAGAACTGAATTTATTATGTGTTTATACATGCAGCATCAGATGCAGGTTTTCTCTAACCACACAAATATTTGACAAGGATTGGATTTCAGGATTTGCTGTCCATCAATTATTTACCTTTCAACCAAAAATCAAACATTTGCATTTGAATTCAAGTAGCCATACGATGGTGAATTTGCACCATATCCAATGAGGCTTAAGTTATGAACTGGCTTGGAATGGAGCACACCGAGTCGAGTCGAATTGATCAATACATTGTACTTGCTAATGAGGAACACAAATCACACCCACGCATCAACCCATACTTTAGAAAATATTTTTGATATGAGAATAATTTGAAAAATCCAATTGTGGGTCATTATAGCACTGAAATGCACATACACGTAGTTATAGCTTGTGTTCAAGTATTGCAAAACTTTCAAAAATCTGTTTACAAACGTTATGTATTTTAGAAATGCTCCCACACTGAAATTCCCCAATTATATCAACCGAGTCACAATTGACCTATCGCGGTCGAATCGCGTCAACGCGGCTTGTGAATTATTGTCCAATCACATAAATTATAACTCCACGTGGAACACGCAAGATCTGAGACAAACAAAAATGACCACACAAAATTCCCATAGGGGCGTGGTTAACTCGTAAACGGCGACAGGTCAATGGACCGATCCGGCCTGTCAATCAAACAGCGGCATTGACCAATAGGATTACGACTTTCGGTCAGGTAAATAAGCAACAGTTGCTACAGGCGTGGTCCACCATTAGCTCGGTCAAGCTCGGTCAAACTTTGTCACATGCGCTATGAAAAGTGTACACAAACAAATGTGTTTTGTGCGGCCGGGCACCGTATTTTTTCAATAAAAGTGGGCAGTTTTAAGCAAATTTAACCCTAACCATCCCTAACCTGCCAAAATCAAACACCCCATTTGTGTTGAATTTTGTGTGATTGGGTACTGTAGAGCCTTGGCACCATCACTTTACATGGGACTTGATGCCCTGATTTTGTCTAAGTACAAAGAATGTGCCATTGGTTTACTACACAGTGTTGGAGTTTGTGTGGTTAGGGAAGGATTCTAGTAAAAAGCCTTGGGCTGTTAGGGTTTTAAGCAATGTAGCGTGTCACTCTTCCTCATGCTTCGATAACATTTCCCCACAACAGCAACTTGACCATCCTTCATGACTTCACAAATGACTTTATGTACATCCTTAAAATAATTGTAACTCTTAACTTTCGCCCGCTTGCTAATTTTGTCCCCGCCTAAAGAATTTAAATCCACCGCCTTTGGCAGAACACCGAGTCGCGTCGTCGACATTGTGCATGTATTTGTCCGGGTCGCCGTGCGTTACACGTAATGTTTGTGTACTTGAACGTAAAGCTTGACCGAGGTAATGGCGTCGCCATGCCGTTGCTAAGGTGGGCGGGGCTTATGGTCAAATCCGGATCGGTCTATTGTCAGTGACTCAACTTGATAAAGACAGCCATGCAGCTGTATAGAGCACCTCAAGCTAGCCTGTAGAAATTTATGAAATCACTGGAACTTTAACCAACCACACCAACAGTGTAGACATGGCTTAACACTGGTTAACACCCTTCGGCCGGCTATTAATGGGGTGCTGGTATGCCAGTATGTGCTTGTGCAGCCAAGTGTAATGCAAACAATAGGCAAACAATGGATTGAGTATGCGGAGGAATGCGTGTATAGATGTCAACTGGCAAAGTGGACTTTTTCATACTCAAGAGGTTAAGATTCTAGAGCGTCTTACCAACTCCCTCGCCTCATCAATCTGTCGCTCTGCTGCGCTGCTTTGCTGTTTCTTCTCATCTGAAAATAGAAAATAAGTACGACAAGGGAAATTAGGATACCCTCAGATTTGTTGCTAGCCAATGTGGCCACGCCTACCTAAACTTGTTGGTTGAATGTATGGATGAAATACATGTTATCTAACATGTTATCTAACACGTTAACCCTCCTGTTCTCATCAGGGCCCAAATCGATCCAGCTGCTGTACAGATCAAAACCTATCAAATGACAGATTGAAACACACACAAACTGTGAGAGTTGGTGTTTAGAGTTTTTGATAGGCTGTGATAGTTATAAGTATAGGTTAATAAACCCTGACAAAGATGTCGCTAATTGAGCACTAAAGCCAGTTTTAAAGTTACTGAAACTCTCACAAGGCATGGAAGTGTTCATCTTAAAGCTTTTAAGACTAAGGCCAAAACAAATTGTTCTGCTTCCGGTTACCCTACCTACCCTATTTTAATGGCCCCAACCCCAATTTCTTTTGGGAAAAAAGTGTTAAAAAAAGACATAAATGCTGTAAATACGTTTAAACCTTGACTACACGTAGACAACTACATATGATCAGCACAAAAGAAGTGCCAATATTAATTCCCTACCTACCTACCCTATTTTCAAATGCCATGTAATCAGAAGCAGAACTTTTTGTTTTTTGCCTAACCGTAACCCCCTTCAATGTTTTCATATGACCCTACTAAATCCAACAAATTCCAACAAAACTGAAAGGAGAAGCCTGCTAAATTACAACAAAGTCACACGATCACTGAGATCCACCAGGTGCACCCAACAATGATACGTGCATCCGCTTGAACTTGATGATCAGAAAGATTAGGTTTCTTGAGAGAGGATAGAGTTTTGATTTTTAGGGAAATATAAATAAAATAGTAAAACTACAAATAAAATGAAGATGAAGGCAAGGAAATGCACAACTTCCACATGTACACGTATGAATCTAGATGTAGACGAAAATTAAGATTTCACGTCACTGATATATAAAGTGACAGGCCGATGAAAAGCTAAACATTTTACCTGATATTTGGTTGTCCTACCTCCATGGTTGAGATTATAACAGTAGCAGATAGAGGGAGTAATTAAGAGTTATCCACAGTACTAGTAGTAGCCTATAATCAATCATGACTCATGTCAACAATTGTCCCCCCCCCCCCCCCCCCAACCCGGCCCATATCACATCAAATTTTGATTTGACTTACTTCCAACTAACTGCGGTATTTTGTTGATTTTCGTCGTGATTTCTGCCGAAATTGATGCGAACTGGTGCTCAAACTCTTCCATGGCGTTCGTAGCTATTTTCGCAGAAAACCAGGAGACGGCTATAAACGCGGAATGGAGTATGCAGCCCGAACACGATGTAGTATATTAAATGTGGTGTTCAGTCTTGTGAATGTGATTACATATTGTGCATATTACAATGCATAGCCGGCCATAGGCCTACTACAAAATTCTGGCCCAACACTACAGAGAATCTTGTGATGAAATTGGTGATCAGGTACAAGCAATGGGTAAAAAATAATCACACTCAATACACGGTGTATTTTAATTTCAACGTATTAATAATATGATCATAAAGGTTACCGGCACACTTCTTGGATAATTTTTCCTAATCTAATGTTAGGCGCAATTATTGATGGCGCACTTCATCGCTTTTCTTCAACAGCGCCCTCTATTGAAATCGGATGTTCGGTCTTTTTCCCCTGTGATAGCCCAAAAGTCCGTAGACCAGAATTCAGAAAGGAGTAAGTTATAAACATCTTCCTTCATCCCTTCCTAGATGATTGATAAACACACAATTTTCCCAACTTCGAGTTTTTAGAACACCGATTTACACAGATAATTCTGTTTGGTGTCATCTGATGGCCGTATAAGGTCGAAATATTACATTTTTACGAAGTGCATGTTCGATGTTAGTTTATTATGTAGAGGGGTTGTCCTATTTTCGGACAAGCATTTGCCGATCATTTACTTCGAAGTTTGGAAAGATTTTACTTTAATACCCCCACCAAAATCGGTAAGGAACAGAAAATCTTGGAAAAGAACCATCCATCTGTGTTCATAATTGTATAAACACTTGGCACAACCTTTAATTTTGAGAATTTTGCTGGGACATTTTAGTGCAATATAGGGGAAGAAAGTATGTGTTTTCTGTGTTAGAACTTTCTTGGCACCATGTATATAGTCACTCAATGTGTTCACATACATGTTGATTTCTTCCTAATTTTTTACAGATTTTGCTGACATAAATCTTGAATTAACAGGTTGTGCCACATGTTTAGACGGTTGTTATCAAAGAGGGTTGGTTATTTTCCAAGATTTTGCTGTTCTTGACCGATTTTGGTGGGGGGTATTAAAGTAAAATCTTTCCCGAAGTTTATATAGGTGATTGTGTAGTTTAGGACACCTTTCGTATAGGAACGAAAGTCCACTTTTATCATGTCTACAATAGAACTCGCCTACATCGTGCACATTTAGCTGCTGTTGATGTCCTCTTGAATTATCATCTTTTTGTGAAAATAGGGCAGGGCTTTGATTTTTGAGGGAAATTATGGGTTCAAACAACGACGAAGACAAACGACGAGTTTATGCTAGAAATCAATGTTAAAGTCTCGCCTCCATAAATACATGTTGTCTCGGCGTCATCCATGTGACGTGTGTCTTACATAGTTTGTGTTAGATGGAAACTTTCATGTCAGAAATTTTCATCCAACAGAAAGTGTGATAGAGGTCCATCCAGAGTCCTTGGGCCAGCTACATTAAATCTTTGTCAATTATAGGCCTAAATGATTATTGTTGTGTCTAGGGTCATCATGGTCCAGCGGCTTCATTACCGACGTAGGCATAGCTACAACACCAAGTCCAACAAGGTCAAGATAGTGAAGACCCCAGGAGGCAAGTTGGTCTACCACTACGTCAAGAAGAAGCCTTCCCCAGCAAGATGCGGTGATACCGGAGTCAAGTTGATGGGGGTGAGTAAAAATTCAGCAACTGAGCCCTACACGTATGTTAGCAGTCTCCCAAGTCGTCAGTATCTTGGTTCAGGGGCACTAGTCAGAAGTCTTTGTATTCTTTCTTCACTTGGGAAATTTTATTTTTTACATTGCAAAATATTAACCCTCCCTCTCTCGGTGCCAAAATGGAGCCAACTACCCTACCTATCAAAACCTATCGAGTTTCAGGTTGAAACACACAAGCTGTTGGAGTGGAAGGGCTTAGGTTTTTTGATAGGTTATGATAGTTATAACAGTAGGAGGGTTAATAAATATTAAATGGGAAAGATTTTGACAGCTCAACTCAAGAATGGCATACCATAATAAAGTGATTCCCGATTACATCATGTTACGTTATTCAGGTCATGGCAGCTCGGCCCAAGAAGTTGATGTCCCTTCCCAGACCCCAGAAGCGTGTGACCAGAGCCTACGGAGGCTGCCTCAGTGCTGGTGCCGTCAAACAGAGGTATGAATAGCCTTCTCCAGATTTCTCTTTTGCCCATTGTCCTATCCCATGCCACAGGTGACAGTTAATCTCTTCACAAAAGTATTGTGAAGGAAATGCGGAACATTTTGGATAGCTTAACAGATTGAGTCCAGGTGTTATAATGGGGCGCCCGGATGCCATGCCGGCTTGTGCAGCCAAGCGAAACGGACACAAGAGGCTTGTGCAGACAAACATAACGTACACAATAACCCAATAATGCATTGAATATGCAGAAAATGTGTGTATAGCCGTCAACCGGCCAGGTGGTAATTTTCAATCCACACCTATAGACGTCATCAATGGGTTAAAGCACGGACACAGCATCTTGACTTTAACCATGGAATACGAACAACAGCCGTAGCCGCGGTTTGAAAAAGACCACCTGGCCGGTTGTCGTCTATATGCGCATTCCTGCATGTACTCAATCCATTGTTTCAACTATATTGTTCTTCAATGGGAGTGTAATGAATAGTTGGAGCTATTTCAAACAAAGCTTTCATTCACACGAAAGGGGGCTCTCAATGCGATGAATAGGACCACTCTATTCAGTGTGTTGCATCTTGTTTGCATTTACGCTTGGCTGCACATCCCCGATCTTGGCATAACAGCAGCCCATCGATAACAGCTGGACACAAGGGGTTATCCCCTTGGGCACGGTATTTTACGGGAGATGTTGGGGGTGTTGCAGCGGTTCTGGCAGCCAAATTGAACCGCTACAATGCGTTTGTGCAGTCAAGCATGACATACACAATAATCCAACAATGGATTGAAACTGCACAAACTGCGGCCAGTGGCGTCAACTGGCCTGGTGACACTTTTTTGTTTGCACCCTATGGCGTCATCCATATGGATGACGCCATATGGCGTAAAAAAAACAGTGCCCCCTGGCCGGATGACACCATTGGCCGCTGTTTGTGCAGTTTCAATCCATTGTTGGATTAAACAGTGCCACCAGGCCAGATGACGCCATTGGCCGCCGTTTGTGCAGTTTCAATCCATTGTTGGATTATTGTGTATATGTTACGCTTGACTGCACAAACACATTATAGCGTTCGCTTGGCTGCCAGAGCCGCCGCGGCACCCCGACGTCTCCCTTAAAATAACGTACTCAAGGGGTTAAAGGAGCCATGTAATAAATATTAAGTTCAACTTTTTTCATGTGTAACATGTTTTACAACAATACGAGCATGATCAAAATACTTGTTTGTTTTTCTCATCTGGAGTGAAAAATAGACGCCATTCAATTCTTTAAAAATATTTCCAATCGAGGCATGCAAGAGGGCGCAGTGGTTTGTTTGTTTGTTTGTTTGTTTGTTTGTTTATTTGTTTGTTTTTTTGTAGTAGAAGGGACTCCTTATCAAAAGAGCACAATTACAGGGCAAAAATCATTCCTCCAAAAGAATATTAACCCATCAGCGTTTGGCTTTTTTGTAAGACATGGATATACATGTACCTGTAAAAGGAAGTTTATTAGATACCGCATGGATCCTTTAACCCTAACTACCCCAAGCCTTACAAACTCCAACAGCAGGTTGTTGAATGTTGGTGGGTTCAGGACTGTAGTTCCTTGGCACCAATACTTTACATGGAGCTATGATGCCCCAATTTGTCTAAGTCCAAAGAATGTGCCAGAGGGATACTGCATTGTGTTGGATTTTGACATTGCTAGTAAAAATGCCTAGGGGTTTGGGTTAATAAACCATGTGTGTCATGTCCGAAATGAACCAAAAACCCTTTGGCGACCTCCAATCATATTGTGCCTGGATGCTCTATCTTGCCATTTATTGATTGCGAATCTGGTCTGTTTGTGCAATTTTCCTTGCAGGATCATCAGAGCTTTTCTGATCGAGGAGCAGAAGATTGTCCGGAGAGTTCTCAAGGCACAGCAGCAGGCAAAGAAGTGATAACATCTGCAACAGCAGCAGCAGCAGCAACAACAACATCGGAATCAACAACATCACAACAATGTCAACACACCTGCCAACAATCAACATGCCTGGATGAATATATGACACAGTAAAACAATAAAATGTGATTATAAAAGCAACTCTCGGATCCTTTGTGCATTTATTTATTGTGTCAATTTTTCTCATTCTAGCTTCTTAAAAATTGCTGTGTAGGTGGCCCGTATAAGAAATCAAAATATAATGGGTGTAATCAAAACAATATCACAGATTACTACATGTACATGTATTTGTTTACAAAAAGAAACATTCACGCAAATTCTTTATTAAACATCAAATTAGAATTATCTGCAACCCTCCTACTATTTCAACATACAAAACCTTACAAAATGTTCATATCCAAATTTTAACCATAGCATTAACACACACACACGGCAAACCATAGAGTGTAATGCCATAGCAAGCTTATTGACATGGCAAAACCATACACATGTATGGTAAACATGCTTCACTGTGGTGCACAGTGTATGCCAAATGGTTTTGTGTGGTGAATATACTTCATTGTGGCTTATCAACAGACTACTTGGGGCTATGGTGAGTTATAGCCCCAAGTAGTCTGTAGATAAGCCACTTCCAAAACCGTGAGATATCTACTCTCCCCCAGTTCTTTTAAGAACCACTATTGTTCCCTGAAAAGAGATTTCACACGGGGATAGCTGGAATATTGTTTTTGTCCGCACAAGTGTACCCAGGAGTCTGTTTTACAAGTGGCGTAACTATAAGGTAGACGACACTGTACTCCCCGCTCAAGCATTTTGCCGTTTTGTAAAAGAAATTTAAAGCGGCCACCAGTCACAACGCATTACACCCCGACCCCTACACAATGCAGCTGTATAGTACATGTACATATACATTTTCTACTTGTACTGGTAGGTCTGATTACACAAGCCGATTACACATGAAACCAGAAAGGGAGGCTTATTTGTGTTTATGCATGATCTTTGAAATATACATGTACTTGTACTTTATTCTATATCTGTGTAAACACACTTTTTGCATTGTGCTCGTACAATTTCCCCGGACATGCAACGTTAAATATAATGCTTATCACCATTTTGTATTTGCCTTCAAAGGATACTTTTCCAGACCATTTTTCACAGTTAATATCCCCCCCCCCCCCCACAATATTTTTTATACCCACACTTTTTGCAAAATCTTTATTTCAAATGGGCTAGGGATAGCCTAACCCATTAGCCTCAACTTGGTCTTAGATTAATTTTCATTTTGAAGTAGAAAAAAAAGCAAGCCATTGAAACAACGTGTTTTGTTGATGACCGTAAGGACTAGGGTTGCAAAATACTCGGGAATTTTGAATACGGTAAATTTCCAGCGGAAATTTTTGCGGGCGTTTTAATTACCTGATGAGAAATGTGTACTTCAGTATTGTAGAATTTCTCTGCAAACGTTAGCTAAGCTCCAATTAGATTAACGGGATGTAAACGTACAAGGCCTATACAAACTCTATAACTGTACATCTATAGTCGGTTCTTAAAAGTGTGATTTTTCCGGCCGGGAATGAATGTCGCGGCCTGGGTAACGTGATGTCCGACCTTTTAATTATAAAAGGCCCTATGGAGAGATAGGGCAGGACGACCCACACCATTCGTTCAAGCTGGTTGTAGTGCATTGTATCCAGCCACCAGCTTCCCCCTACCCCCCGGGCCATTCCAGGTGACACAGGCTCCCAATCTCACTTTTACATGTATTTCCCAGCGGATTAAAAAAAAATAGGTAATGACCTCAACAATTTCAGGCCTAAAGATTTGATTTCAACTTTTCAAAAACAAGTATATTTCGACCCCCCCCAAATGTTTTTATTTTTATACGCTTTGTCACGGTGTCGTGAAAAAAAATAAAAATAAACAAACAGCACGTAAATTAACCAACATTACTACACATTGATCCTTATTAACACGGTTGTGTATGTAATGATACGATATGGCAGATGAACCTAAGCTAATCGTTCCCGCAGAATGTATGTCCCATCCTGCCCCTCATCAGTATAGCCTATACATGTACATTTTGACCAATAATAAGCAACACGTGCATTCTTTTGTTTGATATGACATCATGCATTCGACAGGCTAAGCTAAAATCAAGCTACATTTGTACATGTATATTAAACGATGATTATATAAGTGTATGGGGCATTCCAAAATGTCTTGCCCTGCAAATAGCTTCAAAATGCAACTTCTAGTTGCGGTGTTTTTCCATAAAAAAAAACTGTATGTTTCGTCAAATTGGCTGAGTGCCGGAGGTGGTCTGTCAGCTGTAGGCCTCATAGCGATTGTATATCCATCTGTTGCCTACATGTAGCTTTGAAAGTATCACACTTCCGTCTTTCTGCTCTGACCACTATAGGCCAAGGCCTATAATACTCTGGCGTAAAGCGTTGCTGGCTCAGACAGTGAAGAATTTACCACTCATATGTTGCAGAGAGTAACGTGGTACTCAAAGGCCTCCCAGTCACTACCTTTGAACAGCCGCTGACACCTGAAAAAAAAAAGAGAGAATGCCCTAAAATGTCATTAAAACTTTCAGTTAATTAACCAAAAAAATATATATATATATATATATATATATCTCGATTATTCTTACACGTACAAAGGGTAGGCCTATACGTTACAAACGTTTTTGGTATAGGCACTGTTAAAAATATTCTCTGTATATTTACTGATGAGGCAACTGTGTTTTGGACAGTCTGTTTTCCTCTGTGTCTTAATTAACATCGTTTTTTTCAGTTTGCTATACCAACAATTGGGTTATTCCCAGTCGATCCAGTACGGTTACGCGTGCATGAAACAGCAGCAACAGCAGCAGCAGTAAAGGTTTGCACAATCAGGGACCTTATCCTCCTATTGTTCATACTTTAACTTCGGGCAAGGACCCTCATTGGTTTTGTACACGATTTTCAAACAGGGACCTTTTTTAACCGAGGACCATATATTACCTATTAATTGTTAAAGGTCCCCAATGCAAAAGCAAGCCCACACACACCTTTGCAGGGGATCCACCCCTACTACACCTTACCTCGGACATTGGAAAGGCTCCACTTTGACCTCTCTGCGTCCATTGGTCTTGGCTCTGTGATGGTCCGCTCTACTGCCCAACAAATTGATATTTAACCTCTGACCTTCTGGCTCGGCTTGAATGATGACAGTGTTGGGGTTGACAACTTTGCAGGTTGTGTTCTCTCCCCATTGGAAAACCGTTACCTCATTGTTATCCCTTGGCTTTAGCTGTAGACCATATACATCAACAGAACAGAGGAAATGGTGAAAATCCAATGAAAAATAACCCGAAGACTTCATCAAGATCTGGTCGTACCAACGTTGTCATCGATCGCTGCCTATACAACTCAACTTGAGCTTGCCTTATAATTATGAACTGTTGTAGAATTTACGATGTGGAGTATTTTAGCACGAGACTGATACCAGGATTAGGCGAATCAACGAATGAAATTGATTGAACTATAATCACATTACATCATTCGTGTCGGGTATACCTCAAAATTTGCCTCAGATTTTCGGTGTGCTTGGCGCGGAATAACTAGTAGGCCGTCTGTAGCGGAAGGCTTGTACAATTGCTGCTTCGGTCCTTTCACCTTCGATGACTTCACCAATTCTGGATGCTTTGTACCTTGTTCTTTAGACTAAATTCAGGTGAGAAACAGATAATAGTATGATGGGGACTGTACACATTAAAAGCAAGCACGATCAGACAACTTCCTATAACATCAATCAAGCCGCAGAATCGGATGGTTGTATGCATTATGCATTAGTACTTGTGAAGGCTTTCTGTAGCCCAATTGGGCGCCTAGCTTCAAGGCAATGTGTCATAAAAATTAAGGTCATATATTCCGTGTGCGTTTGCAAACCATTACACCGGAGTATTTTTTTTCCCATTGTGCGACACATTATACAATATGGCTGGAATTATTCACATAATTAGTTGATGTAGAAGGGATGTTTACAGTACTGAAAGACCACTTTACCTGATGATCCCGATGTCCGAAGCGGTGCAGGCGACCTTTGTTTGTATCGAGTTCACGTTGCACTGTTTGTAATTCGTCTATAGCTCTTCTCTTGTCTGCGTGCTCTTTCTTGAAGTCTGATCGGAACATCTGATTCTGTGCATCGGTCAAAGTCACGGTACGTTTGTTATTAAGTTATTAAGGCGAGGAAGGCATGTCAAACTTTTAGAAAAGGGTTTTGTTGTTGAAGGATGTTCAGCTTAAAACAATAACCATACCTGTTGTCGTAGTAACCCAAGTTTCTCTTTCAGCTCTTCTCGGCTCAAACTCTTGTCGGCCTTCTTGCCCTCAGTTTGTTCTTCCTCCGTCGTGGTTTCTTGTGCTGACTCTAGGCCACCTACAAGCGGACTGGGTAGGTCTGCTTCTCTTCCGGATATCTCGCTGCCTGGCCTACGCGGTCCATGTTTTGATCTCGCACTGAGTTGCTCATCTGCCGGAGACATTAGTGGCAATGGTGCACCAACTTTAGTGACCGTTTCCGGAGATTTTGAGCGTACCAACGCGACCTGCTGATGGGGCTCCGATTTTGCAGGTGGTGTTGGGGATGTCCGGTCCCTCTTGCCTGCATCAGGAGATCTTGGCGGTGGAAGATCAACTGGCTCTGCTACGAGTGGAGAGGATGGAGGTCTCATGGAGGCTACCTGCTGATGTTTTCTCTCAAGTGCCTGTTTGAAGTCGTGAATCAACAAAACATATACATTTTATAATTTCAATCACAATCGGCATTTCAATCGTTTGCAATTTATTTGAACCCAGAAACAAACAGCATGTTTATGATAGCATGCCTAATCGATACTTGTAAGGAGAATTCTGCTATGGCCTCGTTAATTGTTAAGTTCCCTTAAGTGACGTGGGAAACTAAGGAGGACATTATCCAAGTAGCAAGTATCAGGAACATACCTGCTTAAGGCGTTTGATTTCATCGGACAGGCTTTGGTTATTCCTAGCCATGGTCCGGTTCAGTTGGTCTGATTTTGCGTTCCGGGCCCGTTCCTCCTCCAACGCAGATTGCAACACTTTGTCGGCTTCCTAAATCATGACAGCAAACGGTAGAAATAATTTATTAAATTCCACCTTAATTATTTCTTGGTGTGGTAAAATTTTGTAATCATTATAGCAGGTGAAAGCTCAACGCAATAAAAAATGCCCATATAGGCAGGCCGCGCGAAGTCTGCGGAAGGCCGCTGCGTGACCTACTTTCAGGCTCTTGACAAACAACGCAAAAACACCATGCCTTAAACAGTCTATATCACTAATAAATGATACTAAATTTAGGTAATTTTTTTGCATCTAGCTTTAAAAAAAATTAAGAGACTAGTTTGGAAACATAATATCTATTGTTTGAAATTGATTACCTCTGCTTTATCGATGCGTGTCTTAGCTGTCAGGAGCATTTGGTCGTAGTCATCAGACATCCTCTTCCTCTCCACGCCTGCCTGGTCAAGCTGAACCTTAAGTTTCCTGATTTCCGTGTCTTTATCTTCCAGCTGAGACTGAAATTTCGATTTCTCCTTGTTCAAAAACTTCTCCCAGGTTGTGTTTACCGTTCGAAGCTGCAAAAAAAATATGAAAATGTCCTATACAAAGCCTTGGAAAAGTTATACAAAGCCTTGAAAAAGAACTTGTATCTCTCAAATAATGAAGCTTGTAGTGATAAATATAAAGACTGCAAAGGTTTGAAACCCCAAGTGAGTTCTAAGCCTTGCCATTTAGTTATTAAAACATCGAAAGCGGTTTTCAAGTGTTTCCGATGGCAACGCTATAGCAAAATGGAAACATGGCGGAGATAGTCAGCGGAGTTGCAAGCTCAACTCGATCTGCGTCGATACTATAGGAGTCAGCCAACCTATTCACACTAACACATGATGCTGTATGTTGTACGTTCAATGATGTCCCACACTGTTTGGTTTGGCAAGGCCCCTTCGCTCACTTTTCTCACTTTACAAGCACATAAAACATCTTATCATATCCATTTGTAGTTGAAACTTATCGAAGGGAAGTATCAGTTCACCTTTCAAACTGTTACAACCAAAAATTACGAAAAACGTAATTTAACCTGAACATTTTCGATGGTTCGGACGCCACTTTATTTCCATTTTTTTTGGTCGAATGGCATCACGAACCATCTCTGCCCCGGGCAGTCTGGCGATGCTGTCGGCGTTCACTTTGAATAAGGAAACTAGGCTTTATATTGGAAATAATTTAGAATCCGATTTTTGTGGAGCCACATTGTATAATTATGAACTAACCTCTTGGATTTCTTGCCGGGCCAAAGCCGCCGCCATGAGGCCGCCTACCTCATCAGTGGTTGTCGCTACGGACCTTGTATGCCGTGCTGTGACATCAGGGGGCGTGGTTTGGTTCACAGGGGAGGGTGTACTAGTGGATGACAGCTCCTTGATCAGATCTTCCAGGTCAAGGTCCGCAGTCTCCTGGTCTGCATCCTTAGTAATCTTCGCCCCAGTATCACTCTTAGACGCTGTACTACTTGCCGATACCTCCGTCACGACTGCCTGTTTTGTTCTTTGATTCCCCTCTTTCTTTTGTGATACCCCACTGGTGTCGTCCACCCAGTCAACTTTTCCTTGGAGTTTTTGCTTGTGGTCAGACATTTCTACACCATTCCTCACATCCCCTACCGGTATTATATCTTGGTTATGCTCAGTTATTTCAGAGTTATTATCTTGTACTTCGGCTTGATGAAGTGCGTGCTCATCCCGATAATGTCCACCCGACGGCTCTCCTTGACTCGTCTGAGCAGGGTCATCTTCGTCTGCAGACCGAGCTTCACTGCTTGGTGGTACCTTTATGCACGGTACTGTAAGTATCGGAAGGAAATACCAAAATGAAAATCTAACTTCAGGTTTTGCATATAATGGAGGGTATAAACAGACAGAAGTTTGCAGATAATGCGAAGTGACTATATATAACTCCAAGTAAAAAAATGTGGTTTAAGACGAACCAGGATACTCTAGTTCTGTAAGTGTGACACCCCCCCCCCCCCCCCAAAAAAAAATACTTAAATAAATTTTAAAAATCCACAAAAAGTACGGAACAAATTTAAAGTATAGTGGAAAGTTTGAACATTGTTAAACATTTGTTTGTCTAAATCTAATTTTGGCTGATTCACAGTCTTCAAATTTTGAGAGAATTGTTTTGGACCGCTTGTTTTTTTTTAAGCCATGATTGATCCCCACGTACACAGAGAGGCGCCAAACCTTTTTTCGGAGACATTTATAAGTAAAATGCTTAATTAGAGAAATGAACTATTGCATACATTTAATTTGAAGCAAATTAATTTTCGGCCCTAAGATCGGGGAAGTAAAGTATATACCTCTTACACTCTGTCAACTTGGAAAGCACTTGGTTTAAGCACAGTCACGTGACACGCTCTGAATTTATACGAATGTTGTATATAAGATGTATAATGGACTTCATAAGCTTCAGTTCCTCATTTCTCTGTTCAATATCAAATATGAAATCACAAACGGCTTTGAAGCGTGCAAGGACAGGTATGTACAACATATTTTAAACAGGGTTATAACCCCGTCTTGGAAATAGTTTTTAAGTCCATCTCACCATTGTATGATGTATATGGATCAGCGTTCACTGTGTCTTTGACTTTGTTACCAGTATCGATGGAATGTTTGCCGCCTAACATTTCTGGACCGGTGTTGCCATCGATCGATCCACGGAGATAATTCAATTCTTTCCTCGTTTCTTGAAACGCACGGCCTGTAATGAACATTGAAGTTACCAAATGGAATACTTTGTTTTGAACAATTTCAGAATTTGGCGGATCATTTGTAATTACGACGTGTCGTTAATGTGATTAAATTAAAGCAGGGTATCGTGTCCAATACTTGGGCCGCATTTTGATTTCATCTTCAATTGTTGGACTCGTAAGCTGTAATTTGTTCTTTTCTCAGTGACATCATTCCGCTAATCTGAATGATTACATGAAAGTTCCCGGTGTCAAAAAAGGAACTCGCGCACAATGTCAACTTCCCGTTTCACATCAGTGACCAAAAACAAAAGGACACAGTTTAATCAGGATCCGTAATTTAGACTAACAATAATTAATAGATAGCGTTCGAGCTTGACATTTACCAGAGATAGTTACAGGAAATGTATAAAGGAATATTGTATATGCAGTTTCTATCGTCCAGATTTGCCGGTTGTTCGGATACTTTTAGTCGTGTGGGGTAAAGTTTAGTTATCGTCAAATGGAATTTAACAACAAAACCTGCATAATACAATGGAACGTGTGTAAGAGAGAATCGGACTTCTAACTCGTGAAATGAAAATTTGCAGTAAAGAGATTCCGAAACTCTCGGTTGCATTATGAATAAAAACACCCAAATAAAATTGGCGTCCTTTCCTAACTGCTCAATATTTCATGTTCTGTGCGGAAGTATTCCTACATGTGCAGAGTAAATTGACAAGGAAGTAGCGAAAATGCCGCGTACCTAGCCTATAATTTGCTGCGAACACCAATACACTGACAGCACGGATTGAATCTTGGAGGAAAATTATACCGCACAAGAGGCCTAACTTACGTATATGCGTGAACATGTGTCATAAACCCGAAAATTCTGATCGTGCCAACGAATAGCCTACAGGGCCGATCCAAGTTGTGACCTAATTTTAAGTAGTAGGCCTATTTAGTAGGCCCTAAAAGATTGAGAACACCAGAAACTGAATTAGCAATTATTAGTAATTCGTGGGAACGAATTAGCAACGGCAAAACTAAATACCAACCTGTCCCTTCCTAGGCTTAAATTTAAACCCCAAATTAACTATTTTACACTGAGTTTGGTAAAGGGACGGCATAAAACCGCACCGACGCACTGACCAATCTCAGCCGCGCGTGTTACATGTTCGTCACCGTGACCTTTGTTAAACATTTGTCGGGCAGGTCCCGGTTGTGGTTGGCTAATACGTACGTGGGGCGGAGCTTAATAGATCGTTCCGTTCATATCCACATTTTAGTGTCTTGACTCGGTGATAACTTGCTTGTGAGGAGGTTAATTTTTATAATGCGGTATTTTCCAGACATAGGCCTACCTAATACTTTGACGCCTCGTACACATCTCTGAAGCCGTTGGTTTTCCTTCTTTAGAGGTCGTAGTTGCTCCAACTCCAGCTCAAGATATATGACTCGTCTCTTCCAATCACCGGGCTCGTGGCTTTTTGCTCCCCTTGTCTCGTTTGGAACTGCCTCAGTAGCTGATGATGAAGGGTCGTCTGGCGGATGGTCTGTGTGTTGGTCGTTTGTGTTTCCCAAGCCATCGATGCCTTTATCCATCTCTGTTGTTATGCAGAATACAAAATGGTCAATTCAAAATGTCATTAAAGTTGTGACGCGGCAGGAAATAGGCCTACATTACCGTACTGTGCAATTTAATTGGCATATCTCCCCGTTGTTAAAAAAAAATTAATTTGTGAGTAACGAACTTGCAATTTAGTTTACATAATAGTACTTTCTTTCCCACACGAGTTTTGTTAGGTTTGGGGTTTTTAGCGATAAATGTTGGTAATGTACCGTACGTTACTTAATTTGGAGAAAATGTGCTTGATTTTAATAAAGAATATGCCTGTATCGTGTAGCGACTAGAAAGCAACTTTAAAATAAGTCACAGTTGAGAAGTCATTATGTCTAATTGTGCCAAATGAGAAAATATCAAGGATTTTATGTAGAAAGGTCCCTATCCCCCTACAATACGAGCTAGAACCAATGCTTCGTGATAACCTATACTTATAGTTCAGTGGAAAGACATATATTCTCGTCACATCTTGTAAGTTCATGTAGCTCCATACAAGTATTTATTTGAGTGACACAGTGTATAGTTTTATTATATATATACTGTCTTGGGTATTTACCACAAAAATACCCCCAAAATGACGTGTACACGAATGTAAGTATCGGTAGAGGACTGCTTCTGCTTCTGTGTGTTCCTTTCGAAAGCTATAGTTCATATACTCCGATCTTTTACACTCAAAGTCGTATAATACGTGTGTAAACAGGACAAAGGAATTGCGGAACAAGCTGCGTTATGGCAAGAACAAAAATAACCTTTCAAACTTCCAAACCAAAAATAGTACTGACAGGCAAGGGAACAAGGCAAGGAAGTGTTGCACATCATCCCATGCTGAATGGAAATCCCCACCAGCATTTTCTTAAACTGGAGAGCCAGAACCGTTTCCCAGAATGACCACAAAAATTCTGCTCATAATGTCACCGCAGGCTCCTAAATCTAAATTTATGAATGCGGACCAAAAGCATCGCTTCGGTAGATTACAGCTCTAGCTTTATTATCAGAAATATTTTTGGTTTTACGCAAGTATAAATTGCGACATATTGCACATCCGGAATCTCGACTCCAGTTATGCTGACTAAACGTTAGTAATACTAATAGTAATAATAGGATACATAGGCCTACGCCCACAATGAAATTCACCCAGGTTCCAACTGAAGGAGTTTTGGACTGTTAAATGCCCACGTGTGTCTATTAAGTAGTCTGAAAAGCACCTTTTCGAATATTTAGACCGGTGGCAATGTCACCCTAGCTACGCGTTTGCTGCAACTAATTGATGTTATGTCACTATATAATTCCGTATGCATACAACTGTGTAGCCCAGACACTGCTACTGCTAGTGCTATACGTCTGCGTAAAAGAAAATCGTCTTCACGTATAAACGCACAACTTGCACAAGTAAAAGTTACAAAATCTCAATCTCTCTATATATGCCTTAGACAACTTACTGTCTTCTGCTTAGTAGACCTAGGTAAGTAAATTCCAAAGATGGACATTAATGAGGCCTCCTTTTCGTACGAAGTTGGTGACACTGCGGCGAAACAGCTCAAGCTATCCTTCACGGCTCACTGAACATTTTATCCGTGCACACACTATTGCACAATGCGCGACTTCAACGGGGAAATCCCTGTTGCGAAATCGGGAAAGAACCCGCATTTCGCAATACTGTCTTATTCAAGGGGAAAAAACTTCCTTTATGACTTTATGACTTGAACAAAGGACAACTGTTTGCCACGTGTGACATATACTACTTCTTTTTTGGCAATTCTGGGGATACATTTCGAGATTTTGGAGATTTGCTGGCACATTCCACCAGGTTCGAATCCCACCAGGGTCGACATTGTGGGTTGGGTTTTCTGCCCGATTCCGTGGGTTTTCTCACAATATTTTGAAGTTTTCCTCCCACCTCTAAAACTGAAAATTTCTTCGTCTCTTCTTCACAAGTTTATTCAGGCTTGCGGTTACATCGCAATATGCGCTTCAGAAAATCCTCGGGTTCAGAACCAGAGATAAAGAAAACACAAACACACATGCACAAGAAAAACCAATATCATTTGCTTGGCATAAAGCTGCAGCCGAACCGAGCCGAACCGAACCGAGCCGAACCGAAACCATAACAATAACAAGATCCGTGATCTGGCGGATAATTTCAATTCAATGGATTTTCACCTACAAACGAAAATCTATTCGGTCGTAACTTTACGCGCGATGATTGCCCTATTATATTAAACACTGCAAGAGGCGGATGAAGCAATTTCATGAATAATTCAGTGGTTGCATTGATCACTGCACAGCCAGCACTTAGGTTCTCAGTCTCTTTTTCCCCTAAAATTAAAAATATCCCAAAGATATCACAGTAAAGAAAAATGGGTACAGGTGGGTTCGAACTAGGGACCTTTTGATCCAAAGCACATCCCACTATCTACTAAACTACTAATGCTATGACGTTCTGTTGAATAAACATATACCCGCCTACGAAAAATAAATGAGCGCCCCGCTCCTATTGCAAAATTTGTAACTCATTTAACTGCGTATATATATCTTTTTTTGGAACATGTCTCACTGAAAAGCTTATGAAGTATACGGTATCTCATACTAACAGTTTAGCAATTAAATTTGAAAAAAAAATTTTGAGGTGCCA
The DNA here is from genome assembly GCA_037893225.1 of Hippasteria phrygiana. NCBI lineage: Eukaryota > Metazoa > Echinodermata > Asteroidea > Valvatida > Goniasteridae > Hippasteria > Hippasteria phrygiana. The sequence goes on along the minus strand of JAZGUH010000038.1, from coordinate 970,239 downwards.
CGACAAAACGCACGGACACAGCATCTTTAAATGTATCAGTATGCAAATTACACTGCAGCGCATAAAGCTTCAGCTCTTTGATAGCATTTTTGTAAAGTCAAGGCGCACACACAAAAATGAGGACACCGCAAAAAAAATTAATAATAAAGACGAATTTCACACCAAATCTCAATGAAGTGCATACAATTTAATACACAAGAAGGAAATAATGCTAAATTATTAACATTTAACAAGCTATATAGGCCTACATGCTTGGAAATTAAAATCCGAGTATGATAGTATACTTAAGGCGTTTAAATGATATTGGGGCCAAGAATCAGGTTTAGGAACTCTTCTGCTACGCCAGAATCATGACGTTACCATCTATTCATTCTGGTATTGTCAGTTAATTGATGTAGATTAATTGAGAAGTATCAGCTATTACCCAGGGAGAGGCTCCAACACGGTACGAATCAGAAGCTGGACTCGTCTGGACCAAGACCCAATCAAACGCTGCCCACTGTTTGGCCAACATCTCCGGATCCAGATAAATGACCACACAGCTGACTTGAGTCAACACGCCTGCGATTTTCGGCTTTATTGCGGCGACTTAAAAATGGAAAGAAGTTTGCGGATGCACCATGTGGAGTGGCTAACTCTAGAAAGAGAAGTGTGTTTCTGAGACGAAACAGAGGTATTAATTCCCTCGAGGTTACAGTCAGAGTGCTTTGTCCGTCGTCAGGTTCCTCCTGATGACGGTCAGAGCACACTGACTGAAACATCCAGTTAATTAATACCTCTGGCTCGTCTCAGAACCACGCATCTCTTTTCAGAGTGAGTCGCCTCACATGGCGCATCCGCAAACTTCTTTCCATCTCATCCGGTCGGACAACATGAAAAGGCCGGCCTATGCGACAGTGGGCTGCACCTGCTAAGATCCCGGCGCAAGACAATCTAGCTCATCACGTGAGCTGGTACTCCACAACCAGGAATGAAGTCAACGGTGTCATACGGATGAAATATAGTAATTAACCAAAGTCTGTGTGAAGATTGAATTTGCGTCGGGGTTGATGTAAATCAGAAGACAGCTTTTTGCCCTATCACGACGTACAGTGTATGAAGCACTGTATGCTTAGTGCTTTCCGAGATCCTGTGTGAAAAAATCGAAGGCTTAATATAATCGGGCGGGACTTCAACCCACGATCTCCTGCTAAGGCAGACATCTTAACCACTTACCACCGAGATTGTCGGGGTCAGTTTGCCGGTCCGATCCCGGTAAGCCCGGGGGTCCAGAGGTCTGCACCAGTAAGCAGGAGGCCCTGGGTTAGAGTCCCGCCCGAGTGAATTTTCCACACAGGCTCTCGGAAAGCACTGAGCATACAGTGCTTCATACACCAAGGCTGGAAAAGGCAAAAGCGGTCTTCTACACCCAAGTCTGTTCATCGTTAATCATTTGATTCAACTCCCATCCCGCGGTTGCCAACCACTAGATTAGCACTGAGGTTGAGTATACACTGGGACCCTGGCACAATAACCTGCTCATGCTATGAAAGAACAGGAGTTTGTACAGCCGACTACGTGTATTCCAGTCAGTTATTACGTCATTTATCAAAACAAAAAATCCTGCAGCAGCATGATGCGGGTAAGGTTGGAAAAACGTTTACAAGTCTCAACAAATATCACATAAAATAGAACTCACAAGGCTCTTGAGAGTAGGGGGCTCATGACATTAATGTAAATCCTCTACCATACACCAGCAAAAATTGAAAGCTTACAAACCTTACAGTTTAAACCAACTAAAACCATTTACATAAAGCTGTCCTGTCTGGTCAAACATGTCTTCAGTTTCATTACATACACGGGTGGTAGGGTTGGCAATTCAAAATGTTAACCTACCAACTATGATCGTAACCCCAAGAGTGACTTCTAGCCTTTTATTGAGTGATTTCGATTCCTTATAAAGGTCAATTATTTTTCCGATTTTAATCATTTCTTTGTTTCCGTCACAATTTTCGATCATGGATTTTGTTTACCAAACAGGACGGTGTTTAACTTAATTAAGCATGCATTGGTGTAATGAACAGCATTGCAAATCACATCAAAAGCACTACATGAAATTCAGAGCAGATATATATTAATGCCCTACCCGGTGAAACAGTTTTAAGATCTTTCAAAAAAAAAGTACCACATCAAGTTTCATTTAATACCTTCGTATTATTGTCAACAAATGTTTTTTTTTTTTTTAATATTAACTTAAATTTTAATCAACATTTTGTTTTATTCGATTTTCTGATTGGAATATATTGGATTTCACCAAACAGGGCATCCTACTAAAATACATACAGGATATCATAAACATACATTTAGAATATCATGAACTAATCTACGCCTCAATTAGTTTATAGAGACAAAGGAAAGCATGGTTATACTGGTAATATAGCGGCTCACTAAAAGCGTTATAGCATTAAATTCAAAATATCCATCATAACCCTACCTAAATCAATTTTATCCGAACAATATGCTAAATAACATATTTTGCGCTATCTGGCAAAATATATGTACTTATAGTATTTAGACAGATCCTAAATACCACACATCTAGATATAGCCCCACTGGTGTGGCTGGCGGATTTCATTTTTTGAAATATTGGACATTAAACTCGGACTCCATAGTCGTGCGTGCAAACGATTTCAACTGGTGTCAGTCATCATTTTGAAATGATGTCACTGGGTTCGAAACAGCTTGCCGAAGGCTGTTTGATGAGAGCACAGCTAGCTTATCACGATTTCAGTGCAACATCTCGTGCGAAATCGTGATGAGCTAGCTGTGCTCTCATCAAACAGCCGTCGGCAAGCTGTTTAGAACCCAGTGACATCTTTTCAAAATGATGACTGACACCAGTTGAAATCGTTTGCACGCAAGACTATGGAGTCCAAGTTTAATGTCCAATATTTCAAAAAATGGTGAGTAAGATGACTAGCCGTTAGCAGTTTGGGATAGCTAAGCCGACCGAGAACACATCCAGACCTTTAAAAATGCTGTCCAGATAGCGCTACCCCACCGCACGAATTTTTGAAATTCTCACGGTGACTCACCACAGGAATATATGGGCAGGACGTGTGGCTAATTATAAGGATCAGCCCGATGTCAAAATCCGCCAGCCACACCAGTGGGGCTATATCTAGATATAACTGTTATTTGTTTAGTTCTTCTTATACTTCGCAACTAGCCACTTCAGTTGCTGGCAACTTGCTGTATCCACAACTTGCTGTATCCACAAAAAAATTATCTCAACCTCTAAGCCTCAATTCACATTTAACACATGTCCATTGGAATTATTTGTCATTAAAAGTTTGAAGTGAAGTGCATACTCGGCTACGTTCAAGCACATCTCGTGCAGTTTATGCAACTTAAATTCTTCTAACAATTGTGTAACTTGTCTTGTGCCGGAACTAGAAATGGATTTTATGAGTCGATTGGGCAAGACATCATGTAAGATTACCTCTTTCAGTAGTTAAAGGTTCTGGGCAAGAAACTGGGAATAGCCAACCGAACGTCTGGACAAGCATGTCGCGGTGGTCACCATTTTATGCTAAATAACCGCGGTATGCTGGTCCAAACGTCCAACTGCTCTCCCGGGTTCTTCACAAAACCTTAAACCCTAAAAGAAATATAACCACATGTTACCGCAGTAAACCACACTTTTCTGAAGTGTCAGTTTAAAATCTCATCACCGCAGATCTGCATAATACCATCCGATACCAGCACAACACAAAGAGAACTTTTTTTTCTAATACACATTGTAATACAATACTTCCAGACCCAAATCCAGTAAATTATATTCTACCTCTACAGCAATCTTTCACAGCAGTAACTCATCAACAAGCAAAGCAAACTGTTTGAAAGCCAAAAAAAACTTTACATTTAGTAAAAACCGCAAACCCTCAAAATATCAAAGCAGCTAACAAGTACCTAATTATGATTATTGTAACATTAAAATCAACAGCCGTCAACAAAGACAACTGTCATCAAAGACACATGACAAAGACACTATTTTTCAATAGTGAACATGTAGAAAAAACTCCCGCACAGCAGCGAATCTTTTCGACATGTCAGCTATAAAAAGATATTAACGTCTTCATACTTTCAATAATAAATAAATATCAAAAAACTCGTAACACAACTTTAGTCTTAAACGTTGTCTTGCTTATGTCTTGTGGCCTGCTTAGTTTCATTTCGAATATCTTTTACTGATATTCTTTACTTGCATCGAATGTCTTTTGGCCTGCTTAGTTTCATTTTGAATATCTTTTACTTATAATTGTTACTTGCCTCAAATGTCTTTTGGCCTGCTTAAATTCATTTCGAATATTTTGTACCGATATTCTTTACTTGCCTCAAATGTCTTTTGGCCTGCTTAAATTCATTTCGAATATTTTGTACAGCTATTCTTTACTTGCATCAAATGTCTTTTGGCCTGCTTAGTTTCATTTTAAATATCTGTTAGGTATATCTTTGGCGACATTTTGATGAGCCAATATGCAGCCAATTTTAAATCAACTTCAATCAAAATCAAAATTTACGTTTGCAGTTGGTATTTTGGTTTTTTTTTTTTTTTTTTGTATTTTGTTTGTTTTTTTTTTTTTGTACTTTTTTGTAGCTTTTAGATTTGAGGTTAATAGAATGGTTAGGTTTTGTAAAAATATTGTGTGTACTATAGAGTGAAAATGACATCTTGTCAGTTCTTCAAAATCAAAATTTATGTTTACAGTTGGTATTTTTTTAATATTTTTTTTATATTTGGTATTTTTTGTATTCTTTTTTGTACTTTTTTGTAGCTTTTACATTTGAGGTTAATAGAATGATTAGGTTTCGTAAATATATTGTGTGTACTATAGAGTGAAAATAATAACAAGGTGGTTCTCGAACCACGCGTCTCTCCTGCAGTTTTGTGATTACCCGGGAAGAATGCAGGGGCACTGATAATGGTTGAAGGAGCAAGGGTTAGTGTAAAAAGAGAATGAAATGGTAAGTTATCATGAGCAAGAACCGATGAGCATACCCAAAACAATGGTAGGTGACAAAAGCAATGTGGAAGGAAAATGTTGTCCAAAGTTATGGAAGTTTGAGTGGGGTTTGAGTGGGGTGTGAGACGAGAGAGGATGAAAGCACAGAGATTACTGACCATCATATAAAGGTTATAGTGCATGCATGACCCAAGTTTGATTCCAAAGTTTGAGACAAGTTGGACAATTCCAGCCTATTTTACAACTTGACTTCAAATGACCTTTGTACTTGACCTTTGACACATGCATCATATAAAGGTTGCAATATTGAATGCATGACCCAAGTTTAATTGCAATCGGACTTCAACTTTGCATATAAGACAAATTTTGCAATTTCAGCCCATTTTACAACTTGACCTCAGATGACATTTGACCTCAGATGACATTTGACCTCAGATGACCTTTGACACGACCATCATATAAAGGTCGCACTATTTAATGCATGACCCAAGTTCAATTCAATCGGACTTCAACTTTGAATATAACAATTTTACAATTCCAGCCCATTTTACAACTTGACCTAGGATGACCTTCGACCTAGGATGACCTTCGACCTCAGATGACCTTTGACCTCAGATGACTTTTGACCTCAGATGACATTTGACACGACCATCATATAAAGGTCGCACTATTTAATGCATGACCCAAGTTTAATTCAATCGGACTTCAACTTTGAATATAACAATTTTACAATTCCAGCCCATTTTACAACTTGACCTCGGATGACCTTTGACCTCGGATGACCTTTGACCTTAGTACTTGACCTTTGACACGACCATCAAATAAAGGTCGCACTATTGAATGCATGACCCAAGTTTGATTGGAATCGGAATTCAACTTTGCATATAAGACAAATTATGCAATTCCAGCCCATTTTACAACTTGACCTCAGATAACCTTTGACCTCAGTACTTGACCTTTGACACGACCATCATATAAAGGTCGCCCTATTGAATGCATGACCCAAGTTTGATTGCAATCGGACTTTAACTTTGCATATAAGACCAATTTGTCGAAACTTTAACCAAAATGACATACGGACGGACTACGGACAGAAATAGTGATTGCAGAGTCTCTTTCTGAACTTCGTTCAGGCGAGACAAAAAGTAAAGTGAAAGTACATGCGAGACAACCAATTATTTCAATAATATTTCCGGATATTCAGTATATTTCGTAAGTATTCATGCAATATCAAGTACAGCAGGCTTTACAAATAACATGGAATAACGGCATAGGCTATAACCCAAGAAGTATAAACGAGCATACGGCAACTTCAACAAACTTTAGATTCTTTTCTAAGGGGGGGGGGGGGCATTCGGTCATTTATGAAGCATTTGTTTTTAACACAGCTTCCAATGTTTTGTCACGTTTTTGAAGGTGTGGTCAGATCAAGCATAGCTCATGCATGAAATTCTGGATCATCTACATGGAGATTACTCAACTCAAAGCAGTGGGAACTGTGAATTCAGCATTCACAATATTTCTATTCGATCATTTATAGCATCACCTCTCCATGTTGTCAACTATAATGAAAAGAACCCTTGGGAAGTTCTTATATTAATGTGCTTCATTCTCAAATGCAATTCTCTGTTCATTCACGACTAGTGTGGTCCGCGGTGAGCGACAGTTAGCCGAGTCATTAATCCAGACAATACTGACTCACACCGAGTAAATCACATCTCAGGATGAGCTGAGTTTTAGTCTCTCATCAGCTCCTCCTGAGATGTGGGTCTTGAGTAATGACTCGGCTTGGTTAATCACTGAAAAACGATGAGGTCGGTCTGTTCATCCAACCTTAGTTATCCAGACAGGCGTTGATGTGCACGTGGTAGTCCGGGTCATTGTCAAAGTCCCTCTCGCATCTGGGGAGAAAGCATCGATAGCATTTCTAACTGAATTAGAATTAAAGGTAAGATGGCTTTTTGAAATAGTGATTTTTTTTTTTTTTTGGGGGGGGGGTTAACGCTGAAGGGGTTTAACACTTCCGAAATTAGCAAAACCAATTTGTATGCATAAAACATCAATGGTACAACTGGAATTTAGAAAAAAAATGGAAATGATGACAACATATAGATATGGGAACTAGACGTCATTATTTAGTATCATGCTACATAACTGGCAATAATTTCAACCAGAAATGGTTTGAGTACACTCATGTTTAAATGCGACATTTCACATCACATGTCCTTCTGAATGTGATGTATATTGCTTGTGACCGGTATTTAGCTGTTGTTTACTTAGCATAGCAATCACACAGACTTTTAGCTGGTAACCTGATTTTACTAAGCAAGGTCTTTTTGTGCTTATGAAGATTTGTGCGCTTAATCAACTCTATGAAGTTGGCCTCTGGACTAAAATTCTGAGGGTAGACTCTATGTCTTGCATGCATTTAAATGAATCCTTTCATTGAACTTCTTATTAATTGTGACTTATGTGTTTTTAAACAGGCCGGCAGAATAGAAGGACCCTTTTAAAATTTAGGATCCTTTTTGGAAATAAGTGAATGACTGCCGATTCTTTTGCCTCAGCTTTTTACATGTCACATTTGATTCCTTGACCCTGACTGACCTTGGGCACACCCTGGTGTCCTGTTGGCTGCGGTGTGTTGGGGTGGTCTCGGTGTACGCCTCGTTGAATTCCACGCTGACTCTGGGATCAGGCGCGTCTATCTCTACATCCTCCCCATCGATGTAAAGGTCATTGCCAGCTAGGTTGTAAGGACCCTTTGCTTTGCCATGCGCAATCAGCCGGCCTGACTGTATAAACAAACACAAGACGTGAAAATGAAGACACTGCATCGCAATGGCAAATAACATCACATGTAGTTACAAGTTGCATCAGATACTTGTCGCATCATTCCAGGACTTGACGGTAGCTCCCCCTATCTCAGCAAATATGGAATCTTTTGCGGAGTCTCCAACACATGCCCAAGCTTTAAAGGCTCAATACTTCTCCAGATGCTGACTTACTGTGTCATATAACTTTTACAATAGGGTAACCTTTTTTTAACCCTAACCCTGCCAGACGCAGCACAGTGCATCTGTGGTGACAGCTTCACTTTGCTGCACTCTGCACACAAGTCAATGTGACAAAGTATGCAATCTGATGCGTCTGGCAGGGTTTCTAGCCAAAATACCCTGGAGGGTTAGGGTTTTAAACAAAAAGGTAAAGAACTGTGGTCAAAAGTGTTCACACTTGAAAATCATTCCTTCAGTTGCTCCTATAGAGCTGTTTCGTTTCTTGCATTTGTTTTTATGCTATACTTCCGCTACCCTGAGACTCAAACAACCTATACCAATGCATGGCTAATTTTGTTAAAAGAAAAATGATACCAAGATCTCCCGATTCGGTCCAGTAGTTTTTGTTCCAGAACCTATTTTGTTAAACAAAGTCAGGGGTCATTTGGTCCCGAGGTATAACAAGTATGCTATCATCATGCTCTTTTCTGCACGGAACAAAATGGCCAAGTGACCCGAATTTGCTGAACAAAATAGGCTCTGGAGCAAAAACTACTCGACCGAATCGGGAGGTCTTAGTATCATTTTTCTTCTAAAAAGATTCTCCATCCATCGGTACAGGTGGTTGGACTCTAAACATAGTGGAAGTATGCCGTTCCGTTTTTGTTCGGCCACCCTGTACATATCATCATTTACATGCATATATACCTCCGTGTAATCAACTTTCCACCAATCAGAATGGAGAAACTGTCAACAAGCTCACCATCAATATTAATTGAATATCAAGTGCTCAAAGCGTGTACATACCTCCTGTGGGTACGCCGGCCCGGTATACCTTGCTGGGGGACGTCGATAGATGTGGTAGCCATAGTCAAGTACTGGGGCCTAAAGGTCAAAGGTCAAAGATCAAAGGTCAATTTAATACGACTCTTGCCAACTTTAATGCTTTATGCGGAATACCTCTCGTCTTTAACCTATTCTGTCTGGCTGTTATTCATGGGGGCGTTGGTATGCCACACACAGGGTATCTGCACATTTCAGAAAGTCAAATGTAAGGCTCTTTAAGACCCTTTTTAATGCTACCCTAAACAACATTTAAGACAAAAATATTACCCAACAATAGCTTTTTGGGAACTGACAATGAATTAAAGACGATGTCCTCATCAGAATGTGTGACCGGTTTACTAGACTGAGCTGGAGCTGCAATTACAAAAGGCAAGCTGGTCCACTGAAAGATTAATATGTAGGGGATTCTTTTTTTTTTGCGAGCTAAGAAAAGTCATTACTTTAATACGTCTATTTTTCAAGACTTAGGACAACTCAATTTTAATGCTTTTTAATGCTTTTTAAGGCCTTAAATTTAAAAGAGTCAATTTAAAACTTTTTAGGACTTTTTAAAGACCCGCAGATACCCTGCACACAGGCTTGTGCAGTCAAACATAACTCGCACTTTAGGCAAACAATGGATTGAATACGTGCAGGAATGCGCATATAGACTACAACCGGCCAGGTGGTCTCGTTCAAACTGCGCCAATGGCCGTCGTCCGTATTCAAAGGGTTCAAATCATTCAACATCTTTGTAGTCTTTTATTTTGCTCTAATTCTACATCCTAAACAAAGAACAAACATCGACAATTTGGGAGACCGCCATCATCGTTGGTAGAGCACCGGTACGTCACTCCGGACGTCGCAGGTTCGAATCCCACTCCTGCTAGTTTGCTTTGTTTACTTTGAAAGCTCATTTAAAGAGTTGGTTAAAAACAGCTAGCTCTTGTAAATAACAGAATTGTCTTAGAAACTGATAACACAGCACCGTTACAAAAGTGTATATTGTAGTGTTTTGTATATTGCCGTATTTTGTATATCGCAGTTTTCAATCACTACCTATCGCACAACTCATCACGCTTCAGTCATGAGGTATGTAGCTTGTACAGGAGTATACAAGATTAGACCGAGGAATACCTACCGATGCAGAGTATTGTCGATATCGTCGCTCTTCTCGCTGGCGTTGCTGGGCCAGTTGTGCGTCCTCGTAAATTCCCTATGGTAACCAAACAAACAATGTCAGTTTGGATCCAAACGATATATGCATTTTGGGAAATGTTCAGCAAAATGAACCACTGCCTTTTTTTTCCGTGACATTTTTGTCTGTGACTTTTTTTCTGACTTTTGTTGGTTGTCAAGCACAAGGTATGACCGACAACATACAAACGGATTTCACACTTCCGGGTTTGAAAGCGAGGCTCATCAGTGCTAAGTAAACAACCTGCGCAACGTTCATTGGTGTGCAATCAAGTTTGGTACATATCAGGGCTGTAGTCGAGTCCCTGCAAGTCCTTTCACAAGTCCTTTTGCAAGTCCAGTCAGAAGTCCTTTCATAAAGCCAGTCAGAAGTAACTGGATGAACACTGACAAAGGAATACCTTTGTCAAAGCTCATTTGAATAGCTTGTGATTGGAATTAGGACTGGAGGGTTTGTGAGGGACTTGTGATGGACTTGTGATGGACTCGACTACAGCCTGGTACATGAGCATGAAGATGTGTACCTCTTGGTCACGTTTCTGAAGCATTTTTTTGCTGCGACGAAGCTCTTTCTGCACGGCATCCAGCTCTCCCATGACTCGCTGGCGGTCCCGACGCTCGTGAGTGAAATCCGACTGGAATACTTCCGTCTAGATTTGAACCAAATATGAATGGGAATAATGTGTGATGATAAACGAGGGAGAGGGCGAAAGCACTGGTCACAGACAACGGTATGATTAGAAGGTTTTTGCAATGTAAACGAATGGGATTTTTCACTAGCCTGGTAATGAGTTGTTGTGGACGGTAAAACGGTTTAAATCTTAGAGGAAAGCTGGTGACCTGCAAGTTTGCATAAAATGCCAATGCTGCGGATTATGCTTTTGAAAATTAAATGCGGCTAGTGTGCGTCTACAGAAGTTCAGATGTAAACCAAAGTTTGTGTGCATTATTATACTCCTGGGAAGACACAGAGTCACATCGTCGTGCTATGATATCACAGGCTAGTAGGAGACGAGTATAATCCAAATAAAACAAAAACAGGAAAAATAAGGACTTTGGAGGACAAAATCAGGATAAAAGTAGGACTTCTGCGGGATTACAGAGTAGTTTTCGTTGATAATCCACAGTATCGCAAGCCTTATTTGGCATGTTCTGTACTCACACTAGGGTCATTCTATAAATTTGGGGTCCAAAAGTGTGACATTTCTCTGGTGTCCCTGTTACACCTGACCTGTGTAATTTCCCATCAAGTATCATTAAAATTTACTTGACACTATTTTTCAACTTTTTTGGCAGGTACTTTGCTATACATAATCACTCTTGGAGATAGAACGCATTAAATAATGTGTCCTGAATTGCAAACTTATACATGTCAGATGTAACAACGACAACAAAATTGGACCCCAAATGTATGGAACGACCCACCACTTGTGCTCCATCCTCAACAAAGTTATTGAAAGTAAAGTTGCAGTACTCCTGCACGCAACCCTTTGATTTTCATATGAAAGTGTGGAACACTGTTATGTAGCGAGATATCAGAGTTTTAGAGTTGGGACAAAAAGAAGGTAATAGTAGGAGGGAAAAAAGTAGGAAAAGTAGGAATATTTGAAAGCCTGTATATTGCCACGGCAACCATTGTGTCAATTATATCTCACCTGTTGTCGGAGCAGTTCAATCTCCTCTCGCATCTCGGCCTCGCCCATGTCAGTAACTCTCTTCTGGCTTCCGATCGGATTACACTGGTCTTGCTGTCCCTGCAGGACGCCTGGCGGTGAGGGGCCACGGCAAGGGATTTCTTGCTGGGTAGACTGGACTCCAGCTGGCTGTACAGCATTGCTTCGCATCTTCTGTGCCAGTGCCTGTAACGTATAGATCACAAGTTTTTTGCCGATAAGCTTAAGGATGCTCATCACGTACAGTATGTCCAGCATCACAACATATCTCTTGTTGGTAAGAATCTTGGTTGGTTAAAAAACACGGTCACAGTCTGGTTTATGACACTTGCGTCTGCATGAATGACAGCTGTAGTCACAATTGTACACACACCTGACTGAACCTGATTTAAAGACATATTTTAAGATACTAACAGCACTGTCATTTCTTTGTTCAAAATATTTTTTTTTATTTTTTTTCAGTAACACAACAATGAACACACAGTCGTACTTCCCTAATACGTCCGAGGACAAAGCTTTGTGTTTCCTTTTGTTCCCTTGATATAACCAAACCCCATAGACTAAGCACGTATCCTTACGTTCGAGGACCGATTTCAACAAAAGACTCTACGTTCGAGGACTGAAAGGTTTCTTTGTGTTTCCTTTCTCCTCTTGTCCTCGGAGATATATACAGTGCACGTACTAACGAGCAGAAAATCCTGCACTAATAGTTAGTGTGTTTCGTAAGTTAACAAGGAATCTGAGCTTGTGCACATGAGAGCATCCCATTGCCAACAATTCTATGCTAACAGGTTTAGTGCAGAATTACTGTGCTATCTCTAGTAAGCACAGATGGGGCTCGTAAGCACATAATTCCGTGGCTCGCAGAGGAACGACTTTTCATCCTGGACACAGAGCCATGGAAAGAGTAACATGCATGTTGAATGCGGTGTGCAGGAAACATGTCCATTATTTTCAACCATTTATTGATGATTAAACTGATAACTTAACTCCTTGCATCCAGCCGTTATTGATGGAGGCTGGTATGCCACGATCACGGCTATGCAGCCAAGCGTAAATGCAAACAATAAGCACCACACTGAATAGAGTGGTCCTAATTATCGCATTCGAAGCCCCTCCCCACCCCCATTTCGTGTTAATGAAAGCTTTGTTTGAAAAAGCTCCTTCTATTCATTAGACTCCCATTCAAGAACAATATAGTTCAGAAATGTATGGATTGAGTATACGCAAGAATGCGCCTATAGCCAGGTGGTCTTTTTCAAACCACGTCTATGGCCGTCGTCTGTCTTCAAGAGGATAATATGCATTATTAATAGATAATTATATTACCATTCATATTACAATGAATAAATTTCAAATAAGAGCTCCTTATACTACCTCATTCAAGCGTTTGATCTCCCTTTCCATCTCGTTGCGTTGACTTGTCAGTGTGCGTGCGTAGCGCTCCAGCTTCTCGCATTTCAGGTTGGCTACAACGACGTCAGCAAGAGCTCCTGCTCGCTCCTTCTGCAAAGGGTCACATTGATATGACAGAGATGCATTATAGTCAAATATATGCAAGTCTGAAATATGTAGCTCCGATTTCTAACTCGACTGGCTTCGGCCTTCTCAATCCCAACCTTGAACTGAAAGGCATCTCTATCCTTGTGACCGAGGCCTACACCAAGACGTCATCTGTCTGTCAGTCTGTTCTTCCTACTGTCTATTGGTTTTTTTCCCCAGACTAACCTCAGCCTTCTCAATCCTGACCTAGACCTGAACCAATACGTCATCTTTGGCTTTGTCATCTGTCTGTCAGTCTGTTCTTCCTACTCTTTGTTTCTTTTGTTTCCCCAGACTAACCTCGGTCTTCTCTATCCTCATCTTGGCCTGAACCAGTATGTCATCCCTTGCTTTGTCATCTCCTGCTTTCTGTTCCATCTTGATCGTTAGGGTCTCGGTTTTTGCATCCTTTAGTTGTTTCTGGAGCTCATCGATGCTCGATTCCAGCTGAGCTTTCATTTCGCGGTAGTGTGTATCCCAGGAGTGGTTGACCTTCACGATCTACACAGGCCACACATGCACATTTCAGATCAACAATCAAAGGTCGGATGATTTTTATCCTGATTTGATCTAGGTGGGTGCAGTTTAATCCTCAACGCAATGCAATGTGATCTGCAGGCAACTTCAGCATTTCACATGATTATCAAAATGTCTCGTGAAATTGTAACAAAGCTTAACAATATCATATTCATCCCTCAACATAAAAATATGTCAATATGCAGGACGTTTACATTATTTTATTACCCTGATCACGGAAGTGAATCTTTTGAAATAATGCAAAGAAAAACTAAGGCCAAAAAACTACTGCAAAAAAGAATCGACCTGAGTAGTCTTAATAGGAAATTGCTTTTCAGAAATAAGCTGCGCAGGTTTAAAGTTTGTTTTTATTCGAGCAAACATTACTTAAGGTAAATGCAATTCTCAGTTTAAAATATGCGTACTGCTTTAGAAAATAACGTAATACATAAATAACCACACAAGCAACACATTGAAGTTACAATCATGAAGAAATCAAAACGTTCAGGTATCGCTGGGCTTGTACGGAGCAGATACGCAACATTGAATAAGAATATTACAAACTAACTTCTTGAAGTAAAACCGTGTATGACCTGTGTACGTGTATTCGATTTGCATCGAGCTGCGATCTATTTACCTCTTCGATCTGTTTCTTGAGAGAGAGATACTTGCGCTGCAGGTTGTAATGTAGTTCTTCACTGATACCTCCAGGAGCCGCTGCATTCTGCTGTCTGTCCGTTTCCTAAAACAGAGCGAAACAGTTCATATTACTACGGTTCTCCACGGGGTTTAATAACATGGCACTGCAACATCTCGGGGGCAGTTTCCAGGGGTGGTGGGATTAAAAAAGCACCCTGCTGTGTTTCAATTTTTTCCCACAAAACAAGTTTACAGAAACCCTCTCGGAGCCTCATAATTGGACCAGGTTTTCCCACTGAAGCCCACAAAGAAGGGAGCCAGTTATCTTTGGATGACATCATTTTATATTGGGTCTTTGTTTTAAGCACAGATCTCTGTCAAATTTTGTTTTCACATTCATTCTCTGCAACCCAGGCTCAAATTCCACCAAGGCTGGAGTTGCCCAAGAATATTTGTCAAACTTTTTTTCCCACCTTTAAAACTGAATATATGAATTACTTCAGTCCTAAGGTTTCATCCAGCATGCAGTCAGCTACAACTACAATTATGCAATACAATAGGAACCCTGTGTGTCCAGCTGTTATTGATGGGGGTGCTGGTATGTCAAGATCGGGGCTGTGCAGTCAAGCGTAAACGCAAACAGGCACTTCGAGCACTCGGAGCCCCTTTTCGTGTGACTGAAAGCTTTGTTTGTAAAATCTCCATCTATTACACTCCCATTCAAGTACAATAAAGTAAAAAAAACGAATGGATTGAGTAAGTGCAGGAATGCGCCTATAGACGTCAACCGGCCAGGTGGTCTTTTTAAAACAGCGGCTATATGGCCATCGCCCGTTGAAATCAAGCCTTTGAGCGAGTAATGTCAGTAAAGTACAAATGTACCTTTTTCTCTGCATCTTTGATCTCGCATGCCTCTTTCTTGGTGACGAAGTCGAAGCCTCCCAGCTGTTCATCCTCCTTAGCTCGCTTCAACTCCGCTACTTCCTCCTGTAACGTCCTGATCTCTTCCCTGACATAAATATCGGATGAAGAGCATCAAAAGGAGTGCAATAGGATGTTTATGACTGGAATCAATATAGACAGCTCTCTCATGTTATAGCAATTATAAACATTAGGGGGAAAAGGGCCTCCTTTTTTACCTGAGAAAATGACTATGCTCAACAGGTTTTTTTTTTATTTTGCCCAGTATACATGAAATGGTGGTTTTTTTTTAAGCAAGGAAAAAGAACCAAAGATGCAAGAGGTAGGAATTTATATTCCTCTTGAAGCAGGAAAGATCGTAAGATGAAGGGAAACATGCACCAGGCAAAGAATTCCATAGAGATACAGAACGAGGGAAAGCTAGCTTCTTGTTTTACATCTACAACTTCAGTATATTGGTGGGAACAATTGGAAAGCCGAGTTTCACACTCAAACACCCAAACCGGAGGAACCAAGCTGGACAAGCCGGTGGACAGACACTAAAAGCTTGCAGCTTACCTGGCATTGTCTCTGTCGTCTTTCATTTGCTTTAATTCAGTCTGGAGTTGATGGTTCTGTTCTTCGAAGACCCCACGCAGAGTCTACACATGTAAACAATAACAATTCATTTGTTTATCTTTTTATTCAAAAATGGTTACAAACCCCTTAGTCCCTGGGAGAGTTTGTTTGTTTGTTTGTTTGTTTGTTTGTTTGTTTGTTTTTTGGGGGGGGGTTGTGTCTTTTGTTTTTTTGGGTTTTATTTTGTTTTGTTTTGTTACTTTTTTTAAGGGGGAAGGATATCCCGCAACAAAAGGCCGAAAGGCCACACAAGGTGTGGGCTACAAAAGACAAGAAAAGACAGAAATTACATGTTTAGAAAGTATCTATTCACATTTCGTTACAGTTACATCAAAACTGTCGAACGTCTATTGCCTAAAGTTGTGAAAGATGACATTTTTTAGACCGATCAACTCAAGGAGTACTTTGAGCAATACAAAATAATAACCTGTAGTATAGGGAGGGTACATAAGGGCGAAGGACACTTGAATCTGTAATGTGCATTTGAACACATACTTTCCGGCAACCTTTATTTTTCCATCGCATAGAAATAAAAAACTCCAACACGTGCAATGGGCACAGAAGTGAATAGTATTTTATAAAAACCATTATAGTTTTTTCCCGCAAGTATGCAAGCTTTTTAAGGACAGTCACTTCTGGTTAATTATCTAAACCCAAGCATTTTGCATTGAGTAGCAACCAGCATCTTTTTTTTAACCAGTTCACTTCGGGATTATTTTTCATGAGCCTGTGTGCCAGACGGGTTCAGGCCTTTATCTGCAGGTAACACACCCTGGCCTCGCTCACTGCGAGCCGGTCGCTGACAGATATTTCCGATGCGCATGGTTAAGGCAAAGGTCACAGGTTCTCAGAGAAATTTGTTTTTTATGATAAATATCGGCAGTAATCTTAAAAACAGCATAGTGCATGCTCTTTGCTTAACCCTAACCTCACCTAAAGCTACAATTTACTACTAGTAGTAAACTGTAGTATGCAGTACTCTACTACACTCGCCCACTAGAAATTTGTAGTACTTTGTAGTATATTGTACTTTACCCCAAAGAAAATGAACGTCTAGGTACTGAATCTTACCTAAGTATGGAAAACATGTATGTACTGGGACAGTACTGGGACAGGGGGGCAGGGGGGATGGGAAGGGGGGCAGGGGGACAGGGAGGGGAGGGGAGGCAGGGGGAGGCAGGGGGAGGGGGAGGGAGGGCAGGGAGTAGGGAGGGCAGGGAGTAGGGGGGCCAGGGCCCCCCTCACCACCCCCTTTCCTTTCCCTTCCTTACCCCCCCCCCCTCCCAGGGGGCAAAACCTGAACCCCAGCTCGATCCGGTTAAAAAATGTCCTTCGTTGATTGCATGCCAAGGGTAATACCCCATGTGAGAAACGATAGGGAAATACCCTTAAGAATGAGAAACACCACCCATTCGCACGCAACAACAGATACTTGGACACGTTCCATGGGGGCTTGTCTATAGGATGAGAAAATCTAAAAGCAAATTTGAAGCTGACCACTGGACAGACTATATCACCAACAATCGAAATAGAAATTGAAACATTTATATCACGCCTGCTGCCCAATCTCCATCTTGAGGGGCTTAAAAACAGTAATAATTATGGGGTTTGCTGTACCAGAACATGTGTGTGAAGTAGAACACTTTTCCCGGGAGTATAGTCAATATAAACATATCAAGGAGGGGGGGATCCTAACAATATGTTGATTTTTTTGTTAAAGAAATTGAAAACTATACAACTAGTACTAGCCTCCCTCCCCCCATCCCCATCCCCACCCCCACCACTCCCACTTTAAATTATTTTTTATCTGGGTGAAAAAATTCTTTTTCAGAATTTTAATTTTTGTTTACTTTGTGTTTTTGAAAGCAAAATCTAAAATCCATAAGGTCCTTCAAATAACACTCATTTAGAGGATATATTTTTTTTAAAGGAAAGAAATCTGGATACTTATAAACCTGCAAATTCGTCTATCACTAATTTAGTGGAGGTTTTTATTTTAATTAGGTAGAATTATGTCTAAAAATTTACACGACCAAACAAATAAAGAGAATACATCTGCAATAAAGGCAATTATATCCGCATGACTGGTTGTAAACAAAGGAACCGTTTCATGAAGTGATAACAAACGATATCCATTATTCTAATCAGTTTTCAGAGTGAAGAAAGAAAACTGGAATTGGGGAAAAATAGCTCAGTTGGTAGAGCACCGATACGGCAATCTAGAGGTCGTAGGTTTAAATCCCACTCCTGCCAGTTTTCTTTGTAGGTGCAAAAACTAGAATGAACTAAATATAAAAGGTCGCTTCCCAGGTTGTATCGTAAAATTGGGTGTGATCCCTGGCTATATGGCATTATGGGTTTACGACTTCCGACTAGCACCCACCCGAACAAAGATACTGACAATTTGGGAGACCGCCAACATAGGGCATGATAGCTCAGTTGGTAGAGCGCCGGTACGGTATTACGGAGGTCGCAGGTTCGAATCCCGCTCCTGCCAGTTTTCTTTGTTCAATTTGAAAATGTAAATAAAAAAGAATTAGTTCTCCCTCCTCTTGAGTCATTTGGAAACTTGGCATTGTACATACCGTTTGTGTTTTGACCTTGCGTTCCAGGCGGATGACCTTGGGCACGAGTTTCGACAAGTGGTCGATGATATCGGATGTGTTGCCTTCGGACAAACTCTGAAGCGCATGCTCAACGTTACGAATCTGCAGGGATATCTCGGGACGATCCACCTCCACCTTTCAAAGGAAACAATCCAAAGATAAAAACAATTGATACTCTTCATTATCAATTATTAAAGAGATAAAAGTGGGATGTCCTGATCTTGAACATGTCTTTAACGGTCGAGGAGGGGGTTGCCCACTATTAACCAATTGCGGTCAGCTGTTACTGATGGAATGCCGGGGCACCAGGCTCTCACTGAAAGGGCTATGCAGTTGAGCGTAAACGCGAACAACGGGCGCCACACTGAATAGAGTGGTCCTATTCATCACAATCGGAATCCCCCTTTCGTGTGAATGAAAGCTTTGTTTAAAAAAGCTCCATCTATTCATTACACTCCCATTCAAGAACAATATAGTTGAATACCGAATGGATTGTGTACGAGCAGGAATGCGGCTATTCACGTCAACCGACCAAGGTGTCTTGCCTCACACAGCAGCTCTGCAGTTTATGCTTGTCGTCCGGCTACAAGGGCAAGATTTATTAATAAAAATAACCCTCTGAGATCACTACTGACGGGCAAAGACGGGGTTCATAATGACTACATGTTGTAGTCAAGACCATCACAAGACCACACAAGACTCTGCAAGACCAGCACAAGACCAGCAGTCTTAATACAAGTCTTAAGCTATTCAAATGAACTGTAACAAAAGCATTCCTTCGTTATGGTTTATGCCTGTTACTTGTGCCTGTAACAAGCTGGTCTTGTGAATGGTCTTGTGCATGGTCTTGAAATGGTCTCGACTACAACACTGCACCGGACACATCACATGCACATTTAGTCGTACTTCCCCAATACAAAATATTTCGCAATGGATGCATGATTCACAGGGTATTCCTTTGTTATTTAAACTGAGCTGAGAAAACTTTCTATGACTCAATGTTACCGTCGATCTGCACATGTTTTTTTCTAACTTGTATAAATACACTTTCAGTATGGAAAACGATCGATCAAATAATAAACAAAACATTACAAAAATACATCATAACTGCAAATCTACATGTAGCGTCACTTTTACATTTAAAGTCTGTATGAGCAGAAATGTAAAATGAGAGTTACGTAAAATCATCGTCGACTGTCACCAATACGTGGCAGTATTAAGCCTTTATAGCTTGTTGTTTGGTATTATGATACTGATGAACTGCTGATGTTGGGCTAACCATTTGTTAGCTTTTGAAAATAAGTTTTAATCAATAATGGCCTCCTCCTCACATCAAAAGCGGCCCATCAAAAATAACTCTTGCATGATCTTGATTTTTATGACTTTTCCATGACTTTATTATTTTTTCCCAATTTTCCATGACTTTTACATGACTTTCCATGACAACTTTTTTTCCAGGATTTTCCAGGATTTTCCATGACTGTGGGAACCCTGACAGTCCTTTCAGTGATAGTTCCGGAACACAGCACCCCCTTGATAAAAGCCGGCCACAAGGGGGGGGGGGGAGGATGATAACTGCTGGGAGAAATCTGCGTCATTGTGTAGTTTTATGCACATTAAAACCCTCCTATACTTATAACTATCACAGCCTATCAAAAACTCTAAACACCAACTCTGACAGTTTGTGTGTGTTTCAATCTGTCATTTGATAGGTTTTGATCTGTACAACAACTGGGTCGATTTTGGCCAGGTGCATAGGAGGGTTAAGGTAAATCACATTACAGGCAATTATTTCTACCATGAAATAATCGAAAACATTGACAGCTGTCTCAGCCCGCTGGTGCCACTTCTCTAAAAGTCGTCGCTGGGGGCAGCAAACAAATCGTAAAAATATGAATTCATGACACAGAGATTTGACAACACCCGCTGGAACTACACATCACTAGACAAAAAGGGGACTTCGTGTTATAACATCATATACTACACGTGACACCGTGTTAGTTAATTCACATGGTGCATCTCGGGACTCTACACTGTGTTATTTAACTCATATGGTGTCTCTGTACACTCTACACTGTGTTTCACTATTTTCTCATCAGAGTTGTACTTACATGTTGCAGTGACGGGTGTGTGGCTGCGCTCATCTGATGCCCTGACAGAACATGTTCAAATTCATCTGACAGAGCACCGATGGACGACGACGTGGCTGGGCCATGATCTTGGGTTGGTGGTGCATCACTTAAGCCTGATATCGGTCCATTGGGTTTGTTTCCTGCGAAATTTGTATTTTTAAACATAAAGTTTGTGTATGTACAGCACCAGTTTATGCCGGTTAATGAATAATACAAAAAATAAATTCCGATTCCAAACAATGGTATTTAACTTGTTTTATGATTATATTTTAATAAAAATAATCAGTGTTAAATAGCTTGTGTTGCACAACGAACGAGCAAAGAATGAAAGATCTGAATAAAGTGCAATAACTTATGATGTGGAACAAATACACATGCAGACCCCTTTCAAGTGATGTCATCACCTGTCCACATTGGACCATTCTATGGTATATATGTGAATGCAATGAAGTGCTTATTATTTAATAAAAAGAGACCAGTCATTCTTTATGGTTCACCAATGCCATTATATCACCTGAAGGTCAACCTGTGGTGGCATATATTGCACAATATCTGGTCACATGCAGGCAAACTCATACGTTTGGTTTGTGGGGTACATGCACTGTTCTGCGATTATCCCCAATCTTTAGAATTTATACTGTGGGGAGCCATTAAACAAAGACCAACTTGTGGGGTACCATTGTTCCCATTGTGTGAGTACCCCACAAGGCTGTACTCGTTAAAAAAACATGTATACACATGAAAATTGTGATGTACCGGGCATTTCTAAATTTAAGTATTATTATTGGTATAGACCTAAGCTTGCCCAGAAGGTTAATTAAAATTGTGCAGTATAGAGTGCCCTCTATAGGCCGCATTAACTTCAGAAAAAGGCAGACAGGAACAATATACCCATTCTAGCACATGTCATGCAGGGCCCAATTTCATGGCTCTGCTAACCACAGCGTTCCGCGCTTACGATCACCATTTTGCGGTATAGCGGAAAAATTCTGCGCTAACCCTGTAAGCACAGAATCCTTAGTTACGGGATGTACGCATGCTCAGGAGCGAAAATTCCCCGCTGACGCGTGAAATACGCTTGCCGTAAGCACAGAATTTTCTGCTACAGTAAGCGGGGATTTTTCGCTAACGGTAAGCAGAGCCATGAAATTGGGCCCAGGTTGTTCCCCTCAGCTACGGCGCTGCATGCAAGATGGCCGCAGAATGTGAAACTCCTTTTTGGCTGTTTCCGACATTATATAATAATTATACTGATACAATACAGTACATGACACACTGACAATCGTACCTGTTCCATGTGTTTCTGCCGGAGGTCCTTTGAATGAGGACGTGATGTTGACGTCCTGTGCGTAATCTGACCTGGCATCTTCCATGATCAAAATAGGTTTACATGTAGTTCTGCATGGTAGTTTTGATTTGGGCTCCTGTACCTAAAATAGATATAGATCTAACATCTTCAAAAGAACCGTATTATGTACATATCAGCAAATTACACACAGCTAGACTTCGAATCTCACATGTGAATAAATACAATCGTACAACAGCGGACGTGCAGAGTCCTCATAGCTCAAGATAAAAGGGTAACATAACGTATTATCTTTAAGCAAACTTGAATCCTCGATCCTGATTGGTCGATCCATGGCAACTGACAGTGTGATATTATACAAATAATGAATGTTTATGAGTGCGATGGTAAGAATAATTTCATGAGGTGACAGATTGAATGTTCTATTCCACGAGGCGAAGCCGAGTGGAATAGGACATTCCATCTAGGACATTCATTATTTGTTTTATACAACGCCTGAATAAATCTGACAGATTGCATGCATGGATTTCTTGGTGTAACGTTACAACGTGCCGTTTACCTTCTCAGTCCCGCATAAAACCGCGACAAAAAGTGGTCCAGTTCCGAATCAGTTAAAGCTTTAATTGTTGTTCCTGCGTGTCTTGCAAATTCCTCTAATCATTTGATTGCATATTTCATTTGTCTCTTTGTGTTGGCAGCGTCAGCATCGCCTACGAGTTCCATCATTTTGTCGTCTGTTAGGAGAACAAACCGCGGCAGTTCGGGAAACTCGGCCGCCATGTTGTGTGAATGACAGTCCTGTTATGTTGTAGCGCCACCATAGTGACTGTGAAATTAGGGAAGTTCTTTTGGTTCTATCATTGCGCGCACCGTTTGATAGAACCATGTGATAGAACGTTTTGGGCGGTGCGGGTTCGCGTCGTGTGATGGGTCGAATAATTTAATGCACGTGATCGACGATCCACCAATCGGATGGCTGGGATTTATTCAGGTGTTGTATAATATCCCATATTGCACGGTCTATATCGCACTCTGCGTATTGCGCTTTATGCAAAATACTGAAACTGTTATTGATACGTGTGCGTGTGTTGTACGTTCTGGTTTTGTGTACAGCTTGCGTGTTCCATCTATATTGTGCGTCAAGTTTGCTTGAAGATATATTTGTTATCCCACTTGCGCTCGTGGAACACGGAAAATGTATTATGTAGTGCGTCTGTGTCCCATATGCCACTCGGCCTTCGGCCTCGTGGTATATGGGACACGGACGCACTACATTATTCCGTGTTCCACTCGCGCTCGTGGGATAACTAATAATAATGTTAAGTGCATTACAGTTAAGACATTTGCCTATGTGCCACCACGTAAACAAAGACATTTTTGGAAACGGATAACGCCCAAACGGTCCCAAATTTAGACATAAAATGACCCAGTAATGTAGAGTAATACTTACTCTTCAATTTAAGATCTTTGGTTAGATTATTGATGGAACAGTTATCGAAAAATGTGCGTGTTTTGAAGACGACTTTTCGCGTACTACTGCCAGGAATTGCCAACTTCAGGTGATTTTTTTTGTTTTAACTCTGACCGCGTTTGGAAGTCTCGTTAAAATCTCCTTTTGTTCGTGAGTTTCTTGAAGATTTTGATGAAAGTTGAAAGGTCAATGTGTGTACCACGATCACATTGAGATGTCGAGCTATTCAATACGGACGAAGACTTATCTGAAGGGTAAGAAAACGAAAACATTTCGGCATTTTTATGTTTGGATTCACACATTAGTACATTGTCTGGACTGTTTTTTAGCAATATCAACGCACATTTTCTGTGAAAAACATCGCTAACTTCCCCTAGAACGTGTTGTCTGAGGTTATGTCATAAGGTCAATTGTTTGCGCGATAATGGCATATGCACCCGCGCGGTCTCGAATTAATATTAAAGCTCATGTGAAGCTCGAAGATTTGCGCAGTGTTCATCCGCTCTAGACTTGCATAGTTATTATTTTAACAGTGAAGTGTAAGATTTGTATTTTTTTTGTACATTTTCTGTGAAAAACATCGCTAACTTCCCCTAGAACGTGTTGTCTGAGGTTATGTCATTATTGATGGAACAGTTATAACATGTAGTCTAGGCCTGAATGATTGCTTTTACCGTAAATAGGCCCTACATGTAATGTATTATTAGAAAGTAAAAAAAGTAGTGCCGAGATAAACACAAAAAAAAGGTCCAGTTTTTGAATTTTGTTCAAGTTCACACAACGTCAAAAGCCAATATTTAAAGAAGAGGTTAATTTGAAGGCAAATAACATCCCTGAATTCCTCACATTAGTAGCTTTATTTTGATATTATAACCTGACATATTTACATAACGTTTACGAAATGGGCACACAAAGTAACAATTTTATAAAGTTTAAAGGAGCATAACTCAAAAACCGAAAGAGAGATATTCAAAAACAAATAAACCTTTTCGACATTCTCAAAGCATCATGGGAACTGCATCAGCTTTAACTGGCATTAGAAGAGCAAGCACATTAGAACGGACATGATATTGGTCGCATTGGTCACATGTTCGTTGTCATGCTTGCAAAAATCCTCTTCTGATTGGCTAATAATGTGACATTACTAGCTGTTCTAATTCCAGACATTTGCATTCATCAGTAACTGGTACCCTGAGAGGGATTCCCCAATTATTTCCTTTATTTTTTTGCCATTTAAAATTGATTTTTCTGGTTATTATTGTCCTTATGTTCCATGCAAAGATATGTGAAAAGGGTATCGCTCAACTCATGACAGATATTTAGCATAAAATCAATTAATATTTGGACTGGTTCACAGTGCCATAGGTTTGTGTATAAATTACATGGTTTGTTTGGCCTCCAAGAATGTCGAAAAGGTTTATTGCACCACTGATCCTCTCTCAGCAAGAGCTTCATTTTGATGAATAACTTGATACATTTAGACAATTTTTTTTTTAATTAGGGTGTTTTATACCTAATTACAGAAAGCCACATAAATAAACATCTTAAAAAATTTACTTATTAATTTTTAATGTGGCTTTGGGGAAGTCACATTTCTAAATTAAATTAAAGATGGGCTTGACTTACTTTTGTTAACCGATAGTGATTACACGTGCCATTTCGGATTGAACATTTTAAGTGGACCACTGTACTGTATTTATGCATGGATCAAGTGATTCATGTATAATCAAAATTTGTATGATACATGACAATATTATTTATTAGGCCTAAATACTAAAATAGTAAATAGTATGTCATATTGGTAAAACTTGCGGCATTTCCCTTTGAACTTCCCCATGACCGACAATTTCCACGTGCATGCAATTAGCCACGCACACACACAAAACAATTCCTGGAAAAGAACATTGCACCACGTGTATAAAATTACGCAAAAAAGAAGTGGTGGGTGGAAATCATTGGTATTCTGGGCAATGACGTATTCTTCTATACACAAAGCCCACACTGCACTGCACACGTCGTAGACATACGCTGACTGATCGTGATCATGATCATGATGAAAACGCGGGACATATTTGTTCCCCTGTCTCTTGTTTAGGGCAACATTAAACTCCTATTCAAATAGATTCTCGCATAACATACGATTACTAATAACCACCAGTACTTACTCTTCACTTGTGTCCACGCTAACAGTAGAAATCCACAAAAATGTGTGCTGACAAACAACGTTAGTTCTAGCAGTAACAACAGTCTAGTAAGTAGTATGTAGTAACGGATAAAAATTGCGCGCGCCGCGCGCGATGGTGGAAGGGAATCCCCCCTATGTGAATCGAATGATCTCATCACACATATCCGCGATCCGGCCGCGTGCTAGACTGGTTCCCGGTCCGCATACTTTTGAAATCCGAAGGACAATGTAGGGACCGGGAACCAGTCTAGCCGCGTGCGGTGTGTGTAAAAGTAAACCTCGTTCCCAAGGCTTACATTATTTTCAACCTCGTTTCCAATAGTAAGCCCTGGGATGGGAACTCTCGTGCCCTGATTGGATAGTGAAAATACAGCATTAGATACGATTTGAAGCTTTGCATGCATGGTGGTTGCGATATGAGAGAGACTGGGATTGCGGGTATAGACGAATCCGGCGACCAAAATTAGAAGCATTTACTGTGGTGGCATCACGCTCGCGTGCGTATTTTACCCACGCGCTCGATGCAGCTTCGACCAACAGGGTGTTTACAACTTGCCAAAATGCGCGCGTGACTGAAATTAAAGAACGCGCGCAACCTGCACGCGAGCGCGTACCCACTGTCAAAATGGCGTCGGCGAATTCCTGTATAGTCGGACTCCCTATTATCGCGGCAATTCTATTATCGCGGCATCGGAAATCTCTCCCTTTTTTGCGTTGCCAAAACTCCTTCGTGTGGCAATTTTTCATCCAGTTCATCAGGCATTAGGACTTCCTGCTGAGTTGTATAAAAATGACGATTATAAAATGTTGTGTCGGGACTTTTAATGATTTTTAATAAATATTCACGTTTTCCAAAACTTGTAAATTTTGCCTCACCGTGTCTGCTAAAAAGTACCGTCTATATTTTAACATAAATCTTTAATGGTGGTCTGTCCATGGAAGTTCTATTGTCTGGATCCCATTCTACAGCTGCAAACGCAAAATAACGCCGAAGGACGATATTTCCACCGCGAAATCGTAAAAACTTTTACGGGGTCAAAATATGGACAAAAAGTGCGGTAAACAAATAAAACGACGCACCGTGTAAAGTGAATAGCGCCCCCAATCGTCAATCAGTAGACTTGTCTCAGTTAATTTTGTCGCCTTCCAGGGGGGACAGGGTGTTAAGAAATCATCCTGCAGGCCTAGTCGACTTTAATCAACTTGAACTTTACAGGGAAAATATCATACTTTATTAAGGGGTTGTTTTGGTCAAACATTAACTATGAATAAAAAAGTTGAGATCATTGTAAAAACCACTTCCCACATACCGCGATAATACAGAATGTGTACTCCGCCGAGCAATGAAGAGCATGTCTATTTTCACAGGCATTGCATGGGAATAAACCAAACCACCGTCGGATTTTTGTATGTCAATGTAAAAAAGCAAGAGTTTATACAAGACAAAAGACAGGACAATTCGGGAAGGTTGGTGAGCAATCTCTATTCCGATCGGGAAACGTGATAAGTACCGCGATAATACAGCGTCCCGTCCTAACACCCAACGGCGGCGGAACAGGGGGGCTGGGGGGGCATTCCCCCCCCCCCCCCCCCCCCCACTTTTTCCACTTTGGGGAAATTGCCCCCCCCCCCACTTTTGGCAGTTCCACATAAAACAAACATAGAAAATGGCAGCATTTTGCCCCCCCCCCCCCCCCCACTTTCAAAAGCGTTCCGGCGCCGTTGGTAACACCATGTGAAATAAATATCTTCTACTAGGAAGAAGTGTGGTTCTGAAAAGAACCGGGGTGAGTGTGTAACTCGACGTTTCGGACAGTGTGCTCTGTCTGTCCTCAGGAGTATACCATCAGACTACTACATGCCCAGCTCATCACAGGGAGCCTAATTTGTATGCGTATCCAAAAAATTTGGGATATTTAAATGATCCCATACCAGGGTGAGAGAGCAGCTGTGGTGTCGGTGAGTGCGCTGCTCGACACCATGTGAACGAGGTTGGGTGTATGTAACAGTAGACTTTTAATATTTCAAGTCCGAGATCGCGGTTACTTGTTTTTGTCTGCATCACCAGCCACACATTATAACGCCTCATCCACAGATTCTGTGTCTTGATTGGCCGAGATAGAGCGAGTCACATGGCATTTTCTATTTTTGCTATCTTCCTTTGCACGGCCAAAAGTACTATACCCATAGCAACCAAAGTACTGTACCATTAGCAACCAAAGTTCTATACCCATGGCGCGGTATTTGTGTGCAGATGCATCGCGGTGTGCGCGTTGGGCGTTGCGCGTAACGCGTATTGTTCCGAAGTGCCAGCGCTGCAGAGCTAGCTGGGTTCAAACATTTCGTTAATGCCAAGGGGTGGTTTTGAAAAGAGCAGATATATTTTCCACTAATTTTGTATTGAAATAGAAGTCCATTTTAACTGTATTTAGATTTAAATAATGTTAACATTTTAAAATCAAGCAGAATCTGTGGGTAAGGTGTTATAAAACAAATATTTACTGCTTTATCTCGTTGTGTGGTAAAACTAGCCTCCCTCGGTGATCCATCGGGAGCATTCTATTTTCCCTCCGCTTCGCCTCGGGAAAATAGAATGCTCCATGGATCACCTCGGGAGGCTAGTTTTACTACACCACTTGAAGCAGTAAATATGTGTATACTAACTCGCGATCAAAGGTCAGTTCGGTATCTCAAAGGTCAAAGGTTATTCGGGATAAAATTGCTGACGTAATGTCACGCCATGTTACGCGAACGCCCATTCTGATTGAAAAAGCCAGTTCAGATTTTCAACTGCGCATTTGCACAATGACATTTTATCCCGAATGATCCGCGTGACCTAACACGCGCGTGTGCACGCAAAAGGTGGTCGTATAACGCGCACGTGTTCAATCCAATCAGGATGGGCCTTCCCGTAACATGGCGTGACATTACGTCAGCAATTTTATCCCGAAAACCTTTGACCTTTGAGATACCGAACTGGCTTATTTAACACGTGCGCGTTGTGCGACCACCTTTTTTTGTTGTGCGACCACTCAGTCACCAATGGATCAATTTAAAACTACTTAATTAGCTGACTTTCCCTTCAACACCAATACCACCCCGTAGCTCCTCTAGCCCCGCGCCGCGCCAGCTCTAGCGGGATGCAGCTGAAGCCGTTTTGCTGGAGGACGAGATACAGATACAGATTTTGCATTCACACGCGCGCATAGGTCACGCGGGTCATTCGGGAGAAAATGTCATTGTGCACATGCGCAGTTGAAATACCGAACTGGCTTATTCACAAGAGAGCGCAAGAGGGCACTATTTCCCAGAGCGACTTGGAACCAAGTCTACACGTACACTGTGGGCGCGTTGTTTCCTACCGTACCTCCATGGTTTCACGCAGATCCGGATCGCAATCAGGGATCCGGAGCGTCGAAAGCTGCTCCGGATCACGTTTTTAGGGATCCTGCTTGCGAGGTGGGTTCGCAAGATCCAAGATGGCGACGTGCGAGACGGACAGAGAGAAGTAGTGAGTATTTTTTGTAGATTTGAAGCATTTAATGAGATTTTGTGACGGTATTTACTTAGTCATAATTCTTTTACAGTGTATTGTTGTTATTAAAGCTATGTACGATTTATTTACTTTTTCTGGAAATACTAGGCCTATATAGATAGTTTATCATAACAAAATAACCCTTCTGCTACAAAAATCTGACGCAGACGACATTTGCACGGTCGCGTAGTTTAGTACTAATTCTCCCAGCATGCAACATATAGCGAGAGGGCGCCCTAAAGGATTCGCGATCCTGTTTGTTTTCGTCCGGCTCTGGATATCACCTCAGCTGAGTTCGGGCGAGTTGTTCTTGTTTGCTCAAAAACAACTCGTGTCTTCGTTCGTGTTCCGGCCGCTCGAACGCCAAAGAACGTCCGATAGCCAAGAGCGCCATCTATCGCTGGTAACCACGCAAAATGTAATGGCTGCGCCCATGTACGTTATTCAGGCATTCGTTTCAAAAACCGAAAGCACAATATTTAGACTGCATTTCCACCTAGTTTGTTCAGAAAAAGCTTTATTTTTCAAAACGTTTGGAAGGGAATTTTAGGCAACATTACGCCGACTTTCATGCTTCGTCAAATTATCCGCCATCTTTGGTCGTCTTCTACGTCGCGTCAAATTACGTCATGTTCTGGTAAACCCCGACTGGTAGTGGTGTGTGATCTTGTTCCGAGTGCAATGTTCGCGAGTCGCGTTCCCGCCGTTCGGGCGCAAGAACAGGGAACTCGTGTTAAGAACAGACCGCCCGAACTCAGCCCTCCCGATCTGTGTAGAACAAACAGGCCCCGTAGTGCTTACTTTTTCGACGGGAAAATTTTCCCTCAACACGCATGCGCGAAGTTGCGCAGTAGCGTAGATTTTCACTAACTTTTAGCAGTGTGCTGAGTTCTAGCACTAGAGATCAGTGGTTCTTAGAGGTTACTGGGTGCCCTCAATTAGATCACCAGAAATATGTGTGTGTTGGGGTACCGTAGCCTCGCGGCGCGCGCGCGGCAAACTGCACTGTACTATAGAGTACCGAAGTGATGACGTCAATCAATGCAATGTTTGGAACCAGAATACATTCTAAACTGCATGTGTTTGGAACCATGTTGCCGCGGCAACTTACGTCAGACTTCGGTATATACTCTATTGAGTTCAAATTAGAAATTAGTCTGGTTCCCTGACCTGAAGATTCCCTGACGTCTATATCTTAGGTCAGTTAGCTACCACGGTTTAAAATAGATCATGACGTACAGTGTTAGTCCGAGTGACGTCAGTGGCATCATTCAAATTTAATATTCTTGCAAAATCCAGTCTGCAAAATACTGCACTAGAGTGTGGCATTGATTTTTCAGTTTTTATATATAATTGAGAATTCTAATTCCAGGATCTGTAACGGGCCTGACAGACATTATTTTATTGCGAACATCAACGTTAACAGCCGAATGTTAACGAAAACAAGTTCGGAAAACCTCGGACGTTTTTGGAAACTGGCACGTTACATTGGCGGCTACCGGACCTAATATTCATTAGAAATAGTCAGAATATTTTGGTCTGGGAACCAGACTAATTAGAAGTCCGAATTACACCTATCCAAAATTAAGTGTGCCCAGGGGTATGTTCTTTTTAATGATCGAATAAAATTTGAAAATATTTTTAATATGTGCGTTATTTTTTCTTTTTAGTGAAAGGTACTGTCTTTTCAGGAAATCGAATATTTACAATATGTACAACAATACTTCATTTTAAATATGTTACAGAATTTCGTTGGCTGTACCAGAAAAGTGTTTCCATAATCTGCTGATTTTATGCTGCATGTATTATAGGTTCGTTTTTAGTTTAGCGGCTGAGTTAGTTCGCAGCTGAGTTGGCGGCTAACTTCGCTTCCAACTGGCATGGTCGGTCGGTACAGATGGCGCTTCGTATTATATATTGCAACATCGCTTCGTCCTTTATATTTCACGTTTTCTTCCTTTCAGTGGAATTCCCTGTTTTTTGACAAGGCTTGCTCCTCGTTTACACGTGTGTATATTTGTTCACCTTAAAATAGTTTAAAGGGTGGCTGCAATGAAATTGTACCAACAATTTAATTTTATGTTGTACAACTCTTTTACAATATAAGAAATGTGATTAAAATGTGTTTTCTGTGTTTCTGCCCATTTTTGGTGTTTAATTTTCCCGGAATAAAGTGCCCCCCTTTCTCTATTGTTTCCGCGCTCCTAACTGCGTGACGTCATCTCGGGAACACAGAAACTCAGCAAGAGTAGTTTGATCAGTGTACGTTTGTGTACGTGTGGATGTATGCCGTTGTTGAGGGAACCAGCAGCGCGCGATTAAATAGCTTTGGATGAAGGTACCAGGGAAACATTTCTCGTCGCGTTAAAATCTTCAAACAGAAACTTTTGGATCTGAATCTGACAATCAAGTGTCGATTTTAGACTTGTTGATTCAGACACTTCTTCGGAACATTATTGGGGCGAGGAAGAAGGAGGATCTTGGAGCTCTTCCGTACATGTATGAGCCAGAAGGAGAGAGTAACAGCCGCACTACTGAAGACTCCGAATCGGACTCCCGATGCGGAACGCGTGAAAGACTTGAAAACAACGATTGCTAGGCTAAATAACACTCTTCGAGTCCAAATACGACGGTATTTCGGTTGGTTCTACTGGAAAGAGGTGAAGACTGAAACCATCCTTTTTTAGTGGTGTTGCTGAATCCAGCAGCAACACAACGACATAGTATTATCGACGAAAAACATTCGCAAAGCACTGAAAGCTTTCCACGACACAGCGAAAACACACAGTCGTACTTCCCCAATACGTCCGAGGACAATGCTTTGTGTTTCCTATTGTTCCTTTAATATAACCAACCCCCATAGACTAAGCACGTATCCTTACGTTCGAGGACCGATTTCAACAAAAGACTCTACGTTCGAGGACTGAAAGGTTTCTTTGTGTTTCCTTTCTTCTCTTGTCCTCGGAGATATATACAGTGCACGTACACACGTGCATGTCAATGCAACGCACGCTCGGTGTACTATGGCCGACCATCCACCACAGCCAGCCGGGTTCCCGGGATGACGTCAGATCGGCGTTACCACTTGATGGGCGGGGCTGACCCCTCCTGCCTTAAAAGAAATATTTTCAAATGCTTACGCGAAATAAACAAATACAAACAACACACAGTTGTGTTTCAAAAACTTTATTTCATCGATATAAACAATACAAATTCCATTGCAGCCACCCTTTAATATGGGCATGGTTTTATTGTTTTTATTTATTCTGAATTATATATAGATGATTAAATAAAGCTCAGTTGGAACCAAGACTACAGGAAGAGCTGCTTCTCTTTCGGTGTCTGTGTAGAAGTAAGCTGGTATATAAACACAGAAATCAGCTTCCGAAGATGGCGCCAAAGCCCAGAATGCATTGCGAAAATGTCAGCATGAAAATGTGGTAATACGCTTTACGGGAATTTCCAGAATGTTCTAACAATTACTGGAATCCACTTTGTTTGAGGGGATTTTTTTTTGCAGTGCGGGTACAGATTAAAAGAACATTTAACAAATATTAAGTTCAAGCTATTTTCACTCATATAATTGAATGTGATATATAAAGGCCTGTTTTTCAATTGAAGTTGGTGGTTTTCAATTCTTTAAATTATTTCCTGTGGCGCCATTTTTGTGCTATGACTCAGAGGTTCGGGATTAGCCCCAACTTTTAAGAACCAACTTCAACCATTTTGTTACACCGAAACACAAAACTCAGTAATTTGACGCGAACAAATATGTTTCCTGCATTTTTTTTTTATTATTAAAATTCAACACATTCAAGTTCATGCCCATTGATACATACAAAGCGAAGACAGGTCTGACAGGGTGCAACCCCAAGTGACGTCTGCAGTTTAGAGAATTCAAAGTTGCATTTTTTCTAAAATACACCACGAAAGCTGTATAGTCGGGGTCACGGTATCAAATATTCGGGACCAATTATAGAGATCAATATTTCCTAAAAACGTAAAGCTTTGATCGATTGACCGATCAAGGAATAAGCCAAATCGGAATATGAAATTTTGGATTAACACTGGTACGCTAACCAAATCGAAAGGGTACCAGTAAAATGTAAGGCCGTGTCCGAATTACTTGGCTACGGCTTGAAATTACACACAAGTCTATGTGATGTGGCTGCAGCCACTACTATAGACATGTGTGTGTAGTTTCAAGCCACAGCCAAGTATAATTCGGACACGGCCTAAAAGAAACTTCTGTCTCAAACTATTGGGGCAAAATTGACTGGAGCACATCTTTGGCTTATTGATCCGTAAAATGTTCTGCTTTATTTTGCGGAAAATTGCGTGAACAAAAGTGAAAAAATTCTAATTAATTTGCCGTGTTTACCTGCAGTTTCGCAATTGACTTATACACGTAATCGAACCACGTATCACAATTTATGTACAATAATTATTGAATGCGGAAACACACAAGAAATTACACGTAATACAACGTCGCTTGCCCTATACTGGCTATCATGAGCTGAACAACGAAGTGTTCATAATAATATACAATAACAAGCTGGGTATAATGCAATAATTATTAGATAATTAATTTCACAAGATATTATACAATAGGTCAACATATCTTACGGAGTAATTGGTGATTTTTAGGCTGCACGCTATCAGATAGTTATAAAGATATCAGTTTAATAAAGATATAAAATTCAATACTATTCCTAGGATTTGAAAATGAATGATTCATATGTTCAAGCATTGCTTCTTTCATTTTCTTTTCACACTCATTAGTTAACCAAAAATTGTAGCTTGACATATATCGACCCTTTTTACCACGTGACTGGAAAGCACTAAATGTAGACCTACAATGCCAGCACGCGTGGACCGCCTTGGTGGGATCATAGTACTGGGCAGGGCTCAGACCACTGCACGCCTGGCTGATTTATTTAAACAAACATTTCGTGATCAGTCCTTTACACTTGGCAGTCCAACACAGACTGGTTACGTCACATGAAAGTGGTGTAGCACAGTTTGCAACATATTTTAAATTAGTAGTTTGCTAAATGTTCACCTCTGTGACCCGGGTTCGAATCCCATAAAGGGCTGGGACATACTTCTTTTCAGCCCCAACGTGATTCCGTCCGGTTATCGTTTTGCCTTTTGACATTTCTAAAACTGAACATAACATTATTCACAGTATTCCCTTTGCTACCATTGTCCGGAAACATTAATATCATTACCACAAATACCGTAACCGTAAGTGACCCGAAAGACCGGATATGCCCATTGAAAAAACGTACTCAAAAGGGGAATACCTAATTGCGAAATGCATGGTGGTTTTCCCCGTAACTTGGGTGAACGCCTCCAAATAGCAACCCTTGATCCCCGTCCCCTGCGGTGTTCGGCATTCATGAAACAATAAATGTTACTGAGGTCGTATAACCGTGAACAGGACAAAAAAAGACACACTGTTAAGTTGGGCAAACAGATTACCCAACGTTGGTAAACAGTAGTCATCTTGTTCAACCTTTGGGTAATTGTTCACGTAATTTACCAACTGTTGTATAACCACAGCTAGCTGTGCACAAACCAATTGTTGGTTTAAGCAAGTGGGGTTAAATAATGGTACTGCCCAAAACAAATTTACCCAACATTCTGGAAAAAATTACCCAAAGGTTGAATATGTTGACTATTGTACCAACGTTGGGTTATCTGTTTGCCCAAGTTTCTAAAAGTGCAATTAATAGCTGCTCACGAAAACCGAAGTCGCCAAAGATAATGCGTATAAGCATGTGACCAACAACCGAAACATTTTTGGGGGGTTGCGACCGTCGAAACGCGCCCCAAATTGTCGTTAAAAGAACATTAAAGCTTGGGGTTTGGGGCTGTATTCAAGTGAGGGGGTTGTAAGACAATGGAAATTAAGTGTTGTCTGAGATTGTGGGCCTTCATGCGTTAGGGATGAACTTTAAAATGTGATCTTTTTTATTCTTGTTTGCGGGTTCCCTTTGTGAGTGTTCAATCTCAAATTATTAAAAAAAATGGGGGGGGGGGTAATTATAACTTATCAGCTGAAAATATCGATAGTAAAATATAATCTCAGGATACATTGTCCAGTTGTCAGTTTGTGTCCGAATATTTGTAAAAAAAAAATTAATTGGCAGTTATCATTGGGAAGACAATATATCGTAGGCAGACCAAACAGAGTGCACAGTGTATGTAGTACGTGCTGTTTTTGTTTATAAAATAGTTTTCATAATTTGTTGGGGGAAATCCCTTCAGTTGAACTTTCGGCGCGGGCATAGGGCCTATAGCAGCTTTAATTATTTATGTTTTTTCAACATAATGTGATATATTTTACGATCTGTATTTCTTCACTGAATTATGCGAGTTTACATCTGTTTGTACTCGCACAAATGGTGTCATTACAGTGTCTTCGATAGTAAAATAAAATACGGCCTTATCCGAAGACGCATTTTATAGAAGCTCATGCCAGTTGAAGGTAGAATAAAATAGTAGAATGCCCAAGATACATTTAGTCCAAAAACTGTCAAATTTCTTGCACAAATGCAAGTGAAATGTGGTATTTAATGCACTTGAGATGACACAAATGAGAGAATGTGCTCGTTCGAATCAAATGCTTTAAGTACCACATACTAGTTATTGTTTGTGCATGGAACGGGACAATTTTAGAGCATTTCGATTTCGGGTGAATGAATCACAATGCAGAGCGCCACCAAGCGGCTGCACCGGAGAGGTAGAAGTTTCAAACTCCCCAGGCTACAGAATATAGACTGCAATCAAGTCGGTCATTTCGATATAAAATTTCTTGGGATTTTTCAGGTGAGAAGTGTTTAAAAAGCATTCGCAAGCCTCGAAAAAGCAACCATTTGCAGCAAATTTCCAACAACTTGAGTTCGCTCGTCTAACAAACGTAAACCCTTTCCCGAGATTTTTGCATACCGTTCTGTGGCTGGTGGCGCACTGCATTGTGTACAGCCCCGAGAAGCCAATTTTGAATTACAGATACGACCGTACAGCGCATGTGCAGTAGACCACTACATGATGAACACAGCACACAAGGCAATGGGAAAACTGGTAATCAAAATTGTAACTTTTCACATTTTCACAAAAAGTCAAGCACAAAACTTCACGGATCAGTACACGTGGAGACAGAGCCGTGGTTCGGTAAAAACAAATGTATTTCCCCAGCAGACTTAAAAGTTTTTTTCGACAGTTTTTAATGGCACTCTCATTAGGAGGATTACCGCCGTCTCAATTTGTGGGGGGGGGGATCATATTTTTACCGGGTCAGCGCTGTCTCCACGTTACTGATATGTAAAGTGTTTTGCTGTACTTTGGGTTGAAATTGCGTGAAAAGTGAACAGTTCCAATTTGATTTACGAGTTTCCACACCGACTGGTGCACAAAATTGAGCCGTGTTTATCAAAACGGGGCCTCAGTCGTATTTTGTAATTCCAATTTGGCTTAATCCGAATTGGTTTAATAAAGGTCCTAGCGGCAAGCACACGATTCCACAACCATGTCCCGGTAGGACTTGAGCTCACAGTTACCATCCTCATCGAAGAACAAGATAGAAAGCGAAGACATTTTGTCCGGTACACAGCAGGGTAGCGGGATCTTAGGCTGGCCCCCTGCCACACTCATCACGCTCTGTATGGTGGCATGGTTGGATGGGTTGCCAGTCTGAAGGATAGAAGAAGGGAACCAGATTATTCACGGTAGGGGGCGCCCAAATCTAAGAATTTTCGGATTCCTGCTGCAATCTGCCAATCACTTTAACAGTGAAGTCTGCAGTGTGAATCTGGTGAGAGCTTTGGCTGTGTACCAATACCAGTCACACGGTTCTTTTCTTTTGAAAGGAAGCCTTGAGGGCGGAAAATTCCTAGATAGAGCATACAAAAAATAGAATATAATACCCGACCATCCCTTGAAAATGCGCCGTTTGTCTGAAAATCATTAACGAAAACCTATACGCGTAGCCAACTATCCGGTTTCCAACAGGCCGATTTTTCCGAACGAAACCTCCGTCCTGAAAGTATTTTCGTCAATGATTTTCAGACAAACGGAAACGGTACATTATTATGTTATACTTTGTAATAATCACTGTAACCGGAACAATTTTAGAACGAAGCCCTTTTGTAGTCAAATTGGACGCCTCCGAGGCAATGTGTGCATTTTAAGAATTGTTTATGGGGAACGATGCTTGCTAACTACAGGGTACAGCAAAGAACATCCCCGGTAGCAACTAACAGGCTACACCGACTACAGCAGATAGAAATAGTCGGATTGTTTGGTTTACCTTAGACAGAGGGAAACTACAGTCCCCAGCGCAGTAGGACGACTCGAAGCCCGACGGAGCGATGACATACCTATCCCAGTCGATGGTATCAAAGCTAACAAACATGGGATGCCGCGAGCAGGCTCCACGACTTGGATCCGACGGCAGCACGGCATTCTGGTCCCTATCATCGGTAGGGGGGTCTGCCTGCTCGTCCTCGACCACGGAGCTCGACTGGTCCAACAGCGGCGCCTTGCCGTGCCTCTTGGACGCCCCCCTGCGTCTTTTACTGGTGCGTTTTTTGGCCTTGCGCCTCTTGGAGTCTTGCTCCGTGAAGTGCTGGAAGGTGGCCTGGTGAGCCTGAGTGGCAGTGCCTTGGGGGAACTCGTTGGTCATGATGGAGTGATGTGCTTTGTTGTCAACGCTCCGTGCGTGTCGAGAGTGGCTTCGCACCTCGATAGGACTTTCCACCTGGATAGGTTTCCGCACCTGTACAGGCTCTGCAGCCTCGGGACTGCCTCTTTGAAAGCTCTCCGTCCAAGACAACACGGAATTGGCGTTGCTTTCATCTTCCTGGGCATACATTAGGAGGAACGGCCGTGCATGATTTGAGACGATCTTCTCTATGATGCTTATATCATGTGGTGTATCATGTGACCCTTCAATTGCTTGGACGCGGAAGGAAACCCCCAAGATGACTTCATGAGCCTCTTGTCCAGTGGCGTGGGTCATGAAGCGAGATACCAGTGTAGTCAGGTCAATGACCTGCCATCCACGCGCTTCCGCTGGTCGCTGCTGCACTCCGATTGGCTGGCATGCCGATGACGTGTTGGAAATGAGATGCAGATGGATATCAGTGGTCATTCTAGAGCCAATCACAGTGCTGGACTTGGGAGCGAAGAAGTGAAGCTCCAGGGATCGGAGATTCTCCGTCTTGTGGGCCCTCATGCTGAATACGTAGGTTGGTTCATTGCATGCAAACCCTGAAATGAACGATGAAAATAAAGTACTTAGATTGGGCCATCCAAAGTTATCAACATTTTCATTGTATATTTTTAAATAGAGAGTATTTTTTTTTTTTTAATATCCATCCTCCAAAATAAAAAAATACAATAAAAATAGTACCGTCAGCATGTTTCGTATTCTTGCTAAATCTTTCAAATTCGTACAGAAATACCGATTTCAAGCTGAAACTTATAAGTTCGTTATTTTGAATTCTTGTTTCACCCCTTTTATTTCGAGCAAAATGTACCTGACTTTAAGCCACGATTTTGACTTATTTGATGATATTTTTAGCCACAATGTTCTCAATTATGTGTTTATTCTAGGGTAATTCAAAACCTAAATGCCAACCACGGCCCATCCACAGTCCACTAACCCCGTCTTACTCGGCTAGCTGTGTTCATCATAAATCTCGTCTCTAATGTTAATTCTTTTGGCCTACATAATTCTTAAGCTTTTCTGATTCCAACTTATAAGTGGGAACCAAAGCAACTTATCCAAAAATCGGCCGCACATCACAAGACAAAATTAGGTTATACACCATGTGAACCATTAGTTCCATCAGTAAATTCAATTGAATCCTCCCAGTACGACTTACAATTCCCGCCAGAATCTAGTTAAAGCTCGCGCTGTTCGGCAAATGGCAACTAATTCTGTTTACCAAGTGTTCGAGGGCTATAGATTACGCTGTAACGGCCGTAAAGGACGCGTTAACATTGAACTGTGTGGCGATCGCATTCAGCTGTAATGGAGATGTCTTGTGAAAACAAATGGAAAAACATTTGTCATAATAATGAGACTGCTGTTGGGACGGGATGCTTTCGAGTGCAAAATGCAGTGAAAAAAAAGTAAGAAGCAGAAAACGTAACCATCTCAGTAATTGCAAAGATATATTAACACTGCATGCATGTGAACACTGTACAAAGCGGAATTATCAAAGTGTGGCTTCAGTGTGGACTTTTCAGAGTTGCCCCTCGGTTGAGTTCGGCCCATTTTTGTTTTCCAAGTGCCCCCATAGAAATGATGCACCCGGGTCCCATGTGCAATTCGGACCCTATACGCTGTGCGAATGCACGTGGATATGAATTCAAATTAGACATAATTTCATGTTTTAGGGAAAGAGCCCCGTGCGCTTTCTTTTTAGCGACCGCGTGCTGTATTTTTTAGCTTTCTGAATAACCTTTGTCCCTCGCCCCAAGCAAAAGAAATCCATTAAAAAATGCAAAAGGGGAGAATAAATTCCCCCTATTGTATGTTTTGCAAGTTTCTAATCCATTTGGTGCACTCCACTGTTGGCGAAAGCCATCTTGGAGAAAAAAAAGGAGCGGCCATCTTGGATATTATTACCTGTCTAAAAATAGCAGATACCAAAAGGGGTGGGGTTTCCTTTGTATAAAATTTCATTTAGTATTCATTTAATTCCTATAGAGAAATTGCGCCCTCCGTCTCCGGCTGACCACGCCCACAACAGTGGTACATGCCCACCGTCCTTCATTTCCACTTGAGGCTGAAAGGTTTATTTTTCTTGACACCGAAACGAGCAGCCTGTTCAATTTGGGCTCGAGCTTTTTGTGAACACTGAAAGTGGTGCTATAAACAAAACACAGCGGAGGTCTCGACCTCTGTTGGGTGTCTGTCACACGGAGAAAAGTTGATCAAAGATCTTATCAGAAAATTGCATTCCAATCCTACAGCTATATACAGCAATGCCTGCTATATATGTACTCTGGTATTAATGGCAAAGTTGGCATAGTTCCTTGGGTTTTGAGAAATGAGCATCAGATATTTCACATTTATCCCGAACTCATATCTCTCATTATGATCACATTATACACATCATGACAAGTTGTGTGCACATACGTATTTACCTGGAAACACACCTGCAAGATAAATGTGCATTAAAAGAGCCAAAGTGTAAACATACGGACAAGTTGAAAGAGAAAGTGTTTGTTGAAATCGGAGCTTCGTTTATTTTAAACCCATTACATTCTCCGTTGGTTCATGTTCAAGAGCCTTCAACTTAACCCCACAGGCAACCACTGACTTAGAAATGCTGACAGATGCCAACCGTCGAACTGCAGGCAACCTGAAAGACAGGAAAAATCAGTAAAGATAGGAGCGGACATTCCAAAGATACCTTTGTAAAATTCATAAAAGAATAAGAGGAAATGTGATTTTAAAGTTGCTGTGTCTGTGTGGATTTTTTCCTGCTATAAACGAATTATCAAAGGAAAAATAGGTTCACCATTCCTTCGCGTTCTTAGAGCTACAACATATCGGGAGTAAGAGAACATTTAAGCTAAAAACTAGGCCTATATGCAAATCAAGCAGTGACGTTTCATGCCTACGAAGTACAGCCTTAGCCTAATGACTGACAGATGAGTCTTGCAGAAGGAACGCATCTGGTAAACTATCAGCCTCTGGTAGGAAAATCCGTTTAATAAGCGCACCAGACTAATAATTTAAAACAAAAATTGCCAAATAATATATTCATCAGCCGCACAATCAACCCGAAGAACCCTCTACACAAGCGCATGGGTGCCAATCAAAACCATCCCAAGCTAATAAATGGTCACTGACCAAGCACCTGCGATAGACACGTGCCTACGAACAAAAGAAATCGCGTCCGAAAAGGACCGTTAAATCACATTGCACGAAACTCCATAGGCCTAATCGTATTCAGGCAAACGATTCTATTGTTTCACATTGATTTGAGATTTCTGATTTGAGAATTTAACAATCCAAGCGTCACTGCGTTCTGGGCTTTGCACGGGTCCATTGTTTAAATACGTTTTCCTTTTTTTTTCCTTTCCTTTTTTCCCCTTTTCCTTTTTGTTTTCCTGTTCTTTTCTATATTTTAGACAGCAAATCACAAAAGGTTCCAAGTGAAAGCATTAGGAGAATTATTTAGGAATTAAAAGCAGACTTTCGGGATAATTATAAATGGTGCACTCTGGGAAAGCACTTAAAGCATTATTGGACCGAGCTGGCCAATAAACTTGAAGTGCTCCGAGAGAAGTGGGCTTGAATCCCCCCCCCCCCCCCCCCCCCCCCTCATTCTATCCTCGAAGAATTGCCTGTCATGTATCTGACTATCTGTTGTATAATGAATTGACGTATTTTGGCCGATGTCGCCCATATAGACTGACCCCAGCACGGTGGTCTAGAACCTCACTCCAACCCCCCTGGGTATTCCAATATTAACATCATCAAGTACTGGCTCCGAAAGACCCCTCCAAAATCAGTCTCTTCCGTTTTGGGAAAAAGGGTTATCTTCTGCGATTCCGCGATTAGAGTTCCCGGATTTAATTTGGAAAGCCTAGTTCCAACAGTTGATGACCATAATCGGATGCAAGGCTTTGCGAGGAAATGTCTGTAAATGATTGATGACAATCCTGCAGGATTAAGCAAAGTATATTCAGTATGTAAAAATAGGGTTTGTGTTGTTATTGTTAGAAACCTAAGGAAATTACTAAATTCTCTTTTGGTCCTTCTGTAATTCTTGAACTTTTGTTATATACGTACTCGCTTATTTACGCCTAAATTATGACTTGTTTGTTTTAGATGACGTAAGTTGATGACTTAACTGGCTGGGCGTGAGCATCTATAGAGCCGTTTGTTGCTCAAGTTATTTATCGAATTCTATTGATTATTTTTGCGAGTAATGAAATACGATTTTGGACAACTTTTTTCCAAGGTGCGTTAATTGAAAAACAATATGCGTTTTGAGGAAGCTGCGTTTTCTTACATTAGGCCATATCTTTGAGCCAATGAGGGTGCCGACACAACGAGTACAAACAACAGTGATATTACGATTAGTGACGTAAGTAAATTTGCATATTTTAAAAACCTAACTTTTTGTAATTTGTGAATTACAGTACAGTAAACTTACTAGGGTTACCGTGAATTAATTTCAGTTATACCCAACATAACGTCATTTGGCCTACACAGCGCCCCCGTTAGCTCAAAACATGGCCTGTTGAGGAAGATTGGGCATATTCTCTCCCAAACAGAATTATCGCACCTCATGGTTTATGAATGAAAAGTTCATCCCGGCTAGTTCAATCAAAAGATCACTGCTCTGTCCTTCCTCGTATTATCTGCCGGATATTCAACCAATGATTCCGCCCAAATAATTTTACTGGTGTCCAAAACAAACCTGACTTAAGAAAATTGATTACTGTTGATATTTAAAATGACAGTGACTATGGTCAAAGTATACGGGGTGATGTCACGCGCCGGTCTCCTCGGCGCAGTACTGTCTACCCCATCAAGCTAACCATTCCACGACTCGGCTGAGTGGAGCAACAACTGTTTAAATCAAACTCAAAACAAACAGTTATCCCAGACTCATAGTCATGATAGAAGCGACCTTCGACCTGACGAGAAAATATATGCGAAGGGGTCAGAATAAACACTTTCATAAATTATATTGATAAGATAAACAAATTAAATCAAGTCAAATGTACGTGAAGGTATCCTATATTGTAATAGCTTGGTACTCAAGAGGTCTTGATTTTTGTGAAGATGATATGAAAACCTGTCTGCCACATTAACTGTTCACATACTGTTGGTAAATTAGCAGTATGCTTTATTAACACCCCCCCCCCCCCCCCCCACACCCGTTAGATTTGGGTGGGTGGTATTAAAAACGAAAAGCAATGACGCGTGCGCACTATAGTGCCTTTTGCATTTTTGCAAAGTTTTGGGCCAATTTTATCAACAATAAAGCACTATATGACCCTTCTTCAATTCACACTGTACATTTACACACGTGTACTTTTTAGTCAACTGTAATAAGGTGTCAGTTTATACTAGAGAAATCAAGCCGCTACATTGTTACCCCTGCTCATCAGGCTCATTAATCATTCCTGAAACCTTAAGCTCCATGGCCCTTCCCCGTGCACGTATTAGAGATCATCTGGATTTGGTTCAGAGCTTTGAGATAAATCGGGGATTTGCAGAACTGTGGTGTGCCGAGCTGTAATGCAGCGTTGTTCTTTCTGTAATAGGCCAAGAACAATTAGGGGCTTTGTGTTAATTAAGAAGATATAATTTGATTCCAATGGGGAAAATATCATTTGAAAATTCCGCAGTGGCAGTTTTCAAAGAAACGTTAAAGCGCAGTGGGATCATAATTCTTAATTCCATGGGAGGGCCCGAGTGTCTTGTCGTGAACGTCCTTGAGTGTTTCTGTACGATTCATTTACCGAATATTGCTAAATCTACGCAATGACCAGCAATGATTGTTCGGCTGGAGACGCATCAAGGCTGGAGACGTATCAATTTCCCCATAATTTTCCCTGTCATTGTTGATTTGGACAACCGATGATTCTACCGCACGCGTCCACGCTGATGTCGCATTTACCCGCCGGTGGTAAATTGTTGTTGACAATGTAATAGCGCTGTTCATTTTGGTATGCGCGATATTCGTTCCGTTCATTATTACGGACAAAACATGAGCAACGCTAATTCTGAATAATATTTGAATCCAGAATGACTCATCAATGCGTAGAGTTGTAAACCTCGCGGTTTATGCGTCATTATGGAGTCAATGCTTGGAATTAGTCCGTCCGTTGGTCAATCACGCACATACAATTTTTGTAAGTGTTGTGACTTCATTTGGACCGGTATAACCCAATCTATGACAGGGAAGTGCAGTACAAATGAATGGACTACGCGCGTGTGTTGCTTCACGTGCTTTCCACAAAGCTCTAAGTCTTTTGGACCCGAAATTTAACGCTATACTTTATGAGGGTAAGGGTTCACACGAAAGTAGTGCGTAGGCCTAACCTGCAGAGCATCCATCTTGAATAAATCATTTCACTCCATGGTCATACAGAGTGAAATGGAAATCAGACTCCTATGAAAATCTGACTCCTTTTCCCTATTGGTTAAACCCTCTCACGTGACCGGCCACTCTCCTAATTATCTTCAACTAGGCATTTGCAGTAGGCCTACTACCAATGAGCCCGTATTTCATAGTGACTGAAATTCATGCTACACCGAGTCATTCGTGAATGCTCGAATCTACAATTAAGCCCCTATCCCGGACGATACCGGTACTCTATCTTTATAATCCCTCAAATACAAGACTCTCCAAATGCGAAATATTTTCCAAGAATGCACAGTGTGATCAGGTTGGCACCGGCAATAGACCTAAGACGTAATGACGTCACGCTTTGTTTACATGTGCATGGGCGTCGCCAGGATTTTTTTTCTAGGGGGAGGGGGGGGGGGGGGGGGGGGGAGCACTCACCAGAAAACAGCAAATGGAGAAATTACCGGCCGTGGAAAAATCGAAAGGGGAGGGGGTGCTGGACACCACTCGACGCTTTGTTCAAGACCGC
Source organism: Hippasteria phrygiana (assembly GCA_037893225.1). NCBI lineage: Eukaryota > Metazoa > Echinodermata > Asteroidea > Valvatida > Goniasteridae > Hippasteria > Hippasteria phrygiana. The sequence continues at coordinate 925,426 of JAZGUH010000038.1, read as the reverse complement.
GATACCTACAGGCCTATTGTATACCGGTATAGCCGCATTTTATAGGCACCTTTCAGCAGGTTTCGAGTGTTAATACATTCAATTAAGAACGACATTGACTTCGCACCCTCGTCCTCTTTTTTATTATTTTTTTTTATTTGGGGTGGGGGAAGTTCCCCCTCCCCCAACCTCGCGACGCCCCATGTACATGTGTGCTTTCCTATATGGGACCCAGGTGGGGACGATTGTCTGGCGTCCCGACCTGGCTCCCATAGGAAAGCGCACGTACGTGTAAACAAAGCCATTACGTCATTACGTCTAATAGGTCTATTGTGGGCCCATTAAGAAACCGTGCTCAGACAAGTCTCTTTCTTTGTCAAAGTTTGCTAATGTTCCAGCCTGAAAAAGATACTTAATTAAAACCCCTTGAACCCGGTAATACCGGGTATTTCATGGGGGCGCCGGGGCGCCAGGCCGGGTTATGCAGCCAAGTGAAACGGAAACAAGAGGTTTGTTCAGCCAAGCATAACGTACACAATACCCCAATAAGGGATTGAAAATGCAGAAATTGGCGTGTAAAGACGTCAACCGGCCAGGTGGCATTTTTCAATCTGCACATATTTGTGTCAACCGTACGCAAGGGGTTTATTGGTGGGGACAAAGGCACGTTCTGACTTAATGGGGCAGGAACTATGGTTCTAACACAGTGCCTGTTTTCTCCTCTGATGTCGAATTTTGAAGGTTACACACTTCTCAAAAAAATGCACGAAACTGATTTAACGAGATTTTAGCTGTCAACATGTATATGGTCCATTAATTTCTTCCAATTACTGAAGGTGATTCCGATGTGGAGGGTGAATTAAAACAGCCTGATATATTAACGAGCCCCATTGACCGCTCACAACCCTTTGTTCACACTGTAAAATCTAGCATCATGTTTCGGACTGAAGAAAGATCGTTGTTTTGTTAACCAAGAACGACTTAAATTAGCCAGAATCTCTCAGCCTATTACCAACAAACTCGCTGGCCACTTTCGGTAAAAGTGAACTCGAGGACCATAAATCTGTTCAATACCTGAATCCCAAGACACCCATTTGTCCGTTGACTGCATTGGTCAATTTGCCGCTGTACTTCTGAGGCATTGAAAATATTTTCAATTGTGGTTCGTTTTGTGGTTCAATTTGTTTCGTTGGTCCTGCACTAGGCCTATAGCCTGTAAAGGTTGAAGGATTAGGCCTAACTCTTGGCCTCAAAATCGCGGACTAGTCCTGGGGAAAGGACTGGGTATATACAACATCTTTTTCTTCTTCCAATCTTAGGCCTATGGGTGACATGTGTATAGTAGGGCATCTTCAACGATCACTGCACACTTTCAAGATAGATCCCATATGCAAAGGGCAACTATCATGCGGAAAAGTTAACCCAAAATCCGGGGAAAAATAGGCAACCTTTCTCACTTGTATCATATAGTATCTGAGATATACTACATCATGCTGCAGTTACCGGCACCTTTTGCGCATTGAATTGAATTGTTAGGGTATGGCCGTAGATATGAGAGAGAGTTAATAATGTATTCTTCATTCTTCATGCTGACATCAATACTGGATGTATACAATATAAGTACATATAATCAAGTTAACTTGCAAAGAAAAACAAATCATAATACGTTTAAAAAACTTATTTTCACTATGGATACAAAACTGTCCCTTTGTTGCTGTCCAACTTCCAGTCACAGAACACAGCTGTTTCAAACAAAATAGAACGCCGCACACACATTGTGTAACTCCCCTTCGATGTCCCTATAGAAGTCGTTTTCATAACACCCCCCCCCCCCCCCCCCCCAATATAGCAATCTCTGTCCTCACCGCTGCCCTATATTTGTCTAGGGTTGTGTTATAATTTTGCAGCAAAGTGCCTTGCTCAAGGACAAGCAGCAAGATATCGTGGCTGGGTGACTCATCTAACGCACACGAGCGACATAGACACCTCAATAACTCAACAATACCCACTGTGGATACGAACAGACATGCGTATGAATATAATAGATTGTACCGTCACTTGCGTATTTCAACTAACTCGTCAATACATTCGGTATATGCTTCCTATATCATCAATCTGTCCAGGCTAAAAGCCTTGGCTCTATCATTCATTGTGGCATGAGTATGCCAAATATCCCACCAATGATAATGAAAAAATGACTTCAAAAGGCACGTGTCAATGATTCATATCGTTCGCTTTTGTTCGAAATATAGTGTGGTTCACAGAGCACGTATCGGAGCCCGCTTCACATGTATTGAATTAGTTCAAGTTCCGTATTTGTTTGAGACTCACTGTGATTGAAAGTCAATGACAAAATATTTTCAACCAGAGTATTCCCACACCAGCCAAAGGGCTTTTTTTTATACCACTGACCCTGGACAGAAGACTACAGTAGCATAAACCACAATATTTTGCACAGCTAGCGTTTTCAGGTGTTGCACACCGCTGTAAGCTTCATGAAAGAAACCATCAAATAATTCAATATAATTATGGTAGCTGTTAAAACCCCTTGAGTACGGTATTTTACGGGAGACGTCGGGGTGCCGCGGCGGCTCTGGCAGCCAAGCGAACCGCTACAATGTGTTTGTGCAGTCAAGCGTAACCTATACACAATAATCCAACAATGGATTGAAACTGCACAAACAGCGGCCAATGGCGTCATCCGGCCTGGTGGCACTGTTTAATCCAACAATGGATTGAAACTGCACAAATGGCGGCCAATTGCGTCATCCGGCCTGGTGGCACTGTTTTTTGCGCATATTTGTGTCATCCGTACGCAAGGGGTTAACACTAACAGTCGAATTCCAATGCAATGCAGGCCTACAGCTGAAACATTACCGGTACAAAGCCCAAAATAATTCTTCGTCTCATCGTGTGGCCCACTGTGGCAAAACACGGTGATGTTCAGCAGTAATACGGTACAACAAGAAGACGACTATTTTGTGAACCACCACCCCAAAAACCAGGCCGAAGTACGTATTAAACTTCTGTTTTAACACTTCAAGATTAATTTCCAACTTGTTGGCGCTTTACAGAAATCCGTTTAAAGCTATGAGTTGGCGACTTTACGTACTTTAAAATAATGACGGTAGTTGTGATACACCATGATGAAAATATTCCGCTCTATACAGGCATTTTGTAAAATTTGTGTTCAACCGTTAATTTCACTTTTCTGTGGATGTGGTTTCTGGTGCGTTTCTTACAAGGTTGAATGAACCCTTACACTGAATATATGTAACAAATACAGGCCCAGCCTCATAGAGGAAAACAATCTTCGAGAAATATAACTTTCACACTGTGGAGAAGAATTCCAGTAACACTCTGTGTAATTCCATTGGAGATGACACAAATGAGCAAAGTTGATTTTGACCCAGAGAGTGCGCAAGAAAACATACCTATTTTCGGTGGCTAAAAGACTTTATCCCTTTAATGTCCGAGCTGCAAAACCCAGGAAAAATAAAGCATGCCAGGGTTTCTTGAAGTCGTTGCGTTAACATGGGTGAACCTATATTAAGAGTTTCCCCCATCTCCTTCGCGATTCTGTGTGATGACAACGTAAATCAATGATCATTTCCTCCCGGGCCAGTCTCTTCCCTCCGGCAATAAATCCAAGGCAGATGTTTCTTCCCCCTGGTGATGTACAGGAATGTCAGGTATAGTCTTGCAGAAATATTACTGGATTGTTACTAGATACTTCAAAGTTGAAAATACTTCAAGGAATCCTGCAACGTAAATCCAAGTCAACTTGTTTGCACGTATACTACCTTTTGTCATCGCACTTAATTCCTGAAAGCGGGTGATTTGGAAAATTCACCATAACAATGGTTTGCGTATATAGAATAAGTTCCTGTAAGGCCATTTAAAAAAAATGTTGAACGTCAACAGAAAATAAGCCATCGGTCTTCGGCTGGGCCCAATTTCTCGGCGCTGATTATAGGCTAGTGGAAAATATCGCGTAGAGAGTTTTTCTACTCAACGAAACTCAGCCGAGAACCAGTCACAAGGAGTATAAATCGCATGCGGGGGCGCTCACAGTATTTGTTCTTAATAATACTATTATTTTCTCCGTTTGCAAAATTTAAAGTGGGGGCGACGATTTTGTTATGGTGGGCGTGCTCCCCCCCCCCCCCCGCCTCCCGCCCCCCTGGCTACGCCGCTGCTAGTGACCTGGTTTTGCTAATCTGAATTATTCTGTGGTTAGCTACCGGTATAGGCCTATTATTTGCCAGCAGCTTCACGGCAGTGACCGATATTTCCTCGAGTGCTCTCCAAATGTTCCCCGTGTTCCGGTCTAATATTACATTGTCGGTCAGGACAAATCAGAGTTTAATCTAATAAGCGTAAAATTGAAGAGTCAATCCCAGGCCGGGCACTTCTGTCAACAATCAAACCTTATGATGGGCCGCATGGCATTATACTTTGTATAACCTATCGTCGTGGTCGAAACACCTGGAAATTGTTCTTCAATTGTTCCTGGAACTGCTCTTTTTCTTGCAAGTTTTCTTATGTAAATTCTAGTTTTTCTAAAGTCATGCATGCATGTATAATCACTTGGATTTTCTTTACAGCTTTGAATTGGAAATTTGCGGAACTGCGGTGTATGTAAACTTTTGACCACAGCAGTATGGTATCCTATGACAAGCAGCCAAAAAAACAACTCACATCAGCCTATTAAAACCGACGACACATTATGGAGCTGTTGGAGTAAAGTCAATTCGGTATCTCAAAGGTCAAAGGTTATTCGGGATAAAATTGCTGACGTAATGTCACGCCATGTTACGCGAACGCCCATTCTGATTGGATTTAACACGTGCGCGTTGTGGGACCACCTTTTGCGTTTACACGCGCGCGTTAGGTCACGCGGGTCATTCGGGATAACATTTCATTGTGCACATGCGTAGTTGAAATACCGAACTTCCAACTGGACCGTGCGGTACCAATATCGCATTATGAATCTTAATGCTAATTAAACGTTTTAATACAGGGTTTACAAGACCATTTAAATGAAAACATTGACAATTATCAGCGGCCCAGGGCTCTCTCCATAGGGTGAGCGTGGGGGCTGGATGTTACAGTGGGAGCGCCCAATTTCTATTAAACCAGTTAACCATAATCCCTTAATATAGGACTAAGTAATGCAGTTTGCGATATTTACTGTGGGTGGGGGGGGGGGGGGGGGGCGACTGGGGCGTGCGTCCCACCCCTTGGCTACGCCGCTGATAATTATAAATTAACACGTTCAACGTTTTTTCTGGACACCAAAGCACGTAAATTCTGTACAGCCAGAATAAGTAACGCATAAACGTTATGAAATTAACACCTTTTCATTAGTCACGCTAATTGGAATTTATTCGTGTTTTTGCTTAGGCCTACATATCTTATTTTGGGCCAATTTGAGGGATACACAGGGTGAGTCATAACACACCCCTCCCCAATACTCAACGGTTTTTGTACTGAAAACATAAAGCTGATGAGTTACGATTTCATGCCTTCACACTTGGAAATGATTTCCGCAAAATAACATTTAATACTTACCAAAATATTATTTTTTTTTTTTTCTTTTACTCACCCTGCATTGCAGGTTACTAATGAAAAGGAAATGGACAGTTAAAAATGAACATCTCAAAACAAAATGCTGGCATTACTTATCAATGAAGTGCAATACATTTTTAACCATTATAACTGAAGACGAAATGTAGGAAGTGTACACGCAAAATCTAGGATGAGGTTGGATTTTGCTTCACTGGACAAAAACTAACCACATCAACTGAGTCAATACTAACATCAACGCTCATTTTTGCCAACATTTTTGCCAAGTGAAATTGTGCCCATATCTGCGTGGTATAGGCACCTATGTTTGCATTTCGTATACGGTTTTCCACGTGTGTCCAATGCACTTCACGCCTACCTCCCTATATTGCGTATGGATGTGACGCCAACCGATCTCTTCAAAACTCGAAAGTAGCAACAATTTGCAACGTGTTAACACTCGACCTTTTAATGCCACAGTTTCACTCAATTAACCTTTCGATTTCGCCGCCTCAAGGGTACAAAGATGCAAAACGACTGCTTATTTTTTATCCTCTTTTTAGTTTTAGGCTGTTTATTTCTGAAAAAAATTGTTTTGATCGGAATTCGTGAAAAACAATATGACAGGCCCCGAGTTGGCTGCTTGTAGATCCAGGTATTTCCAGTTCCTAACCCAATTAGACTCGGAGGTGTCTGCGGGAGACGGCCCATTTTCAGTACGGTACTGAGTATAGTGGCACTTATAGAGAGCTTTCCGTGTGACCAAGCAATTAGCGGCGTGCAGACACAGGCAGGAGCACTCCCGTATATATCGAGATGGCACCTCACCAAGGCTTAGAGTGAGTCACACTATATAGGAGGCATAATGCAATAGCTCCATATCTCACGGTCAAGGCGAGACCATTCGAACAGTGTTGAGGTAAACAAATCTCACCGAATATTAAATTGGATCCGAGCTGCGGCAAATTGGCAAGGCAATGAATTTCGGCATTAACAAGGCCCCTTGATTTATCGTGCAAGCTCGATGCCACAAGAAGGCTGGATCTGAGAAGAGCTCCGTTTTCCGAATGTGGTTTTTACAATATTATTGTTATAAATAACCATGAAGCACATACTGCGAACTCATGTGGTCCATAGGGTGGTCCATATACAAAAGAATCTCTAAAATGCATCTGAAGAAAAGCATCGAAAATGTTGATTCAAGTTGAATGGCCACGATAACACTATTTCACAGGCCCACCTCTTGGTGTGCCCGGATTACAAATCTGTGAGGGGTGCAGTGGTGTATCCATTTGGGAGGGGGGGGGGGATTTGAAAAAAATGTGATGTGGTGACCCCTTATTTTTTTTATTTAGGAAATGTATTTTGAAAAGCTAGGAGAGGGTAGGTGGGAAGTACGAGCTGGGAAATGGTGACACTTTCAATTTCTTGACATAACAATTACAACAAATAAATACGTTTTCTTTATTAACAAAAATCAGACTTGGCAAAATGTCGGTGGGGGGTCGCCCACTACACCGCAGCTGGATATATCACGGGGTCCTATAATACTGAACAAATCATGGGGGTTAAATTTACAAAATTGTGGGTGAAAACGGCAACTGCCAAAAATTTGGGTAAAACATTTTTCATCCGATTGTGTTCAGATAGATTTACCCAGATGTTGGGTAGTTGCAGTTTTCACCAACAATTAGGTCAATTTAACCCCATGATTTTGTTTCAGTAAGGTTTGCTTCAGTAGCGTATCCAGTGGGGTGGGGGGAACGCCTCACCCCGTGGCGACTGTTGGGACTGTTGGTTATTGTTGTATTTGTTTGTTTTTAGACTTTAGAACCGTTACTAAAACCAACTCACACAAGTGTGTAAACGCCTGCAATCGGCGACCTCCTATTGTCCTCCTATTGTTCATAATTTAACTTTTTGGCAAGGGCCCTCATTGGTTTTGTACACGATTTTAAAACGGGGACCTTTCTCAATTGACCCATCGCGGTCGAATCGCGTCAACGCAGCTTGTGAATTATTGTCCAATCACAAAAATTATAATTCCACGTGGAACGCGCAAAATCTGAGACAAACAAAATTCCCATAGGGTTGTCTAAGGGGCGTGGTTAATAAACGGCGATAGGTCAATCGGGGACCCTATTGTCCTCTATTGTTAAAGGTCCCCTACTGAATGCAAAAACAAACTCCATGCTTTTCAAAATAGGCAAAAACAAAACGAGACCCACTTTTTTCCAGAAACATCTTGCCGCTCCCATCCAAAACTACCGGGTACATATGCAACTGGTCTGCTTTAGTTTCGACACAATCCTAATTTAGTAATGACAACGCACTTCGCGCTCTATTGTTCTCTCCTGACATTATTATCCCTAGATCCTCTACGGATAATCTTGCATGATTCACTGTCAATGTCGATAAGGTTGAAGTGGGATACTTTCCGAGATTTCAGTAGACCGTGACAGCAAGCCCAGCTATACCGGGCAAAACCTCCAGCAGGCACCCCTTATGTCATAGCAACGGTAGCGCCTACGCGGAAATCACTGGAACACGGTGTACATCACATGAGTTCCTCAAAGTTAATTACTGAGCACATTCGATAACTAAACATGACAGGTTTTTTTTCGTTTGATGTCTCATTCATATAGGTATTTAACTTCTGTATACTGCTAGAAAAATTAGCAATTAAAAAATATTATTTGGGTGTGAAACTCGAAAAGATCACGGACAGTGGATCTTTAACACCGTTCATTTGTACATTTGTGTTACATCAGTCGCTCTATGGTATGTTATTCGTCGTTTGGCATGCACTTCTTATTTGAGACCAAATAAGGAGCTTTATGCAACGCCTGAATAAATTCCCGCCATCTGATTGGTGGATCGTTGATCACGCGCACGGCACGGCCGCTGTCATATCCGACTCCATGAATATCCGACTCCTCTTCCCTATTATTGGTTAAACCCTCTCACGTGACCGGCCACTCTCCCAATAATCGATTCATCGATCACTTAAGGCATGTGAAATACTACAACATTTCATGGTGACAAAATTTAACGCTACACCGCACCGCAAAAATAGAAGTTTTTATTCAACGGTGAATAGAACTTCCATTGCACTGTCACACCATCGGCGCGCTTTGACCAGTCAAATGATGAGGATTTATTCAGGTGTTGTATATAAACAAAATGAATGTTTCACGTTCGTGCAATGGTAAGAATATGGAATGGCACATTGCATCTGTCACCGCATGAAATTATTCTTACCATCGCACTCACAAACATTCATTATAATATTATGTATAATATTGCAGGTCTCGCTTTTCAGCCAATATTGATATTTTGTACACATTCTGTGCTCTTTAAAAAGGGCCCTATTAGTTCGCGCTCTGTATACAGTACATACATGTACAAAACAGTGCAGTGCATGTTACAAGAACCAGGCCTGTTGCCTGTATAGGTTGCCTGCCCAGAGACTGGGGATTTCGTCAAACCCCAAAGTGGAACTTTTGGCATTATGCGCAACATTGTGAACACATGCATAAATACGTACTATACACGAATTAAGGTACACTGGAACCTTTAAATGAAATAGTTTACTGCTTCAAAACTGCTGCCTTCGAATGTCTCGAATGGGGTCAAGTCCTGCTAACTTTATTATTTGTAATAAACTTGACTCCAATTCATCTGAAATTGGTGGGGGAAACTATTCTATGAGGCTTGAATCAACAATGTGATCTTGGCATCGGCCGGTTTTTTAGAGGTCTGTTTAAATTCACATCGTCTGTAGACCTCGTTCAAGTTTGAATATAAAATTACAAAGGTTTTATTGTGTTTGAATAGAAGCTGTGTGTGAATTTGAACTTGTCAATGAGAATTGTATCCACAGCAAAGTTCACGACTGTTGACACAGGACAAGACAGTCATAAAGAAAGTCATTAGATTTGTTCATAACATGTGAGATACGTTTCTGTCATCGGGTTACTGCACAAACATTACCAATTATGTGAGTGCTAGAGATACAATACAAATGGCGCCAGTCATTTTCAGCAGTTAAAGGAACAACTTGTGTTTCATGTCATACAACAATTATAACAGAAGCATGACTGTAAATGCTGGTGTTCACTGAAGTAAAAAGAAGTGTGGTTTTAAGTTCTTTTAAAATCTTTCAAAGTAAGTCACGCAAAGGGGCGTTTCCTTTTTCTTTAGTTAGTTAGTTAGTTAGCTGGTTGGTTGGTTGGTTAGTGGATGTCATCTGACCTGAGTTAATTTATAGTAACAGGGAATAACGATGTGAACATTTTAGGTATCTTTACTTTAAACTTCTTTTATCTTTAAATTCCTTTTGTAAATCGTTAAATTCCCACAAATATGTTGACAGATTCGTCCTGTCTTGCATACAGGATCTATTATCACTTTGTCATGTGTGTAATTAACAGTGTTAAAGCAAGACTTACTCATAGTTGGCATGTAACTCCTGATTGTGTTGCCCCGCTTCTGCAACAAGTCCTGGTCCTGCGACAGTCGCTGCATCAGTTTCATGATGTGCTTGGGTGGATGAACGCCAGGAGCTCTTCCTCCGCTCTGATGCCTGCTCCCAGAAGGTTCGGCCAAGCTTCCATGTTTAGCAGACCGATGAGAAACTGACTCGTGATCGATTCGTGATCCCAGTCCCGTGCATAACACAGCCGCGAGGCAGCCCAGCGTAAACACCTGAACAAAATACGCGCGATTCCCGAACATTTTGTTAGACTGTCAGTTGTTTTTTATTCGCTTAATTGTCAGAGGGAGTACAGTACCAATGTGACCGAAAATATGACTAAGTCGAACGTCCGTGCGATCCTTTACCAAAAGGTGGCAGAATGTATTTTCCACGAAGTCAGGTCTGATGAACTTCAACTTAGGGTTTTCAGCTATTGTGACTCAGCATCTGCTGTTCTTACCACTTGGATTTGTGATTTGATTGGAAGGAGATTTTATCTCACTGCTGTCAGCGTCTTGCGTATATACCTGTGTGAATAAAAGATAGCAATGAACTTTTTAGGGGAGATAGCCCAAAAAATTGTGACAAAATCATTTTCGAGAAGCGTCATCTAAGCTCCTGCTTCCTGGGGCTTCATGAGTTGGTGCGATAAGGTCCTGCTGGCTTACCTGAGTGTCTATGAGCTCATTGCAGCAATGATCTCGCGATGCGCCCCTCAGTGAAGCCGCGTATGCAGTGCAGAACTGCAGATAACTTGATCGACTACATCACCACACTGACGAAATCCAGTTGTGATTGGAGAGACGTACAAAATAAAGTAGGCCTGCCCCATGCCATGCCAGCCCTACAGCATTGATGAAGGTCAGGTGCGCGTTTACGACAGATTGATTGGCCCGGAGTCGCCAAGAATAAAGTAACTGTGTCTGGTGGTTGTACCACGTACATAACTCACGTGGTGTGCCTGACTGGCCATTCATCTGCCCTGTACATAATCATATCAGGGATTCGCTGGTGCAAGGTAGACGCGTACATCACTCAGTCGCCAGTAGGGAACGAGAAGACGTACTCCACCTTTTAAAATGCGTAGTTTAAATAGACCCATAATTACTACGCCGATTTGATCTGATTTTGCTCTGATTTGTTTTGCGTCTTGAGAGCCAAGGAGTTGATCTATTGTAAAGATAGCATTTTGGATAGGTTGGCCACGCGGGAATGGGCCTATTTGGATAGAATGAAGGGATTCCTTTCCCCAAATATCATCCAGGAATATCATCCAAAGTTTATCGGCCACCCTCCACCTCCAACCCCCCCCCCCCCCCCCCAATAAATCAGAAAAAAAAGTGAAAGACGAAGAGTCAAGCTTTTTCTTGGTAACTTATTTAGGTAATTTTGGCATTTTCATAGCTTAGCCTACTTGCCCGTGTTTTGAATAAAATATTAAGTTTTTCAATTTGTTTTGTATTTTTTATTAATTTACCGGTAACTGTTCGGAACATTAAAAGCAAAACATGCATTGGCTATATTTGGATTTCGCCTACAGAGGCGCGCTTGTCTTACGTGATGATAAGACTCACGTAACAAACCAACCATTAAAACATTAATTGTTTTAATAAAATATTTGAAAATTCTAGACCGATGGATGTGCATAAACTGATCTATCTTCAGTTGCCGCTGTTAGGGCATAAAAACTGCGCAATAAATTCATGATAAGTAGGCTACCAAACCGTTAGCTCGAAACGCCACGCATCTGGGTTTTATCTTGATAGAGACCAAGCTGCTCTCCTCTGATTTCAAACTAACTCGAAGAGGTTTGCTGATAAGCCGCATACAGCAAATATCTTTGCGAGTTGTTGAACTCTCACTTGAAACAAAAACACACACAAACGACTACACTTCCTTGAATTCTTGTTACCCGAAGCATTCCTCTGCCACGCCTCGTCCATCTGCAAAAGTCGAAAACAACTTTCGGGGTAAACTATTGTGAAGACACGATCGCAGAGTTGCTGGAAAGCATCCAGCTCAAAATTCAAATTACAGAGAACTTGCAAAGGGAATATTCCTGTAAGTAAAGGATGAATATGGAGGGCGCGGCCATACTAGCCACACTGTTGATTGTCATCTTTGCTGTGCGACGACACGAAAGTTCCCAAGTTACTAATCGAGCAGAAATCCAGTCCAAGGATGGTCTTGACAAATTTCAACGTCGCAAACAGCCTTCACTGATGGACTTGGTAACGTCCAACGATGTTGGACAAGTGGAGAGTTTTACAACTTCCCCGTGGGAGAGCGGAAACGACATCGATGAACACATGGGGAAGAATACGGAAGCTAATGAAATCCCGCAGTTTCCCAAATCGGTATCCTCCAGTTTCTCCGATGGAATAGACCTCCATTCGGACAGTGAGCAGGCAGGCCAAGACTTTTTCCTGGATGGATTAGAAGACTCTGATCAGACAATAGTCATGAAGAAAGATGCGCCCCCTAGATCGGATCTATCACAGGCAGCTCGCAATGTGCCCCCGTACATGATCAACCTCTACAACAAATTTGCCAGGGATCGCCACGTATATCCTGATGCTGACATTGTTCGGAGCTTCTTGAATACCGGTAAGAAGATCCAAGATAATGCAAGGAACTGAGGGGATATTCATGATGTTCACAGTATCCAAAAATCATGAGTGTCTTGAAGCCTCGTAAGGGACACCCAGGTTATGTTTAATTTTGTTTTTCATAACGGATATGACAACTATAAAATCTTGTCTCAAAGCGGCTTAGATATTATGTAGCTTTAGCACTGAATACTATTCCTTCGAATTCACCGAAATTTTACTGTTACGTACACTGTTATTTTAAGACGAAGGGTGTTTGCTTGCTTGCTTGCTTGCTTGTTTGCTTGCTTAAGATAGGCCCTACATAATGCTGTAGGCCTACATAATGCTGTTCAAAAATCATGCATTTTTTGTTTTCATTTATGTATTCGTGCAACACAAATTTAAAGCAATGTCGCTGTGGACAAATCCCCAGAAAAAAGTGTGGGAAAATAGGAAAATTCTCATCCGGCTTCATGTTTCCATGTTTCCAAGTTTGCCAACTCCGTACGTCAGTGATACCCATGGGGCATAGGGGTACCCCCCTTTTGTCCCTATACCCTATACACACTCCAGACTGTTGTTACCTAACACATCCCACCTAGATTTCTGAAAAGAATTCCTGTGATTCCGGGAACACAATGACTAACACAAAAGAGGGGGGTCCCTTTGCCCCATATCGCGCTTCATATGACGTCAGTACAAGCTAAACTTGCGTTGTTTCTGTCTCATTGTGTTACAGACACCGACACAGACAACATCAGTTCTGGTTTTGGATCTGGGAAAAGCTTAGGTCTGCAGACTCCGGAGGAGATAGCCAGGGATCATATTCTCCTGTTCAACATAACAATGCCTTCCAGCGAAACTATTACCACTGCACAGCTTCGCATCTTCATTGTCGTTGCTAATGGCAACACTCGCCATGGAGGCATCGCCCGCGTCATCGTTTATCACGATTGGGAGGACCACACGGAGCTGCTGACGTCACGGGTGATCTACAGGCAAAGCAATGGATGGGAGAGCTTTGACCTAACTAACTCGGTTCGAGTTGTTATAGGGCAGAAACATTTGAAGGTTTCCCACAAGAAAGCACACGGCATGCGGTCACAGTCAGTGCGTCTCAGGATCCATTTACAATCACTTGTAGAAGTTGAAGGGCGGGCGACACTAGATGCCGATATATCACATGTCGTCGAGTTTGAACCACTCCTTGTGGTTTATTCCGATAACTACGCTAAACCTCAACAAAATGGCAGAGTGATGCAAGATGTACTCCCAAGCGACCAGATCTCGTACATAAATTCAGATCTACCAACACTGAGCCATCTAAACAGCGTCCCCAATGCTCGTGGTAAGAGGGAGTCCACGATGAGGCGCAACCTGTGCCGACGGAGGCCGATGCAGGTCATCTTCAAGGACATCGGCTGGGACGATTGGATAGTGGCCCCAAGACGCTACCAAGCATACAAGTGCGCCGGTAATTGTGTCTTCCCGTTAGCGGATCACTGGAATCCTACCACACACTCCATCATTCAAGCGCTGTCTCATGAGTATGACCCGATACGCGTGGACAATCCCTGCTGCGTGCCTACCCAACTCGGCCCCATATCCATGTTGTACCTGGATGAGAACAATGTGCTTACGTACAAGTATCGATTCGAGGGCATGGTCGTAATCAGATGCGGTTGCCACTAAATACCGATACTTGAGTTCCAGTCTACAGGACTTATTTAGATACCACAAAACAAGACACAGACTGTAGATCAATAATGGATACATAAATTCATTAGATGGCGATGCACACAATAAGGACCATGGAGCCACCGGTCTGCTCCAAGATGCATAGGTCCCTCGACCAAACCCTTCTCCAAACCTTAATTACCTCAGCCTTAGCCTCTGTTATACCTCACCTCCTCAAGCCTTTTCACCTTAGGCTCTCCTTCCAACCTTTCCTCTCCTGCCTTCTGTGTCCAGCACGTATAGGCTTTACAGAATATATTTGTGTAAAACTCGCCCTACCTTCTTCCCAAACTACCTATCCCCACACCCTTCCACCCCTCCATATACCCAACCTTTAATTCAACCCCAGCCTCTCACACAAACCCTTACCCACATTCACCTTCCCCAACCCACCCTCCTTCCAACTGCAACCTATTCCACAATCTTTCTCCACCCTAACCCCAGCGTCTCCCACCAACCTCCCCGCAATCCCACCCTCCCCGATCCACCCTCTTTCATCTGCAACCTCTTCCACTTCTCCACCCCAATCTACTTCTGAACCCAGCGTCTCCCACCAACCTTCCCAAACCCCGCCCTCCTTTCAACCTTATAGTTTCTCCTATAGCCACCATATCCAACCCAATGCACCCTCCCAACCCGTGCCCTCCCCTCCAACACCATCACCCCCATCCCACCGCATCTCAACCCCTGCAGTATCTCCAAACCCGACCCTCCATAGCCGAACCTTTTCACCAGTCCTCCCCTACCCCTGCCCATCTTCCATTCTCACCCACCCCGCACTGATCTTTCATCCACTCTCTCCCCTATCCACCCTACTCTTATAATCCCCTATTTTTCAAAATCTCTACACGTCATCACCACCTCAATTCTTTGCAATCTAACACCCCGCCCTCCTACCAACTCCAGCTACTCTCCGCCCCTTACTCCATTACCCCGACCCCACCACCCCACCGTGACGTTGCCTTGCTGTTTCTCTTTAAAAATATAATTGTGAACTCAAGCTTAATCACAATGGGACGGACATTCAAATTACATACAAAATTCAATATCGAGGACATATGTGACGTTCATTTATGTCATTGCCATCAGTTGCTGTCATGAAGAATATGAAATACAGTAGCGTAGAGGAAACATTAGGATGGGGTGTTTTAGTTTGATCAAGAATTCTTTGACTAGCCATTATCATTAACACTGAAAATTACTCCAACAAGCAGTGCAGTTATGACGTTGAATGGCATTACTTATTCAGTGTCTTGACGTAACCACTGCCGTCTAGCAGCGCGCATGCTCGTAGATTGATGTACAGAATGACAGAATCTCATCTCCGCTTGCAGTCATTGACACGCACAGACCGCCGCGCAGTAAGATGCAAGAAACGTGCGCGGGATGTAGCTGACTCTCTCTGTGCTGAGTACAGGTAAGACACTGTGATTTTATCTTCATAGAATCCTTCATGACGACGCGTTTTAATGGCCGTCCATGTATGGCATGACACAAACGAACAATCTCCATATATCAGTGGTGATATGTATGCCCACCTCATAATCAGACCTTGCACGTATATTTAAATTTGTTCAGCCATTAAAAGTGCATTATGAATTAGCAGTCAGCATGTTGAGTGGCAGCAACATGGAACTGTACACTTAATATACATCCGTCACTTCAGAAATTCGAGTGGTTGGACCTGTGTACGCTGTGTTCTCCATCTATGATATTGCTGTTTTTTGTATAGCTCAGTGATTAATATTGTGGGAAATGGAAACACGCCAAACCTGATAACTAGCCTTGCTGTATAGTGTTACATTTGTAAATGTTTAACAAATTATCCGAGACGCCGACACAGCTCGAGCTTGCGATTTCAATATTATTAACAGAAATCGTGTGTTTGCGTCCATTATGGGATGCACGTTCATTGTTATCTCATATCCGAGAATAAACACTTGCAGCTCCGCGTTTTAATAAAGTACAGTTGCATTGTGGCAATTTACCAGGGTGGTTAGGAGGTAAACGGTATCAGACGAGATTTATTATTCATCTTCTTAGAATTTCTGCATCTTCATTTTCAAGGAAGTTGTTGATAAAAAAAAATCTGAAAGAATCTAAATACTGGGTTGCAGCGAAATTTACCTAATTTCACCCAGAAATATGCGAGCGCGGGAATACATACCGTATATTATGTACGATGCATGCCGGGGATGAAGGATAAAACGTCATTTGTACGAATACTGGCACAATGCGACAATGTCGCACAAAGTCTGCTTATGTTAATTAAATACTATATCGTCACAGAATTTTCGTGGAGCAACCACACACGCTGGCAGTGACTTTATTCTTTCTAATTATGTTTTCTCCTTTCGTATCATCAGTTAGAATTATCCGACCTAAACTATCCTCCAGCGCTTCGTATTAAGAGTGACGTCATTGCAACTGACCACAATTCCTTAACTGGTTTAGACCGTGATCTCTCGTCCTGTGGAAATGCGTTGCCCAACTGATTACTAATCAATGTGAAGATGGATTTTTATTTTTTGTACTAATCAATGTCAAGTCCAGAATGCATGAAAAACAACAAAACGTGGTGATGGGTTTTGGCGAATTTAAGACGCTATAAAAACCGCATGTAATACGAGGGATATTTATCGTGCGTGTGGGTTTGTTTTTGCATTCAATTGGGGACCTTTAACAATGGAGGACAAAAGGGTCCCGTTTGAGAAAAGGTCCCCGGTTGAAAATCGTGTACAAAACCAATGAAAGTCCTTGCCAAAATGTATGAACAATAGTAGGACAAGTCCCCGATTGAAGGTGTTAACACACTTGTACATATTATCCATTACGACTGAGGACTTGGGACAATGGGGGATTAGTGATAACAATACAACTGAGGACCTGAGCCCAAGTCCTCGGTAGAAGTCATGTACAAACCTTATGGGACTTGTAAAGAAAAGTCTTTCCAAACAATAGCAGAGAACAGCTTGAGTCCTCAGTAGTATAGTAAAACGTACATATATACATGTGCATATGCTCTTGTATTGTACTACGTTCGAGGACAAGAGGAGAAAGAACACACAAAAGAATCTTTCTTGTCCTCGAGAGACGGTCTTTTGTTAAAATCGGTCCTCGAACGTAAGGATACGTGCTTAGTCTATGGGGTTGGGTTATATTAAAGGAAGAATAGGAAACACAAAGCATTGTCCTCGCGAGTATAGCAAAAAACGACTGTGTGTGTGTGTGGGGGGGGGGGGAGGGTTCAGTGCGGAATTGGCTTTGAGGATCATAATTTAAGGCTTTGCATTAATTGAGATCTGGTTAGAACTGGAAAGAAATGTTGCGATAGTACATCATGTGACATAACTAACTAAACGAAGTGTTCGTTTTAGGGCCTCGTTTTTGAAAAGCTTCATAAAATTGTCGGGAACAACCATTTTACCGTGTTCGTGGTCAGTGTTTAGAATTATCTTGCTTTATTTATACGAATATTCAGCATTGTGTATATAGGCCTACATATAGTACAACCTTCACGCACGGGTTTTAAAATAATGTCTGTGGCTTCTATATTCCCTTTGTATTTTATTATTTTCCTATACAAGTTATCATAGTTACTTTAGTGAAATCAATAAAATTCTTTTCCTACGATTTGTGGCTTTTTGGGATTTTGTTTCTACGGTCATGGACATGCAGTGCAGCAAGAATTTACTGATGTGTGTAGTGCGCGCAACGGAACTGTGGATTTGTTTAGGAACATTTTTTATAATCCTGGACGTGAAACTCATTAGTTCTCAGCGATCGCTCCCATACATCAAGCCCAAAATCTGAAGAGCACTGTTGTGTCGTACAATTATTTACAAGTTGACATAATACAAGTTGACAATCTGTTTACTGAGATTTAATACGGTTATAATCTGTCAGTCACTGGCATCCGCCATATTTAAAATATTCAAAAACACGGGGATCTGCGCGAAAAGTACAGTGACCCATTTAAGCTTATGCTTTACGTCTGTGGCATTAGCATCTCTGCCTATACTACGTTTTCTGACTTCGCGCATCACCATGGTAATCAAAAACATGTTTTTTAATAATCAGCCAGTTCGGTATTTCAACTGCGCATGTGCATAATGACATTTTATCCCGAATGACCCGCGTGACCTAACGCGCGCGTATGAACGCAAAAGGTGGTCGCACAACGCGCACGTGTTAGAATCAATCAGAATGGGCGTTCGCGTTACATAGCGTGACGTCAGCAATTTTATCTCGATCTCCCGTGCTACTGTATTGTGACTGCTGAAAGTTTGCAAAATTTCCCGGCGATCGCGCCTCCTTTCCTTGTTAATAATTGAGTGGCATATTGACCAAATCCAGTAATTTGTATACGTATGAGTAGCTTAGATCTAGCGCTACAATTTGAGACCATCGCCAGCTTCATAGCTGTAGAACTCTTCGAGACATTTCAAAACTCGCAAAATAAATCTTTCCAGTGAACTCTGTGTGCGTTCTCCCGTGCTCTATATGTGTGGATTTGTTTGTGCGCATTTTACAGCCCTGGATACGCCAATCTTTTATATTTCTGAGCGATCGCACTTGGTCCCATGCAGCGAGCTCAAAATCTGAAGAGCACTATACGCATAATTGAATGTGTCATTCATCTTCATTTCGCGTTAGTTTTTTTTTTTTTTTTTTAGAGTACACCGATGTATTTTAATTAAAAAACACGTCTTCGGAAAAGATTATGCGTAGGCCCTATACCATTTTATATCTCTTGCAAAGAAACGATCGCTGGCCATTTTGTTTGGGACTGATGGCTTTGCATCACAAGACTCCAGATAAAATATCGCCATTTAAATTCGCGTGGGCTGACACGCGCAACTGCTGTTGGCAAAAAGCTGCGAATTGGAATAGGCGCTGTTGAAATTACACTACTCCAATTCAATAAACAAGCCGGGAAAGCATAATGGAGACTGCTGGGCAAAAAAATTAATAACGAACAGTGGAGGTTTGCTCGCATGTAATTATGAATAATGAATTTATAATGGAACACGAACGATATGCCCCATATAAATTCGAATGTTGTACGGTACATCACGAGTGCAAATTATGCAAAATGTGAAATATTGCCGTGGTGACGTCATCTGAAGCAAAATATTTGTGAAAATTATACTGTACAATCTGCATGTTTAATTGGAGTAGGACCTACCGGTATATAAGTGAAGATAATTTTGAATTTCTACAGTTTGTACGTCCTAGTGACACCTGTAGGGCGCCCCAGTCGGTCAGAATTATGGAAAAATTTTGTTTTCAAACAAAAACAGTATGACTACATTCTACACTCTCTTTAATCTTTAAAAAAAATGTGCTGCGCGCGAAGATTGACACAAATTAATACTTGATATTTTTTTAGGAGCGTCCTGCCCCTATTTCCAAATTTGAAACTAACTTATTTGATTGCTTAAAAGATGGCCAACATATTTGTGGAAATGTCTCATTGTAAAGCTCATAAGTTATCAAAATGCTACAAATTTTAATAACAATCCAATTTTAATAAATTGTTTTTCGGTGTGCCACGCCTAAAAGGCACGCACACAGTAACCTTTAAAATGCAAACAGCTTCCATTAAAAACATGGTACTACGGTAACTTGGATACATTATTTGACTTTTTAAATTCCAGTTTTGAAAGTGCAAATTGAGCAATGCGTCGCACAATATTTACAAGTTGACATACGGGTTGAGATATATAAAATGCGGTTATAATCTAAAGTCAGTCGCGCGCATCCATCATATTTAAAATATTCAAAAACATGGAGATCTGCGCAATATATACAGTGAACATTCAAGCGTATATGCTTTACGTCTGTAGCATCTCTGCCTATACTACGTTTCCTCACTTCATGCATCACCATAGTAATTAAAAGCATGTTTTTGCAAATTCCAACTCAATGATGCTCTGCCACTGCATAGGCCTACTGTACTATGTACATGTTCGTCTAAATTGTACGACGTGCGTCACGGCTGGTATGTGTCGTCTATGAGGAAAACGTAAGACACTTCATACTGTAATTACTAATGGCAGGATTGTGCGGATAAAACAATAGGGAAACTGAATTATATTTATGTAAGTTCGCCCCAAACAAGGCTAAAAGCCACTTGAGGTATGGAGCTACAAAAAGAAAAAAAGAGTCAGACACAAGAGGTAGGAATTAATATTCCTTTTGAAGCAGAAAAGATCGCAAGATGAAGGGAAACATGCACCAGGCAAAGAATTCCATAGAGATACAGAACGAGGGGTAAAAGCTATTCACATTGCTCTTCGTTCTACATTTTGGTATGGTGGGCACAAAAAGTAACAACAAAATACACATCAGCAAATGCCTATCAAGAGCTGCAATCTGGTTAAATGAAGATTATTTTTCCCCCAGAGGATTTTTTTTATTATCGATTTTGCTGTACTAATATTGATAAAAGTTTCTTTGTAAATTAACAAGTTACCTTGATTTTACTTTCTCTGTTTCTCCGATGACAGTTGCTTTGACGTCCCTGCTCGTACTGCAACAGAATGGGCAGCCGGCCATCGTCAACCTACGCAGGAACCAACGGCACACTAACAAATCAGGAGGCTACCCTCCGGACAGAAAACAGCCAACTCAAGGAGAAACTTCAGGCGCTTGAGAAACTCCAGCCGGACAAAATCAAACAGGAAAACGAAGAGCTGAAGAGAGCGAACAAGGAACTGACAGCGCAGCTGGAAACTCTGAGAGAGTCGGCATCTCGAAGATCGAACACCGATTCAACCGATGAGCGACATCACAACCCCGACGCCAACAAAGAAACGAAAGAGAAGAAGAAATCGCCAAGACGGATTAATTCCAACCTTGTGCCACAGCGGATGAGCGACATTGACGCTTACGGTCAAGGAATACCTTTAGAAAAGCACCCTCCTCTTAAGATCAAGAGTCACCGTAGGAGACAAAAGAAGGAGACGAGCGACGAGGCAGGGGGTGTCAATCCCGTCCAGGTATCCGTGGATACGGAGGATCCATTGAAACCAAAGAGAAAGGAAGAGAGCCAGGGGGGTGGACATCAATCTGTAGGTTTAAGCCCTGAGAAGGATGTTGACACAACAATGGAAAATGAAATGCAACCTCTGGTCATGGACTCTGGGCAAGCGTCCGGGTGTGCGAGCCCACTGCCAGCAGACGATGAGGATAAGATTGAGAAATCATACCAAGAAAGCGACTTGCTGTCGTAGATGAGATAAACGTGTCCATTTAAAGTATTACTCTGCACTTATTCAAACACAACATAGTTTGTTCATCAAATAAAGCTCCATAATATTTACAAAAAAATGGGAGACCACCAGCACCGAGGGCAAGATTACAGCAATCTGGTCATAATCTGGCGGACGCAGTGCAAGTCCAGCTCGTACGTTCTTCATCCACTCGAAAACGTTAATTAACCTTGCTGGAAAATGCATTCTAAATATACCTTCGTGTAAAATACCGCACTTAAACTGTTTCTGTCAGATAGGGCCTAATTGCAACAATCAGTTGGACAAAGGGAGGGAGTTGATTTAGGTCATTTTGACCATTTGGTACTTGAAACAATCGTTTGAAAAACAACGGTCGGATCTTGAACAATTTGAAAAGAGGCGTGTGTTGGCACCCAATACTATAGAGTACCGAAGTGATGACGTCAATGCAATGTTTGGAACCAGAATACTTTTGTTATTTTGTGTCAATGTGTTCGCATGACTGGCTGTTAACAAATGAACAGTCGAAATCTCCATTTGTTTGGAGCCAGTTGCCGCGTAAACTGACGTCAGATTTTGGTACTCCATAACGTTCCATGGCTTCGGTTGTCATGACAACCGCGACAAGCATAAATCAGTCAAAATTTCAATCACATTAGAATATTCAAATAGAATTTATTACAAGCCACAGTGAATTCTTCCAAGTTTTTGAAAGGGTGAAAGGTCATAATTATTGTCAACACAATTGACTAGTATAGTCCTGTACTGTAGTTGAATAGTTTTATTTAAATCACTTTGGGCGAATTGTAATGTACACCAACAGACACACGATACAAAACCCCACGTATACATTTCCAAACTATTTCTCAAACACAAATATTTAACTGTAACCATGAACCTGTACTTCGAAGAAAAATAATATTAGCAATTCGTAAGTTATTATTATCTATTTGACCTCAACAAGGAAAAACAACTTCATTATAATCAAAGAGACTACGGCAAAGGCACAACAAATATTACCGCTACACGAGTCTACAAATTGTAGAATTTACAGACACTTTATGATCTACACGTTTTTATATGTAATCATTCCATCTTGTACAGTACGTGTAAATGCACATTTGACACACCTCTATTTTGCAAATTTCGTGTAATAACTAAAAGCGATATACATAAAAAAAATATACAAAAAGTATAACTTTTCAGCACATGAAAAGTAAAAAAAGAAAAAGTATATATTTTCCAGTGAACACATACACCAATTTATTAACATGATATTGTAAATTTAATTAAATATAAGTATAATATAAAATACTTGGGACGTGAGCCAATATATTAGCTGTATTCATATACTCTTGAGGGATTGCAAATCCATTGCAACATAAAACCAATAGAGGAATTTCACATTAGTCTCTTCTGCGCACTTCCGGGTTGAAAGCGAGAATGTCAGTGGCAAACAAAACAACGCTTTTCAGCACATTCATTCATGCATGAATTAATCTTGCCATAAAAGGAAGCGCAGGCGCACGATCAGCATAAAGTTGTTTACTGTGACATTGAGATCCTCGTTTTTAAACGCGGAAGTGCGCAGATCGGCGCTAAACTCGTCGTTGTGGGATTCCTCTATTACTAATTCACGTATCATGTACGGTACGAAGCTCTATAACTTTGTACAAATGTTTGTTAATTTGAAATTCGTTTACGCATTGTACACATATATCTGTAGACGAAAAGGGTTGAACAAAGAAACTGGCAAGAGCGAGATTCGAACCTGCGACCTCCGGGTTACCGTACCGGCGCTCTACCAACTGAGCTATCTTGCCCTATGTTGGCAGTCTCCCAAATTGTCAGTATCTTTGTTCGGGTGGAGTGTTTGACGAATCTTTAAAAAGATAAAGGAAGTTTTATACTACCAATAAACCGACACTGAATGAAGAAATACCAAAAATACCCCGTATCATCTATAAAAATGGTAAAAAGAAAATATGAAAGCTTTTCTCCCTAAAACGTGGCACACTAAAAAACATGTTCTGATAACTGACAAGTTGCTGCTATGCCGTACACACAATAGATATTAACAGGGGCAAAATGCTGTGAAGCTATAACTATCTATAACGTGACCAACTACATAAAAACGGGTACCAGTCACTACGTCAATGATATTGGGACTGATAATTACTTTTCTGCTATATTCTATCTTCAAGGACTTTTTATGTGCACTAAAAAGCATATCCAGCTCATTTTGATATATATCTGTTAAAAAAAATTTCATTCCATAAATTTGCGGACATATTTGGTGTCCCTGTTACACCTGACCTGTGTAATTTCCCATCAAGTATCATTCACACTATTTTTTACTTGTTTGGCAGGTACTTTGCTTAACATAATCACTCTTGGAGATAAGAAGGCATTAAAGAATGTGTCCTGAATTGCAAAATCTTATACATGTTACTATGTAACAGGGACACCAAAAATGTCACACTTTTGGACCCCCTGAAATTTATGGAATGACCCATTAACAATTCCTATTGATTTTCGCTGTGTGATTCGATTGAAGGCCTAGAACTCAAAAATATGAGCTCCAGTGACTTCATTTTGATGGGTTGAGTCACACATGTTAACATGAAAAGGACCGAGTGAAATATCCACACAAACTTCTACACCACATGAAGATAAAGCTTGAAAATCTCTCATTAAATGTTTACGTAATTTTAATTAAATATTTTTCCTTTAAAGGTTATACTTTGTCAATCACATAAAATCTGTATTCAGTAAATTCAACTCACAATTTTTCTCTACCACATAATTCTGCACATTTAAACATTACCAGCTTGATTTTCGCCATCTGCTTCAATCTACGTGTAGTACTATACTAATTATTATGTATCTACTCGTTTTAGTATGTATTAGATCGTAGAAGTTTACTTGATTTAAATGTTTAAAAACTGTTATCACATATCCTGATAAGTTGTTCCTTCTGGCATGCTATAATTTTGGTAAAACACGGAATTTGTACCTTTAAAAAAAGATTTGCGTATCCATGCAACAGTTATAGAATGTGGCCAAAAAAAAATCAGTATAAAAAATACTAGTACACTGAGTTTGTAATGAGCTTGTCATTTCAAAAAACAAAACAGTAATTTACTTGTTTTTAAAGCAAACTGTTACTCCACCATTTGTGACGTTTATTGAATTTGGTTATCCATGAAAATAATTTGGTGTACGTATTGAGCACTTCTTCACAAAGAGGATTAACCTATCGCGATAAAATCATGTGACCATAGCTCGTGAAATAAAACTCTCTCAAATGACTAAGATCCAATGCTGATAGACCGTATGCACAGCGGCCATCTTTGATGTATATGTAAGCACAAAAGGTTTACCCGAATGCCTGTGTAGACCGAAACTCCTGGGTGTAATATGCTCCTAATAACTATAATTCTTCTCCTACCAGTTATGAAGCAAATCATTATACTGTGCCTGTCTCTAGATATCTTTGCCGATGATAGCCAGCAAGAGTCTCTTGAAGTCTCCCCCAGTGTCACCCTCTACCATCTTGTAGAGTGTCTTGTGGTACTTGTCCAAGAAGGCCTTCTTGATCTCAACAAGGTCAATCTAAGCAAGAAAAAAATGTCAGAAACAAACTTAAGCTTCGTTCACAATTTTGTTTTTGAGAGAGTGAAAGAGAAAGGGGTAAAACTCATCAGAGACAACGGCTAGACAGCGAAAAAGTCCAATGCGAACGGAGCAATCTGAAATATATTTAACCTTTTGAGAGGACGGCAAAGGCTGCGATTTGAAAAAGACCAGCTCGCCGGTTGTCATCTATACACGCATTCCTGCGCATACTCATTCCATTGTTTGTCTATTGTTTGCATTATGCTGGGGGGGGGTCTTTTAGGCGCATGCATATAATGCAGTGAAATTCGAACCCCAACCTGCCCTCACGCATGCCTCTTTTTTCTTTTCTTTTTTTCTTTTATAAGAAGGAATTTAAGAATGGCAATAAAACTTTAAAACTTTGATAAACCGATCTTTACCCTTATAAGGGCCATAGCCACTGTTAATGGACCTTGACCAATTAACACTGGCCACACCCCTCCTCGGCCATTAATGACATGTTTTTATTCCCTTGTCTACAAAAGGGAAACGGTTTAACGACGGGAAAGTGTACCTCCGAGCGAGTGACGATAACTCGTATCAGGGTATCTTCATCGGTCCCCGCTCCCTTCATTGATCGGTACAGACGGTCAGCAAAATATGCAGGCCGGTTCCTGACACACTGAACTGAAGAAGAACAAATAATGCATAGAAATGGCTTATTAACATACTGCAACAACATGAAGCAAGATTGAAGCAAGATTTTGCATGTGAAGAGTACATTTTAAAATCCTGTCTTACTGATAGGATTTGTACAATTATTATTATTTTTTTATTATTGGTTTAATACAATTTATCTTGTAGCCATAATATAAGCAAGTTTTACTACATTAACCTCCTGTTCTCAGGGCCAAACTGGACCCAGCTATGCTATAGATCAAAACCTATCAAGTGACAGATTAAAACACACACAAACTGTCTGAGTTGGTGTTTAGAGTTTTTGATAGGCTGTGATAGTTATAAGTATAGGAGGGTTAAAATAGAAGCGTCGAATCATACAATACAAAGTTCAAATACAAACACTAGTAAACTTTGTAATCACCAAGAATCGCTAAGAGCAATCTCTTAAGATAATAAAAAGGAGTCAATTTTTAACAACAAAATTGTATAACATTATGAAAAATTTGATTTTGATTTGATGGCTGAATAGATAGTATGACAATCATGAGGTTGCGGATTCAAAACTATGTGTTTTGTATTTTCCTATCTTCTTTTTTTTGGGGGGGGGGGGGTTCTTGGGGGGGGGAAAGGATTTATCAACTTTAAAATAATTGTTTTTCTGCTCTTTATGATTTTGACAAATTTGTATTTCAAATTCAAAGGGAAAATAGAATCCAAGAACTTTGACTTTGACACTTGTGCTTTGTAGCCGTGTCCTTCGCAATTCAGCGTCTCAGCTGCGAGTAAGGATGATTAGCCTCCCAAATTATAAATTATAATGGGCAGTCATACATACAAAAAACAGTCTAAGCCCAATATCCCATGGTCTAGGTCCCATTAGAAAAAAAAAAAAAAAATAGGATGCTTTGAATTTCCTCTGGAAATTCCAAAGCTTGAGGGTGTTTACTGGTCAAAATAAACCCAGACATTAAACCAGACCGTCAATCACAGCCCTTGAGTAGGCCTAATTCAGATAGAGCGGGCCACACATATGAATTAACGCTGTTAACGTACTGATTGTAGTCATTCCTTTCTTAACATCTCCGGACATCTCGCGCTCGATACTATTCAGGATGTCACGCTGGGCAATCTGCAGGAAATGTATTAAGAAAAACATCGACATGATAAAAACGTCCGGTCCCGTTTCATACTGATTGTACTTTAGGGAGACCATGCAATAGCCTTAACATGGTTTTGCATAATTGCAGTCTCTAGTAGGCGTTGGAGGACGGGGTCACATTCACAAAACAACTAAATATTTTTGTGACTTAAATCTAATTGTGGTCGGACCTGTCTTCAATCTATTTACGCTTAGGTCTCATTGTGGCTTTTCGGTGTGCTCCTCGTTTCGGAGACATCAACAACAAAAATACATCAAAGAGAACACATTTTTCATGGAAAACAGGACAGGATTTTACTCAAACCAGATCTATTGAGGGCAAAGTTACCTCAGTAACCGAGCAAATCTCTGTAATTCCGCAGTCAAAAGTGCTAACACCCTACGACAGTTTTAAACCTCCAGAACAGTTCAGTGAATTGTCGGTGACAACACAAGGTCTCTCATTCAACGTATGGTGTCAAAAATATCGTTTTTACATTTTTGCCTCCCGAGTAAGATTACACAATTAAGCAATCGGACGTCTGTGTGGAATTTCTTGACTTACCTTGATATACTCGTCAAACGTTGCTCGCAGCTGCGCAAAGCTGCGGACAGCGAGGATCATGTTGAACGTGGATTCGTCGGTCCCCCATTTCTTCTCTCCGGCCTGGTAAAGCTTGTTGGCATCGTCTCCGGCCTTGGCCATGTCTACGACGTTACTCTCGTCACGGTTACCCTGTACGCCAGGGTCACACCACAGTTGAGGAGTCAACTTGCCATTAAGTACATGTTTAGTTCAACCATTTATACCCCAAGAATTTACCGTTTTACCAATTTCATCCCCCACAGGCAGTTGACAGATTATCGACACACGGGTTGTAGTGGTGCTTTCGCAGTTTTTTAGAGCCCTGAGGCCTGGGGGACTACGCATAGCTGTAAACAGTACAGTGTAGCCAATTTCTGAAACTTCACTTATCTCTTATATCTTAAAGGGGGAGATGACAGTGAAGTTAGCCTGCCCGGGTATATTGGTGGGTTACTGTGGCCGTGTACAAGCTGAATTATGTTGTGAAAGACTCTATTTTGGAATCCTGATTATAGTGCTTGGATTGTGCTTTCTTTCTTTTGTTACAAAAAGAGACACATATAACTAACTTTCCAGACAACGCTGCAACATCTGAGCCTTACACGAACTTAATTTTACCTTAAAAAAGAGCTATTATCTACAGCTGTCTCGGGTGAAATTCTGCACAATTACAAAGCACACTGTGACCTGCATGTACTGCACTGCTAGAGGCCGTGATAAGGTCCCATGGCCGCGATTTGAAAAAGACCTGACCGGTTGTCGTCTATACGCGCATTCCTGCACGTACTCGATCCATTGTTTGCCTATTGTTTGCCTTACGCTTGGCTGCACAAGCCTGTCTTGGCATACCAGCACCCCATTAACAGCCGGCCATAAGAGGTTAACAATTTGCATTTAATTTTGTGCTAACAGGGATTTCTTTTGCTTAAGCAGAGCCATGATGTTGGGTTCTGTTGGTGAACGTACCTGACACATAGAGACCAGGAGACGCTTGAAGTGACCGCTGGTATCACCAACGCAATCCTTCTCAAGGGATTGGTGATAATCTACGTGAAAGGAGAAAGGTTAACCATGACTGGGAGTAAATTCACACACAGGAGTCTCAGTCTCTGCCTGTATTCCCATAGGATAAGTGAAAGGAATTTGGGAGAAAAAAAACAATGTACGGCCAATTTATGCCAATTTATGCAAATGAAGAATTTCTTTAGTAAGCAGGATGCTGGCCCAGTGGTTCACCCATGGGGGGGGGGGGGGGGGGGGTTTGAGGAGGTTTGAGAGGATTGGCTCCCCCCCCCCATATTGCGGCGATCTTTTTGTAAATTATTTAGTAGCATGAAAAGTAACCTGCGACAAATTTCGTATTAGTACAATACGTTCGTTAACCCTTCTATTTACCTCTTGAATACAGACGATAGCTGCGATCTGAAGAAAAAAAAGACCACCTGGCCGGTTGACATCCATACACGCATTCCTGCACGTACTCAATCTATTGTTTGCCTATTATTTACGTTATGCTTGGCTGCACAAGCCCGTCTTGGTATACCAGCACCCCAAACGGGGTTAATGGGGGGTGCTTTATGCCAAGACGGGCTTGTGCAGCCAAGCATAACGTAAATAATAGGCAAACAATAGATTGAGTACGTGCAGGAATGCGTCTATAGAGGACTCTCGGTCATACTCACGTTTTTTGTATTCAGCAGTCAGCGCCCTGACTTGTTCGTTGGTCCTGGTGCAGAGGATTTCAATAAGTGTTTCTTCGTCCGTGCCTACCCCCTGCCATACAATCACAAACCATTTTTGAGGGGTAATTTTGGAGGAATAATTTTTGTACTGTAATTGTACTTTATTGACAAGGATTTCCTCTTATTACCTAATAAAAACAGCATTCTTGCATGACAAGGAAAGATTTTAAAAGAACTGAAAAACCACCACTTCCCGTAACTTCAAAGAAAAACACGAATTTAGATCATGCTGGTACTGTTGTGAGACATGGTTATACGTTTGAAAACAAATTGAATTGGATATTGACTGCATGTCATTTAACCCTAACATCCTTGGCAATCATTTGGGGTGAAGACCTGTGTACTACGAAATACTACTTAGTATTGTGTAGCACTGAGTCTCTCTGTCTTTGATGATTGAGTGTATCATGACAGCAGTCAAGATACTTGCAACTACAGAGTACTACTTCTATGTAAAGTTACTGGGTAAATTATATCTGTGTCAATGAATTGGATGGCTAAAATAAAAAATTGTATCATCTCTGAAAACCAGCAGTTCATGCTTTGTTTCCGCCTCAGATGAAAACAGACATTTTGCCTCCAACCCCAGCAACAAACAGTAGTACTACATATTACTACATACTTTACTTGGGGTGAAGTATCAAATACTAAAAATGACTACAAGCATTGTACACAAATAGGTGAGAGGTACTGCATACTACAGTTTACTGCTAGTAGTATTTTGTAGCTTTATGTCAGGTTAGGGTTAAAGTGATTACCGATACGGCCTTGTGGAGCTGATATGCTTCGAAGTACTCCAAGGGCATGAACAGCGCCAGCATACACTCTTCCAGGTTCCCACTCAACTCGGACTTGAGGTCATGGATCAAATCCTGCATAGTAAACCAAGGGTAGTCAAGTTGGCCTCGAGCAAGTTCGGGTGCTGCTGATCTAGTCCCTTTTGTCAATTTTGCGATTTAAATCACGCATGCGTGGTCTGCTTTCACTCGAACGCATCTAGTCGATCAACTACGTCAAATCTAGTTTGTGTAGCAACAACAAACAGTAAAGAATGTCGTCTGCTAATTGTTAACGAAGAAAATGTTGGTATGTCATTTTTATTTTCTATTATGTATTTCTCTTATTTTCTCTAATTAACTTTAGAGCAATAAATTATTTATTATCTTATTGCAAAGAGTTATTATCATTGGACAAAACTATCAATTTACTGTAAAAGTTTGCAAAACTTGCCCAGTTTACCTATTCTCCATCTTGAAACCGTGACGTAACTCGCGAGTGACTAGAGAAACCATGGTTTAGAGCTAGGTTGATCCAGTTGGACTAGCTAGTCAAACCACGCAGCGTTCGAGTGACATCTAGATTGACTATGGTTAAGTCTAGTCACTCTAGTCGCCCAACCAAACTTGCTCCTTGTGGTACTATCCTCGCCTTCCGCCGCTTTGACCCGGGTTCGAATCCAACCAGGGCCGACATGTGGATTGGGTTTTCAGCCCCTGCCTGATTACCCAGAATACCATTCTGGGGTTTCCCCTCCCACTTCTAAAAACTGATCATTTCTTCGTCGTCTTCCGACAGGTTTCTTCAGGCTTTCGAGCTACAGTGCAATATGCACTTATATGAAGACTCCTTGGTTTCATTACCACAAAGAATGAAAATAAAACACTTTGTGAGAGGGGGCTTTTTCTTAACAGTCAACAAGGCACAGCATGTACGTGACCAAACTGGACTGCAGATCGATTGTACGCACACATCCCTCTGTATCATGCAATGCATGTCCACACCAGTCCATTGCAAAGTTAATTAGACATACAGCAAATAACATGTAAAAAGTAGCAAATCGTACCAGGCTGCTAAAATTCTTTTCAAAATCTGTCTGTTTTTTGACAATTTAATCAATGTACACTTGTCAATGTACACCTATTTGTATTTGGATTTCTTATTGTATAATTTTTGAACTTCTTAATTTGTTATTGTTTTTAATTGTATATCTGTGAACCGCCTTGTGCGTCAATTTGTTGACGGATTTGGCGCTATACAAGAATTAGTTACTATTTTTATTTTATTATTAAAAGGTCAACTGGGAACAAGTGGGTAAAAATCAGCTCTCTGTCAATCATTGGCAAAGAATGTTGGGTGGTGACTGCTATCTTCATTACAGCCAGCCGGGCTTGAGAATCCTACTTAACTCGTTACGGCCGGCTGACGGCCATAGCCACGGTTTGAGGTGAGACCACTGGGCCGGTTGACATGTTTAGCCGCATTCCTGCACCTACACAATCCATTCATTATTCAGCTATATTGTTCTTGAATGGGAGTGTAATATTAAAATAGATGGGGCTTTTTCAAACAAAACTTTCATCCACTCGAAAGGAAAAGGGGCTCCGTGTGTGATGAAAAGGGTCACTACTGTTCGGTGTGGCATCTACTGTTCGCGTTTACGCTTGGCTGCATAGCTCCTTCAGTGATAGTTCTGGCAGACCAGTGCATACCATCAATAACGACCGCAAGCGGTAAAAGGTGGTACATATGGAAACGTAAATACCTTTCCATACATGGTCTTGTACATCAGCTTAATCTCTTGACGCTGTTTATTACTTCTGGTCGATATTACATTCGTGATGGCTTTCTCATCGGTGCCTGAAATAAATAGGAATTAAGATTGTCACCCTTGTCAGGAAGTCAGGCTGAACGACAGACTCCATTTCTGCTGGTCTATTTTCTGTTGAGGAAGTGCGTTACTTGGTCTTCAACCGAAAACAGAATGAATATGCAAAATAGGAAAGAATGAATATGCAAAATAGGAAAGAAGGAATATGCAAAATAGGAAAGAATAAATATGCAAAATACGAAAGAATGAATATGCAAAATACTTTTTAAAAATCATCAAAATGCTACATATCAATTAAACAATAACCACGGTTCGAGCCTAAATTCAGGCAGCGTCCGCCATCTTGAATTTGTGAACATCTACAGTAGGAATCCAACAGAAACAGCAAAATTCCAATCTGCGTGGATGAAGAACAAGAACAAAGATGGCTGACCGTGCAGGGCATTCAAATATCCTCAGGCCTTGGAATTCTTTTTTTTTTCTTTCGAATAAGAGCAAACGGAACTATCAGATCATTTGTTTTCAATTCGTCTTCTTCATCCAAAGAATCAAACAGCATAAAAGCATTGTTTCGCCTTTCGCTGCATCGTTCATGGGTGTCGCCATCTTGAATGGCGCCACCAAGCACTCCAACGTGCACTTCCTTTGAAATCGGCGACCCAAGAACACTGTACTCAATGACTGTACTCCAATGACTGTATACTGACTGTCATATGACTTTACATGGAATGTCGTAATTACAGAACACTCACCCAATCCTTTCATAGCTTTGCGCATTACACCTGCATCATTCTCTGCACTGAACGGATGGGCCGGCTTGATCGTTCCATGGGTTTGGAGTGGCTGATCTTTCAGCGACATTTTACTCATAGCAGCGGTCACTGGCTGGGCGACAGGCGGGGGCGCCTGTCACAAAAAGAGTCCAAAATTGGTCTAAGCTAGAAGCCAGACTTGGGCAACGGGAAACTTTTGAGACGTTGGTGGCAGCAGACAGACCGGTCCTTTCTGCTAGTTGCTGGGGATGCGCATGTAGTTCTGAGCATGACGCGTAGTTCCGAGCATGCGCATGACTGGTGAGAACCAGGTCAAACCAGGTTAAGTGCTGGGGGTTAGGGTTAGGGTACATGTATGTCTCCGGTTGCACTGTACTTTCATAATGCAGTCTGGACTGATGCCATTGTACATATGGGCCAACTTTGATGCCCAGCTCTGGTGCATATTGATGCAATTTGCAAGGCAATTGTACTACCACTGATAAACACCATATATGCCCTTGACTGCCACACGCAGCAAAATTCACAGCTGCACTTTGCTGCACTCTGCAGTCAAGTCACTTTGACAAACTATGCAATCTGATGCATCTGCCAGGGTTTCTAGCCAAAATGCCCTGGAGGGTTAGGGTTTAATAATTAAACAAGATTTATCTTTAGCTGAAACAGAACTAAAGCCAAATCGCAAAGATTATTTGAGACTTACCTGCGTCTTAGGCTTGTTATCCTGGCCATAAAGAGCGGCAGCCGGTGGACCACCGGTACCTGGATTACATTCAAAGCAATCAGAATCGAAATCCTTAAGTTTATTCAAACGTGTTTTGAGGAATGTTGACTATATATTTTCTTTTTTTTTTGGGGGGGGGGAGAGATTGTTTAATAACGCTTTGGGGGCACACAATGTGCCTCTCCCCCACCAAACTTTTTGTAATATCCCCAGAACACTTTTGCCGATCGACATTAAATTTGGGGACTTTTTCTAACTTTTATTAGAGGTAAACATTTGTGGGAACAGGTGACAAGCCAAGTTTCATGCTTGAACACCCTAACTGGGAGAACCAAGCCAGTGGAACATTAACCCTCCTGTTCTCAAGGCCAAAATGGAGCCAGCTACCCTATATATCAAAACCCATCAAGTGACAGGTTGAAACACACACAAACTGTCTGAGTTAGTGTTTAGAGTTTTTGATAGGCTGTGATAGTTATAAGTATAGGAGGGTTGGGTACTCTTTTGCTTAGGAACCATCAAATGGTTTACAAACTGTTTGCAAAAAGACTGCAGGCCTTCAGCAGCTCGGTGAAATTGCCCGCTACTTACCGTACTGCTGCTGCGGTGGCTGTTGAGGGTACCCTGCTTGGCCTCCGTAAGGAGTCCCACCTGATGGCTGCTGGCTATACGGTGCCCCTGCCGGGGGCTGGCCGTAAGGGGCACCTGCAGGAGGCTGGCCATACGGGGCACCTGCGGGAGGCTGGCCATACGGGGCACCTGCAGGAGGCTGGCCATACGGGGCACCTGCGGGAGGCTGGCCATACGGGGCACCGGCTGCAGGCTGGCTGTAGGGTGCTCCGGCCGGGGGCTGACCATATGGGGCTGGAGGCTGACCGTAAGGGGCTCCTGCCGGCGGCTGGACTCCAGCTAAATTGACAAATGGATAATGAATATGGATATTTCGTAGGGTTACTCCTATTTCAAAAATTGAAAGTTACTTACGCATATCGTTGATCAATTCTTTGGTGGAATGTTTCATTGGAAAGCTTATCTAACGCTAATAATAATAATAATAATTCATTGAATTTATATTGCGCGCTCTCCAGGACCAGCCTGTTCGAGGGCGCATTACATTAAAATTCCTAATTAAAATAATACAATAAAAATTAGCATATTTATAACCAAAAACAACATAATCAGATCATTTAAATTACATCAATATTCCTTAAAGGTACACACATAAAACTGCACGCAAATACGAAAACTTAAACAGATGAGCTAAAACACAATACCACAAAATAACGAACAGAGTTGTAATCAAGTCAATCACAAGTCATCACAAGTCACTTCACAATTCTGGTCTCAAGCCATGTAAAAAGCTATTCAAACACACTATATAACAAAAGCATTCCTTTGTCATTGTTCATCCCATGTAGCTTGTGAGCTGACTTGTGATTGACTTGTGATCTGCCTTTTGATCCGACTTGTGATTGACTTGATTAAAACTCTGCTAACGAATTAACAATTAAATCTGAAACTTATTTTTCGAGGTGCCACGAACAATAAGCATGGGCGCAGCATCTGCTTGGTCTTGGTCTCGGTCTTGGTGTGGAATAACTTGGTCTCGGTCGCTATCTGCAAAAGTTGCAGTTTCGGAAGACATGGTTTTGGTCTTGAAATGCCTAGACTGGTCTCGAATTCCTCGGTCTCAGTCTCGGTCTTAACCCCTTGCGTACGGATGACGGAATTTGGCACAAAGAAAACACAATTGGCCACTGTTTGTGCAGTTTCAATCCATTGTTGGATTAAACAGTGCCACCAGGCCGGATGACGCCATTGGCCGCTGTTTGTGCAGTTTCAATCCATTGTTGGATTAAACAGTGCCACCAGGCCGGATGACGCTATTGGCCGCTGTTTGTGCAGTTTCAATCCATTGTTGGATTAAACAGTGCCACCAGGCCGGATGACGCTATTGGCCGCTGTTTGTGCAGTTTCAATCCATTGTTGGATTAAACAGTGCCACCAGGCCGGATGACGCCATTGGCCGCTGTTTGTGCAGTTTCAATCCATTGTTGGATTAAACAGTGCCACCAGGCCAGATGACGCTATTGGCCGCTGTTTGTGCAGTTTCAATCCATTGTTGGATTATTGTGTATAGGTTACGCTTGACTGCACAAACACATTGTAGAGGTTCGCTTGGCTGCCAGAGCCACTGCGGCACCCCAACGTCTCCCGTAAAATACCGTACTCAAGGGGTTAACTACAACCCTACTAAAGTCGATAAAACAACAGAATATAGCACATACAAAACGATGACCTCTGAATATCTAAAGATGTTGCTTCAATCTGATCTCAATACTTAATTTTCAACACTTCAAATGATTTTCAGAATGAGAGAATAAACTGTCAACAAAACTGACAGTTCAAAGATTACATAAAAGGTCAATTCCTGAATCACTTTTTTAAACTAAAAATGTCTAAAATTTGCAGAGTGAAAGTAACAAGTCCATGGTACTTACTTGGGTAAGGCTGAGCCCCACCTGGCGGTGGATAGCCTGCAGTCTAAAGTAAATGAAACAAAGAAAATTTCTGGAATTCAGAGCTTACTTCAACAAAATTGTACATGTATGTACATTGTAAAAATGGTTGGGACGGAGAGCTGCATTGTGTATAAATGATCACTAGCTAATCAAAGATTCAAAGCTCTTCACAGCAGCCACTGTGTGCCGTGTAAAATGGACTCCCTACATAAAGGGCACTTTTGTAGTAGGATACTGTTTATAGAGAGCCATTTCTGATTTGTTTGGGGCTATTTAACACATTAAAATCACACACACAAAATGCAGACGCAAAAGGCCACACTAAAGCCATATTAACCTCTAACCCCTGTGGCATTTTTACTAGGAAGCGTCCTCAACCTGTCAAAATCCAACACTGTGCAGTATACCGATGGCACATTCCTTGTACCGAGACAAATTGGAGCATCATGGCTCTATTTTTGTATATTTCTTTTTTATGCAAATCCCCATCACAAGCCCTAGGGCACTTGAGGTGTGGGCTACAGAGGAATATGTGGAAGAACCAGCCCCTCACACTGAAACAAGACAAGCTAATCTCTCCACAGTATGAATAGGGTCGGGATGGGTAACTAGTCCACTGCAAGGCATTAATAATGCCTCTCTACCCATATTAAGCGGAGAAGTGCTATTGCCCAGGACTGGGCTCGAACCCACAACCTGCAGAATTACCCGCAGACCTTGAATTCAATGCTCCAAACCACTAGGCCACAGCTCTTCCACATATGTACAGTAATGGTGCCAAGGCGCTACAGTCCTGAACCCATCAAAATACAACACAACATGGTGTTGGATTTTTGGCAGATTTGGGACGGTTAGGGTTAAGCATGGATGTGCATGGGTCCCAACTTGGAATCTCAAGTGCATTTAGTAAAACAAATGTACACATGTTCGGTTTTTTTTTTGGTTTTTTTATTTGTTTAATATTTTTTTGGGGTGGGGGGGGGGGTGTTTTGGAAGTTGCCCAATTCAAGGCTTAACCCTAACCCAACTCAATCCTCCAAAATCCTCCTTGCAGTTTTGGAGGATTTTGGAGGATTGGGGATGAAAGGTATTTCAAGAAAAAGAGGATTTTGGAGGATTGGGGATGAATGGTGTTTCAAAAAAAGAAGGATTTTGGAGGATTGAGGATGAATGGTGTTTCAAAAAAAGGAGGATTTTGGAGGATTGAGGATGAATGGTGTTTGAGAAACAGGAGGATTTTGGAGGATTGAGGATGGTTCCTAGCAAAAAGGGTCTCTAGGGGGTTAGGGTTAAAGGCGCTGTAGCTGATGGGCTATAATTGGTGGGCTTGGTCACATAATAGGTTGCCAGCCCTACCACCCTTACGGTTTTCCTGGGCAGATCTAAATAGAGGATAAATTTACAATAGATGCCAAAGACATTATCCCAATTTCTGGATCTATAGACCCAGGCGGGGTAACTTCCACCGTTGGTGAGACCAACTCACCTCCCCCCTGTGAAAATGAATAAAGAGGGCAGTATCTGGAACACACAGATTTAGCGTACAACCCTAATTTACAGATTCAGTGAACTCGCCTGTGGAGGGTAGCCTCCTGGTGCACCGGCCGGGGGTGGGTACGACCCTGGTTGGGGCGGATATCCCCCCGGGGCTCCTGGTGGGGGTGGGTACCCCCCTGGTGCCCCAGCCGGGGGTGGATATCCCCCAGAAGCAGGTGGGTAGCCCGGTCCTGAGGGGGGCGGGTAACCAGCGCTTGGGGGTGCGTAGCTACCTGGTGGGGCATAGCTACCCGGTGGTGCGTAGCTACCCGGTGGTGCGTAGCTACCCGGTGGACCTGGTGGTGGGTAACTCATGACCTAGCTGAAAAGACATTCAGGAATTTCGCAGCATTAGTAGCCACGTAAGGTTTTTGTTGCAGGTTTTACGCCCATCCCGTAATCAACAATAGCCTTATACTAGAATTTGATAACTTGACTGTATATTGATATATTTACCGTCAAACAAACCACCAGGGATCGAAATCTAACTGGACCGCTGGACCGAGTCCAGTGATTTGAGAGTTGATCTAGTGAACTTTTGACCAAACTCTAGTCCGGTGGTCTAAGTGATTTTTTTCATAAACTGCGTGAAATGCTATCACTAAAGTTCTTCTTTCTTTTTTTTTCTAAATCTGGTGAAGTGAAAAAGCCCCATCATTTCTGGAATGGCCATTTTTAGTTTTGAGGCAGGGAGTTTCAATCAAAATAGCATTTCTAACCCATCCCCCAACAAGGTCGGCAAAGGGGGGGGGGAAATCGAAACAGCACACTCATTCTAAACACTGTCTGTTATCTTTACCATTGGTCTTGTGAAATACCTTCTGGTCTAGTAAAGGTTTTGTGCTACTAATACTAGCTCAGCTGTCTAGTTGATTTTTACCTGAAATTCGCCCCCTGACCACAAGGGATTTATTTATGTACATATTCTTGTATTTGTGTACATATTTTTGTAAACATTCCTTTGTCGTTCTGACTTCGCATTCATGATATGGGAATCGGACCAAGTGCAATTTTGGAAATTATTCCCCTTTAAAAAAATCCTCTAGAGAGATGAATCAGAAAAAGAAAATGCTTTTTATCTGCAATTAAATCAGGGTTTGATTTTTAGTAAAAGCAATTCTTACTTTTTTGGAAAAGAAAAAGAGAGAAATAAGTTAACCTAGGCTAATTAGTACCCCTAGAACTATGGGGTTCCGACATGAACCTCATAGGAAGACGCCGATTTTTCCCATAGGCTAGTACAGCAAGAATAAGAACGTCATTCCCATGCAACACGTTTCTACATTTTTCGCCGTGAATTACTTCATGGCTGCCCCCAAAAATAATAATATGCCGCATTTACATCCTCACCTTGCTTGCGCCAAGTCAATTTTCGCCTGAAACGGGTGCAATTTGCGGGAAAAAAATGACAAAAATCTGCAGTCGTTCCGAAGCGATCACACACGCACACCATCGAGGAAGCCGCACACACGAAGCTCCTGTTTTGCGGGGGGGCCGTGGGTCGGCCAAGTCATGATTATTCATCGAAAATTTGAAGCGCGGTACGGCAGGCAACTGCCGCGTGTCCGTTATATACCGTCTGCGACAACAGGCAATGCATGCAGATGGTATATAACGGACACGCGGCAGTTGCCTGCCGTACCGCGCTTCGAATTTTCGATGAATAATCATGACTTGACCGACCCACGGCCCCCCCGCAAAACAGGAGCTTCGTGTGTGCGGCTTCCTCGATGGTGTGCGTGTGTGATCGCTTCGGAACGACTGCAGATTTTTGTCATTTTTTTCCCGCAAATTGCACCCGTTTCAGGCGAAAATTGACTTGGCGCAAGCAAGGTGAGGATGTAAATGCGGCATATTATTATTTTTGGGGGCAGCCATGAAGTAATTCACGGCGAAAAATGTAGAAACGTGTTGCATGGGAATGACGTTCTTATTCTTGCTGTACTAGCCTATGGGAAAAATCGGCGTCTTCCTATGGGGTTCCTGTCGGAACCCCATAGTTCTAGGGGTAGGCTAATTAGTACCTTCATCATAATCATGGAACTCCACTTGTATCTAACTAAGGTGGCGTATCCAGTATTTTGGTGGTCGTTTTGAAAGTGAAAATGGGATGTTTTTGTTGGTTCTTTCGACAAATTATATTAATTCTTAGTCGAAGGCATACATCGACCTTGGACCCTACTATCGCCAGATCATGTCCAAATGTTAAAAAAGGAGATAAAGGGTCCAAGTTACTCGGACTAGGCTAGCTAGGGCCTAGGCGTTGGCCTACGCCTGTACAACAACGTCCCATTATTTATATGTATCATACACGCGCCCTCGTGAAATCAAGCTTTTTGTCATAGTACAGGATCCGATTTGTCGCTTATCCCCCTATCATAACAACAAACTTGCCTGCTAAATACCTGTCAATTCGACACTAACGATCCGTACTTTGATCTAGGTTTTTCTTCCGCAAAGCTGACCTTCGTGTGTAGTTCATCAGGGCGTATTTTTTTATAAGCAAAATACAGTGCGCCCTCTATTGTTCACGGAGTGACAGGACAATCATTATAATTTTTTTCCCATGCGTCCGTGTCATGTTGGCCTTTGGCTTGTGTCTCATAGAAACAGAAACAGAATACAGTAACATCAACATGAAACTGTCCTAAAATCCCAGAAAATTTCTCATATTAATTCCATATCTCTTTTTCAAATTATTAGCCGCATAAAGCGATCCCGAAAAGAATGTGGAGCAAAGATATCGGTAAAGTATTGGTATAGTTCAGTAAGCGCGTTCCAGTGGTCGCTTCATATAATTCAGCATACTGTTTTGGCCGTGCTTTTTGCGTGTATTTAATATCACTCTACAATTTGTTTCAAACTAAATTCGTATTTTGTTAGCATTGGATAAGTTATGAACTTTCCATTGATATATTCCACACAAAATCAAACGACAAGAAGCAACAGATGAATTTTGAATCAGGAGCGGGACCAGTGCGGTATTTTAAAGGTCAAAGGTTATTCGGGATAAAATTGCTTACGTAAGGTCACGCCATGTTACGCGAACGCGCGCCCATTCTGACTGAATTTAACACGTGCGCGTCGTGCGACCACCTTTTGCGTTCACACGCGCAAGTTATGTCACGCGGGTCATTCGGGATAAAAATAATGTCATTGTGCACATGCGCAGTTGAAATACCGAACTGGCTTATTCTTGCAGTATATTAATGTATACCAATTTTCAGCAGGTATGATGCCCTTAATAGCCAGGACCCAGACCCTGCCTTTCACGGTAGGTACCGCTGGGTGATCCCGGTGTCGCGCCAAAAAGTGCTAATAGTGTCCGCTTATTAGCATATTGAAATCTGATTGGTCCTGGGCTTATGACGTGACATTGTTTAGGGACATTTGGCCTTAGGGTTATTAGGAGGACAATACTACTCCAAAGTTCTATACATCTGGCCCCACTCCATTTAACAGAAAGTGAAAGATGGTAGATTGAACTTCAATTTAACGGGTCATCAGGAGACAGTCTCCTGATGACGAACAGAGCATGTCGAGTTAAAACAACCGGTTCTTTGCAGAACCACACAACCAAATGAGATACATTTTACATGGTATTACCGCAAACCACGCATACCTTGACAACGTAACTTCAACTAAGTCCCGTCAGACTGGACGGCGACCATCCGCGACCTTACGGCGACCAGAAAATGGACAAGGTCGCTGGCAAACGTGAACACAATGCGAGAAAAAGTTACAAAAACTTAGAAACTTGAAAAAAGCTGCGCTCTTACCGCGACCTGTGCGATCATACCGCGTTCTCACGACGCGCTCGCCACGACCTCTCCGCGCTTATGGCGTTTCTAGTGAGATCTATGGGCTTGGCAACGGCGATCACCGGCGATCCCGCGGCGCTCTCACCACGCTCATGGGGTTCTTACTACGCGTCTTCTACGTGTATCGCGACTGCACGGCGACCTCAGGGCGTTTCTACCACGTTCTCACGTCGACTATATAAGCTGGTCAGATTTTCGGAAATATCAAGATGATCATTGTGTAGTCATACTGTATAGCAGGTCGCACATGAAAAGCATGGTCGCCATAGGAGCGTAGTGCAAGCTTGGTAAACCACGCCATATGGTCGTATTAAGAACTCCATAAACGCAGTGGGAACCCCATAAGAACGCCATAGGCGCACTGGGAGCCCCATGAGGACGTGGTGCAATCGCGCAACAGTGGTGAAATCATCGTAACATCGCCCTGACAACGCCATAAGGACTCCGAACGCGTGGTGGGGTGTGGCAGACACGCGAGGGTCGTGGTGAGGACGCCATGAAGTCGCCGTTGCAAATGTTACCATTTTCGCAGCGTCTTTGCCACGCGTGTACTGCGCGTGTACTACGTTCATGGAGATGTTACGACGCTTGTCTCACGACCTTCGCGACCCCACCGCGTTCTCACCGCGTTCCAGGTCAGATCGCAGAACCTTGGCGTTTGTTTTGAACATGCTCAAAACAAACGCCGTGATTCGGCGATCATTGGCGACCATGGCGACCACAGCACGATGTCTGGCGTTTCCACCACGATTATACCACGCTTATGGCGACCTTCACGCGCTCTGGGCCCATTTTCCGTCGCTGTAGCAGCGCAGTAAGGACGCCACCCCGGTCTGACGGGCTTATCAATAACGTAGTAAAATAGCATTAGGCCTATAGTAT
Organism: Hippasteria phrygiana; assembly: GCA_037893225.1. Lineage (NCBI taxonomy): Eukaryota > Metazoa > Echinodermata > Asteroidea > Valvatida > Goniasteridae > Hippasteria > Hippasteria phrygiana. Next base: position 883,223 of record JAZGUH010000038.1, on the reverse strand, counting down.
CAGTGGCAGTCAGCTTAAACCTTTAATCGCCCGATAATGTGCCTGCAGTGGTTGGCACGCTAACTCATTAGCAACTGCCATCGATAAACATTGCCTTGCATGGTGAGAGGGCCCGGTTGTCAAGACAAACCATTGCCGGCAGCCAAACTTCATAAATAAGAGATGTGTCAGCTCAATGTAAAGCGCGCTCCTGCTAGCTATGAAGTGACGGCGATATCTCAAACGTGATGCGTCAGACTCTCCGCGTCTGTCGCACGAAAGTGACTCGACTTGCACCCGTGAGAAGGCACGTACGCCCTATCAGCTAGTAAGATTGAAAGAGAATTGAATTGAAAAATGGAAATATCTGAAACCTTGGTTCGCTTCTTGGCTGTTGCTCTCCTTGCAGGTACATGTAAAGGTAAGAACTGAAGGCATATCTGTTGTAATTTGCTGGGGGAAGTTGACAATTATACAGACAATGTATCATCATGTCATGTTCGTGTACCGAATACCAGGTGATTGGTGTGCCTTTTCAGGGGCGGATCCAGGATTTGTTGCAGAGGGGGTTTCTGAAATTTGCCCAGAAAGGTGACTCCCAAAATGTTTCGTCTGCGAAAAAAAATGTACAACCAGGAGGGGGGGGGGGGGGGGGGGGGGGGGGGCTAACAAACTTTCTCACCTTTGGTGGCGCCATTTAAGCTCTTTGTTTTGTTCTTACCCATAGGCAAAATAAGACCTGTAGGGTTTCTGCTTTTCTGGTTTGCAAAACAAAGAGTTTAAATGGCGCCACCAACGTTGAGAAACTTTTTGGGCAAATGTACGGGGGGAAATCAGAACCACCCACCCCCCCCCCCCCCCCCGCAAACAATCCTGGATCCGCCCCTGCCATTTGTACTGATACTACTGTAACTTGATGGAACTGTGTTTGTGGACGCATATCACAATTCTATTTTATTTTATTTCATTTCATTTTGTTTTTTCAATGTAAAAGCTTTCCTGCAATATTTCACCTTTGAGGGACGCCTCGTTTTTCACCCAATTAGGCTCAAATGGCTTAGTTCAAATGTTTATAAGAGGGAGATGACGAAATTATTTCTTAATGCCTACCGGTATTGATAAACACTTGCTAAATTCTTGCACATCAGAAGTGAGTCATTTTCTCTTTTTTTGTAATACAAACGAACAGGAAAACTGATTAAATAGAAATTAATTTAATCAATTTTAAGAGTGAGCAAAGAAAACTGACAAAGATCAGGAACTGAGCTTGCGACCCTGCGGATTCCCGTTGCCGGCGCTCTATCAACTGAGTTTAGGGTTTTGTTTTCAACAGCTACGCCCTGTATTATCGGCCAGGAGCCAGACCCTGCCTCCCATGGTAGGTACCGCTGGGTAATCCCGGTAGAGGACCCTTGTCAGTGCACACAGGTTCGACTGGGCTCACTCAACACCCATGCGCCTAGCAGACCCTTCAAAGTGACGTACTCTGACACCTCGCTGGACAGCAGCGATCCAGTGGAGATCCGAAAATGGCTGAACTGCAGGTAAGTTAGACTTTCCATATTAGGAGTAATGCAAAAGATAACTGTCACAAGGTGTATACCTGCATCAGTCATACGAACGACCTTTGAAGAGTTTCTAATTATATATTCCCAAAATGCAGTGATGCACATCTAATGTTTAAAAGGTGACTCTAAAGTATTTAGCGCTCCAAATTTGTGTAAAACGTGACATAGATTACGCATCATTGAATTCTTGAATGTTTATTTGAAAGACCTTGTGGGTTTTCATAAATAAATTACCCCTTGTCTCGCAGACATTATGACAAAATTACATATACAAATATAAGTTTAAAATGGCATATTTAAAAAATATTCGAATTGTAAATTAGGAGCGGGCCCATCTTAATTCCTACAGTGTTAATGTACGTCTAGCATTTTCTGTTAGTAGGCCTGCAGAGAAATTGAAAGTTTCAGTCAGAGTATGAACACTGCAGCTTAAAAAAAAAGAAATTAACTTAAAGGTATACAACATTTGCAAAAAAAAAAAACTACTGAAAAGTGTAACGAAATACCGTACTAAACTGTAAGTAAATAGCAGTCTCAAGCATCCTGTGGAAATTATGGCACCTGGTGTGCTGTCGTTTTCAAGAAAAGTGGAAATGTATATCGTTTCCCAACGATTGTCGGCCGATAATTCTCTGACGTCTATAAATTGCTCCGTTTTGTCTAAAATAGAACTACTCTACTTCTAGCAGATTTTTTGTCTGTGTTACAGTATTTGCTAGCACCCCCAAATCCATTTATTTCTGAAAATTACAGCAAAAACAAATATGGTGTAGGCCTATACTACATTCAAATCCCTTTGCAATTTATACCCGTCTGACAGAAGTTCCGGACTCGTGTATTGCCTACGTTTTGGCGGGACGATCGCGCGGGAATGGAGTTTACAAGATCCAACCGAAGTGCGCCGATCACTCTACTAGACCAATACACGTCTGCAAGTATACTTTTTATTATTCAATGAACCTAGAAACTTACAAGTATACATTGCAGAAATACGCCTCATTTTAGGCACATCATCAAGTGCAACATTTGCAAACATCATAAAACAAAACTACTGAAATATTATGAAATATCTTATTTGACTGTAAGTAAATAATAGTCTCCTCACGCATCCTGTAAAACCATGGCACCTGATGTGCTGTGATTTTCTCCAGAAAAGTGGAATTTTTGCATCGATTTCCAGCGATGGTCCGCGACCTTCGTTAGAAAATAACTAACTTTTTTTCAAATACTGCCCCTAATTTACCAACTTTGGTTTGGCAATAATTTGTTCACACATCCGTGAACGGATGCAAGCCAGGGAATCTAGTTCCGCGACCTGATAATTCCCTGGTGTCTGTAAATTGCTCTGTTTTAGGGTCAAGGTTCGGAAAATAAGCATCTGTACAAAGGTATCACTAGTTTTCTCGCCGTCACGTATTATATGGCAGAAGGAAAAACGAATTAAAATGGCCAAACAAGGCTGCAGCTTTGGAAAAGGAACTATATATAGTGTGTAATTATCCTACCAATTTATTATTATGGAGGGGGGAGGTTTAATTTGACATTTCAAACAATCATTCCACACTGCGTTGTTTGCAAATCGACCATGAACATTGCCTGGTACAAATCTTCCTGTTGAAAAGATATCAGCTTTTAACAATACAGCGAAACACAACGAATAAAAAGTTCACAGATGAACGGCAAACATAATAAATAAATGTCTACAATATTGTAAATCTCTAATTGATAAAAAGAAATACACAGAAAGGGAGCTAAGTTTAGGAAACACAAACACACGTCACTTCATGCTTGAACAAAAGAATTGCTTTATTTCATCCATAAACTTATTGTCTTTTCAGATTGTGACCAACAATCTAACGGTGGAGGTTGGATGAGGTAAAGTTGAACCCTTAAAAATACTTAGTCAAACAATCCACAAATGAACCTGACTAGGTAAATTTGAATACATTTTCAAAGTGAACAAAGAAACTGACAGGAGCGGGATTCGAACCTGCTGGTAGAGTAGTTGGTAGAGCGCCGGTACTGTAACCCGGAGGTCGCAGGTTCGAATCCCGCTCCTGCAAGTTTCTTTGTTCACTTTGAAAATTGAAAATGTATTCAAATTTACCTAGTTAGTTTCCCTTGTGGATTGTTTGACGAATTATGAGTTAAAAAGTCGTATCCTCATTGAGTGATCACTACAATTTCGCTTCCGAGGTTGTATCGTCAAATTTGGTGTGATCCCTGGCTATAGTACGGCATTCTGGGTTTATGACTTCTGACTAGCGCCCACCCGAACAAAGATACTGACAATTTGGGAGATCGCCAACATAGGGCAAGATATAGCTCAGTTGGTAGAGCGCCGGTACTGTAACCCGGAGGTCGCAGGTTCGAATCCCGCTCCTGCCAGTTTCTTTGTTCACGTTACCTTGTGTTGCTGCCGAAAAGCGTTTTTTTTATGGGGGAAAATCGCCAGAGTAATTAACACCAATGTTTTTCAATGCAGCTTTTATAATTCGAACGTGAGTGCAAGTTTATAGGTACCTCATGCCTGGCGCCGTCTTCTGCTAATGGTTTGGTGGAAGACTGGTATAGTTGGCTCCGACGAACACCCCCATGATTGATAATATTGCACACTTAGCGCTGCAGAATAGACGAAAAGTCATATCTGGTTTTAGATTCGTGGAAAGAAATACCCGTAGATCAATGGATAACCTCGCTTTTTGAAAACGACCTATCCAGTGCAAATTGCTGTATTGTGAAATGCGCCTATTCAATAGAGTACCGAAGTCTGACGTTAGCGCGACAACTGGCTCCAAACAATGGAGATGTCGACTGTTCATTTGTTAACAGCCAGTCATGCAAACACATTGACCCAAAATAACAAAAGTATATTCTGGCTCCAAACATTGCATTGACGTCATCACTTCGGTACTCTATTGACGTCTTGTCTTTTGTGTGTGTGTTTTTTAATTGATTAAAGGTTGTATCTGAAGAATGGCGCCCGTACTTGTTCGGGTTACGACTTCACTTGGACCGGTGAGCTGGTAACCTGCCTTGCACTGGACACCAAGATCATCGGGTTTGCTGTGAGTGATGACGTCACTACAATCAGCCGGGATAACTCATGGCTTCTCATCAACGGGAGCTCCTGGGGTAATACGCTCCCAGATGTCATCGCCAACTTGGCCAATTGCAAAACCCCAGCGGGTACAGAGTGGTCACAGAACTATGCTGGTAAGAACTTCAGTACTGCTGGTATCAAAAGTAACGAAAACGGCGGAACCACCGGGGTCTGTAGAAATAGAGTTTTGGACGTCTGTCAACAAAATGCACTCACAGGATTGTTGTCCTTTTAAAATAGAAATTACACGTATGTGTTTATAATATTATTTCAGTTTTATACGAGTGCTACTTGTCACATCATTAGCAGATCTACGGGGGTGTAACCTTACCACCACACCCACGTCCCCTATACAAATATTGCGCTCAGAGTTACCCGAACATAGAGAAATTTGACGTCAGCCTCGGTATATGAAACTGACACCGTGACATGGGTGTCTTTCTGCATACGCATTACAACGTATAGGCTATACCGTGCGTGCACATTGTGAAAGTGTGTATTTAATGCAGGCCTGTCGCTAAGGGGGGGGGGGGGGCGGAGGAGCAAGCTTCCCCTCCCCCGGCAACCAATTCCCCCCCCCCCCCCCCCCCACCTTGGCAAAATACAAAAGCATCAACATTTATAGTTGTGTTTTTCTTATGATGTGACCCCGCTAGCCTGTGGAAAACTGATGCCCGGAGCTGGCGACGGGGCCTGATTGAATGACAGAAGTAGACTATCAAACAAAGTTTAAAAATACTTAATTTAGAAACTTGACAAATTACTTACAATGCCCCAGAATGGAGGGGAAAGCATGTATATTTCAAATTTTTACAGGAGCTCTTTCCAAAGCCGTTCACAAAAATCCCCCCTTGAGCTAAACCAGAACCTGCCTCTGTATACAGCTAGCATTGCACAAAGTCTTGAATGTAGTATATAAAACGTTTGCTTTTGCTGTAGTTTTCAGAATTGAATGGATTTGGAGGTTTAGTATTTCATATCAAATGATGTAGCACTGACCTGTTTAAAGTTTTGTGTGCATTGATGCTGAGGAAACCAAGATTTTAAAAAAATGCTTTTCTTGTAGTCTGGTTCCCTGATCCTATTTCCCGACTAAACGTAACAGTTTACAGACGCCAGGGAATTATCGGGTCGGGGAGCAGTTTTTTTTTCGACGATGGTTGGACGACCATGGCTGGAAATTGATACAGAAATTCCTCTTTTCTTGAAAATGACAGCACACCGGGATGATTTCACAGGATGCTTGAGACTATTATTTACTTACAGTCAAGTAAGGTATTTCATAATAATTCGGTATAGTTTTGTTTTTGGGTGTTGTTGCAAACCCTTAACTGTTTATTTACAGGGGGTTTTGCAGTTGTCCGCGGTGTATTCGCCACCAACGGTCCCTGGACAACGATGTTTATGGGATGCCGAGATCGATTCGTGGACATCGGGGACCAAACCCGGTTCCGTTTCGGTGGAACTGCTAGTCACACTGGCGAATTCGTCCACGTGTCCTGCAACGATTACACAAGTCACCCAGCTAACAGAATCACCTCTCGCTGGTAAGTTAATGAATTCAAGATCCATGGCGCATTCCAAGTAGTTCGCACAATCGCCGACGGCATCTGCGAGAAGTCACCGAGGGCAACGTCGACATTTGGAAACGCGTGACGCTGTCGCACAGGTTTGATTATGCTTATGATTACCATACTTTTTATGAGTGTCGCCCATCACCACACAGCCAAAGACCACGCAAGGTGTGGGCTACAAAAGACAAGAAAAGACAGAAATCACAGGGATAAATGTATCCATTCATATTTCATTTGAATTGTGAAAGATTATAAGTGGAAGGGAAGCAGGTTACAGGTAAGGAGTTTCAAAGAGAGGCAGTATATGAGGGAAAAACTGGAAGATTATCTACAGTCTTTGGAACAACAACAGTGAAATGATATGATGAGACATCAGCCAGGCGAGTAGAGTGCCTGAAAGTTTGGACGGGGGAACTAAAGGATGAAAGGCCACTGGAACACACCTTTCATGATAGTATCGATAAAAGAGGCTCATTGAATTAGGCAAAAGAGCGTCGAACATGAAGGAGTTCTGTAACACGCGACGGAGTGTCTTACGGGGTCGTCCTTGCGTGGGCGCGGACGGGGGGGGGGGGGGGAGCTGATCCCAAGGACCCGGTGACTGACATTCACAGTGACAAGGAAACACTTAATTCGCTTGTGATTTAATTCAGATGACGATGCAAACAATAAAATAAAGGCAAATCATCAACTGTATCCCTCAAGGAGCATTGGCCAAAGGACTCACATGTACATGTATAGGCTACATGTATCGCCAGGGGTAACCGATCAGCAGGTCAGATGTGCAGTCTATCTTAATCCCGTTTAAAGTATCCATCGAAAGCCTAAAGGCCTGAAAAAGGGCGAAATTATAAGTCTCTCAGGACAGCAAAAGTGTGGTTCGCTCAGCTCAACGAGGACTATAGAGAGCAGAGGGTGCGATCCCCGTAACCAAACAGCGGGATAAAAATCAATGCGCTCCGTTGAGTGTAACGTTCAATGAGAAGAACCAAGGAGTCGTGTCATAAGGAAAACGCTATAAACCCATAATTAATTATGCGGAAGGGGGCATCAACTCAATAATTCAGTAATAAAGCTTCAGAATCAACGAAGTAACTTGGCAACCACACATTTTTTGTAAAATGGCCTTTCCGGTGCAACCTCTTGGTGGCGCACTATTCAACTTGGCCGACTGTCTGCGTGGTATGCTGGCATGCCGTCCGTTCAACGATGTCACTCACCACTCGAGTGATGAATTTGGCCTATTCATTGCTTTAACAGAGAATAAGACCATAAATGCCAATGATATTGCTTGCCATACATAAAGTCTATCAAAAACAAACATCAGTTCAGTTTTCAGAAAAGTTGTAACTGCCAAAAGCACTCGTGCCATTTTCCGGGAGTGAGAACTTCTTTGACCAAATATAGGCCTACCGGTAATGCTTTCTAAATATAGAACACAATCTTAAAAGATAATGTAGATTTCTTTGCATTTATCTTTACAATCATCGAAATATAAAGATTAATAATATAAAACAAAGGAAGATTAAACTTGTTTTTTGTCTTGCTTTGTTCTTGTAATTACAGGGACACTGACAACGTCCGGTCCATTTGGATCAAGACGTCGTAAGCTCAGCAGAACAGCAGTTTCGCTGGTGCCCAGCATGCAGTACAGCGAAGACAGCAGCTGACACGGATGGAAGAGCCGTGATGCAAAATATAACAACCAGTATATAGGCTATATAGTTGTTCTGAAATTATTAGCTATTAAAATGGTAAGCTAGTGTACTAAATGTATCAATCTTATTCCAGGCTTTCTTTTTAATGTACACTGTAAAAATAAAACCGTTATTTTACATCAAAAGTGATGCAGTGATGCATTCATTATTGTTGTTGTCATGGTAACTCATTCACGATCGTCATTAGCGCGTTTAATACCGCTTGCCCAAAAACACCAGGTTGTCATGACAATGGCATCAACAAAAAGAGCGAGAGTGTGGCGTATCGATACGGTAGCTTCTATTGCGCCCATGGTGACCATTATAATCTACAGTTTAATTAAAAAGTGACTCGACTTGTTGCTGTCTGAAATCACGCCCTATCTAGATTGAAATACTGATGAGAATGCAGATATTTTTGCTCACGATGTGCTTCAGCGTCGCCAGACATTCTGCTATTTTTAATTTTTTACATCAAATGCTGTAGTTTATTTTGGCAAGATTTGCGTAAAATAATTTGACACTAAATTTGTAAAATTACTTTCGTCTGTAAACAAGTTTGTAATTCTAACATCAGAAGTGCTGTAAAAAGAAAAACAATTACAGTGCAGATCTGTTAAAAATTCTCCGTAAAATTATAGATATTTTTTTACAATCTAGGTTGCCAGAAAGTAACCACAAATTTACATAGATGAATGAAGTGGGAAACTGACTAAATGAAAGTAACTATGGGTGTACAAACTTGCTGGATGCTGTCATGATTTAGCTTTATATTCAGCCTTATCCCGCCATAATGAAGTCATGGTTTCCCATGAACAATTTCAATATTTGAATACGAAAGGAGATGTAATTGTGTGATTGTTCACTGTTTGCAAAAAAAATTAATTTTATTGTGGAATTGTTTGAATAATTACACATTAGTGTGTTTTTGGACTAAATACCACAATTTAACATGACTTTTGTGAACAGAAATTTCCCCCGTTCTGAATGGTCAGTTGATGTGTAAGTTTTCGTGTAGGAGAACAGTAAATTCCCTGTAAATAAACAACACTTCGTGTTGCTGTATATGTACAGCAAATTATGTTGTATTTGGACAAAGTAGTTTGTAAATTAACGTTAAAACACGAAACCTACGGACGCGTGATATTTTCTAGGTCACAGTACCGTAATTTTACGTCCAAAATCTGTTAAAACAAAAAAACGGAGATTGTTTTATTTTTTTTCCCAGAGGAAAACCCAGTTATTTTACGGATTTTGTTTACAGTGTTGTTACAGTCAGGGATTTAAATTCCACATTTCTAGGTCGGGCCACACGGTAGAGGATTATCTACTTAATCCTCGGGGTCCGAATCCCCTAAAATATGTTCACCATTATAAGTAGTGTGTAACGAGTGAACGTTTGGTATGTACTGACCCACTATAAAATGGGTAGATACTCCTGGGTCGAGCTCTCTGTTAGCCATACCGCCACGGGCAGGCGGACCGCCGACATCATTGCAACTTCAGTCGGTCCGACAGCCATCTTGATGGTACTTCATGGAAGTGGCTGCTCAGTTTTCAAGACCCAAGGCTGATGGCCGGCTGCTCAGTTTTCAAGACCCATGGCTGATGGCCGACCTTGCAGCTTCAGTTGGTCCAGCCATCTTGACGGGACTTCATGGGAGTGGCCGCTCAGTTCTCAGTCCCAAGGCTCAAGACCCAAGACTCGAGGCTCTCCCTCACGGGTATAACGCCCTACCCGTGTATCGGCTTCCGTCAACCACCAAGACTTGCGGCCCTTCCAGTTTGTCAGCTATACCCACCTCATAGGACTGGACCCTTGGAACCCATCGACGCGAGGATGCAAGCTACGACCCGCCTCTGGCTAACAGAGCAACCCGGCCTCCTGATTTGTTCACCTATTTTCACCGGGCCTTCATTTCAGTAAGAATTGGCCAATCTTTTCCTTTATAATTGTATAATTTTGTAATAGATTTAATTCCTTACTTTGTTGTCACTTTGTATTCTGATTGGAATATAATTAAATGTATGCACATAATTTCTTATGGATTGAAATCATGATTCCCTGCCTTTTATTAATTGCTGGTTGAATTTCAATTCCTTTTGGCTTGTTGGTTCTTTCCATTTGTTTTCACTTTCTTGCTGCCGTGTGTGACCCCCCCGAGCTTTCGATATAGCGCGGTGTATCCACACGTAACAGCGTACATCAGGCGAGATTCGTAAATCAACATATGCCTGTCCATATGCCTGTGTTCCGGGTACGTGTACTCAATATATACGTGGTGTATACACAAACTTGAAATCAAGTCGGTAATAGAGTACCGAAGTGATGACGTCAATCAATGCAATGTTTCGAACCAGAATACATTCTAAACTGCATGTGTCTGGAACCATTGCCCCGGCAACTGACGTCGGACTTCGGTACTCTATTGGGCGGTTTTATTCGTCCAGGGTTTATAATATAGCGCATACCGCTTCAGTTGCGGGGACGACACGTACATCCTCGATCCCGACATGCGTGTGTTTCGATTACAATTATGTCGGGACTTCACGAACGGCGGGCGTATTATCATAACGTGGTAATTATGACGGCGCCTGCGGACAAAACGCGACTGTCTAACGACTTGTCTTCAAGTCTATGGTGTACATACATTTTTCTTACATTTTCTTGAAAATGGTTTCATGTTTTAGTCGATTTCAATATAGAAATGTAGCTCGATCCATTTCGAACTAACAATCTTCAAAACATTGTAATGCTTTTGGAGGACCGATATTTCAGTGTTGGTTATTTTCCTAATGTATAGCGATGTTATTAAAAACCCGCTGGTGACAGTCATTTCCATCTTGTTCATAATAATAAAATCCATAGACAAAAAAGTTCCTCAGTCGGAAATTAATTTTAGAAGAGACTTGATGAAATTGCATTCATTATTTTTGTTGTCATGGTAACTCATTCACGATCGTCATTAGCGCGATAAATACCGGGGGTTCAAAAACACCAGGTTGTCATGACAATGGCATCAACAACAAAAAGCGAGATTGTGGCGTATCGATGCGGTAGCTTCTATCGCGCCCATGGTGACCATTAGTTTAAAAAGCGACTCTACTTGTTCCTGTCTGCAAGCACGCCCTTTCTAGATTGAAATACTGTCGAGAATGCAGATATTTTTGCTCACGATGTGCTTTTTGCCTATTGCTCTGCTGGCGGGTGAATGTAAAGGTAAGACCAAAATCATATCATTTGTAATTTAACATTAAGGAAAATATGAAAAGGACGGCATGGCCAGGGTGTCTTAAACACACTAATCAAAAACTACGACATTTCGTAAACGACCATACGCACGAAAAACGTTCCCCTTGTTTTCATTTTAAACTCAAAAACCAGCCTACAGATTCAGAACAAAAGTAATTACGGCTTTAAAAAAAAGCTGGACAAATGTGAATTAAAATGTTGACAAACTGGGGGGGGGGGGGGGGGGGTTCATTTTTAACGCAATGTTTTTCAACACTTGTCTTCAAAACCCAAGAATAATTTTGGAAATATGCACATTATCAGGTACAGGGATTCAGAACTGACCACGAATCGGCCCTAGTGGGGTTCGATCCTGTCGCAGTTCATTTTAATTATTAAAGCCTATTTTCTACGTCCCGGTAATATTTTATTCTTAATTAAAACAATTTGTATTTTTATTTCACCCAATGAGGCATTCGGCGGCTGTTAAAACAAATGTTTAGACACGTTGGCATTTACAAAAATAGACATATTGTGAATTTCTTGTTACTCCGTTGTAGTAAAAGCTGTTTGATTAAGTGTTACGATCGCATTTATTTCTTTTCTTCCCAAGCACTGTCCTGCATCATCGGTCAGGAGGCAGACCCTGCCTCCCATGGTAGGTACCGCTGGGTAATCCCGGTAGAGGACCCTTGTCAGTGCACACAGGTTCGACTGGGCTCACTCAACACCCATGCGCCCAGCAGACCCTTCAAAGTGACGTACTATGACACCTTGCTGGACAGCAGCGATCCAGTGGAGATCCGAAAATGGCTGAAGTGCATGTCTGGTACGTATAATTATGTAGTGGTGAAAGTAGCGTTTTTAAGGTGTCAGGAAATATTATCGTGGATATTAATATTAGTGTTCCCAAGGATATTTTTGTTTAAATTTTATATTGATTACATTCTGAATACAAAAGTCCAATCGAATTGTAACTAAAAGAAGATCCACCTATTTCATCATTTGGTTCATTTAAATACCAGGCTACGGCCAATTGAAAAGAGCTGCTTAAGCACAAAAATTTGATTAAGCACTATTTGATTCAGCTTAGCAAAATAAGGTTACCAGCCAAAACTCAATGTGAGGTATTGCTTGTGACTGGTATTTAACTGTTGTTTGCTTAGCATAACTACCACGGGGAGTTTTTGCTAGTAACCTGATTTTACTAAGCAAGGTTTTTGTGCTAAATAATTGTTTGTGCTTAAGCAGCTCTATGAAATTGGTTCCATGTTTACCATTTCCTGCGTTTTTAGTGAAGATTAGCGACACGATGGTACTTGATTATGTTCCTTGGCCCTCATGAAGCAAGAAAAGGAAACAAAGCGGCAAATTGATTGGTTGGATCGATAAATACAATCAAATGTTTCATTGTGGTTTTGGTAGAGTGTGGTGATCCCCTGGGTATGGAAGACGGAAGCATTTCCGACTCGAGGATCACAGCATCGAGTGAGTTCAACTACGATGACAGATTTGGCCCCTTGGCCTGCAAAGCGAGTAACGGCCGTCTGAACTACCCACACGGCGGTAAAACGGTCGCGGGTTGGTGTCCTATACGTGATGACATAGACACATCGTGGTTCCAGGTGGACCTGGGAGAGAGGCTGCAGGTTGAAGGGGTCATCATACAGGGTTGCCTGTACCCTAGGGGAGAATACACGGAGTTTGTGACAGCCTATCAGGTGCAGTACAGCGATGACCAGACCAACTGGCAGAACGTGACCCGCTCGGCAGAGGCTGATGCACAGGTGAAGATAGCATTAGGCCTTTGCGTAGGTGGTGCATTCCATTTAACCCGAGACAGTTTTGTTTTTATGAGCATGGCATTAAAGCACCCATGTTTATCTACATTACAGATAAAGTGGTGTTCGGTCCCCCCTCCCCCCCCCCTTGGGGGAATGAGGTTGAGAGAGGGGAGGACAAAAATGGGGAAAAGAAACTTTTTGCCGTGTCTGTACATCATTTGGTATCTGATTACCTTCCCTTTATGCCAAAATAGTTTCTATACCAGCTGGTAGAAACTTAAAATCTTTACCTTTCTAGCCGAAATTGATTTTCTTATCTTGGACTCATGTCCTACATAATACGCCTGATTTCCATGGAGTCGTGGAATAGCTTAGCATAAATATAATCTATGAAGAACCAGTTCAGTTCCTAAAAAGTTCAAAAACGTCATTTTGCGTAGATTTTGTCGACGGTTTGGACGCCATTTGCTTTCATTCATAGGTCGAATGACGTCATGAATTGTCGATACCCCGGCATATGGACTTGCAGTCATATGTGCTAATAGGTATTATGCACAATCTGAAATGTAGGCCTACATGCCTGTGGAGACATGGCTTTGTTCTCTTTCTTTGTTCCTATATATAACCAATCCCCGTAGACTTTCTACACGTTTTTCCTTGTGGAGACATTTTCATCTTTAGAAATTCCTTGTGGAAACCTATTGCTATCTGCGATAAACCATGCTTACATAGCGCAAAATATCGTAACGCTTTTACAAATGGGATCTTAGGGTACGTTCAGAAGGATGCTCAAGTTGATACAAAAGCAATTAGCCCTCAGGCCATTTAGATAGGACATCCTCAATCCAAAACATGCTTACGTTCAGACGAAAAAGGTTCCAACAGATGATTAATTGACTTATTCGGACTAACGGCTCGTCTGAACGTACCCTTAAAGCCAACGAATACTGCTCGGTGCCTTTGTGATCTCTTAAATGACGTCCTCCATTTTTAAAATATACCTCTATTTGAATTGAATCCTTACAGACGTTCCCTGGTAACACCGACCAAACTACCCCTGTAACCAGCATCTTTGACCGGCCGATTCAAGCCCAGTTCATCCGCATCATGCCGACTGATTACCACCATTTCCCGTCAATGCGTGTGGAACTCATTGGCTGCAGAGGGAAGTAGACTTCATTCAAGTCGGTTCCTGCACGTCTCACATGAAATATCGATTTAGCTAAGAATTTCGATTGCTTAGTACCATTATGGAACTGGTTCCTCCTGAAATGACGGTCAGAGGTCAGAGCACACTGACGCAAGTTAAATGTATTGATGTGGTTCTTCTTAAAACCACTTTTCTCTTTTAGGAGTAACTTCTGACTTCATGGTGTATCCGCAGAATTTCTTACTATGCACTCTCCTTGGAACTGTGAGAGCCTCAAACGGACAGAAATTCCTTGATTTTTATATAAGATTTGAAGGTTTACTTGGTGAAGGCAGCAATGAGATAAAGATTTGCGGTAGCACCATGTGAAATCTTTGTGAGTTTGTGGTTCTTTTCAAACTCACACAGAGATACATGGTGCTACCGCAAATCTTTATCTCCTTGATTTATAAGCTTTGACACCAAATACAGAGCTTGCACAAAGCTACAAAAAGGAAGCAATAAGAGGAACGTTCTTATATGCACCATAACTACGCGTAGATTCGCATGTTCGTCCGTCCGTTCGTCTATATTTGGAGTATGGAGAACTGTTCTCACATCTGGACAGGTGCTTCTGCTTGTCACTTATCTTTATTAGACAAAGTACAGAAGCGCATTGTTAATTTGGATAGAGAAGAGTTGGGCTCATCCGTATAACTCTCACATCCACCCTCATCCACTTATCATTTGAAAAAAAATAGAAACAATAAGATTTTCTCACTTTTTTAATCAAAAACGGTCATTATTTGATACGCTGGAAGGTTCCCTGATTTGGTTCTACTTTGCATATTATCTTGATGGATTATACATTTTCATTTATATATTTTACTATGTGGCTGTTTAGCTGGTTTTATTGCTTCTCAGTAGAAATTAGATTTTCTGGTTTTAACGGTTGATGTGGCGAATTGCATAATGCACCTTGTTCTTAATAAAATTGCAATTAAAATATTTCGACGAATTAATGCTGAAAAAGTGTCAGAAATTTGCTCTTTTTAAAATAGTACTGTGATTTACTTCTTATTGTAAACCTACAACTTGACAATTTATTTATATTTTATGCACGTGGTATAGTATTAAGGTTAACGGTGTTCTATTGTAAATTTCGATGTAGTTATTGTACTGCGTTGTTGCTGTAATAGCGATGTATTTCATCGGGCACACTACATAATGGTGTAAATTTAAAAGTCACGCGCGAAATAGACATCAAGCTTTCTAAAAATTACGAGAATTACATTTGACACATTTTATCAAATGGTTTCTTTTCATGTTAGGTAACGCGATAATTACATACTCGTTAGGCTGACTATATTAGCTCAAAACATTCGAATCAGCATGAACATATCGGTGAAGCAAAATCCATAAAAACAGGTTAATTCGGGTATTAAAAAAATAATTACTCAAAAGCACCGAGCTTCTTGGGAATATTTTGAGCATTTCTTTTCAGAAAGTATTTATTAAATCTTTTTTTCATATGATGGAAAATGAGTTTCGGGAAAAAATACTTGGAATATAGAATTGAGGTCGATCGAATTTAAATGTAGCTGAGTAACAATATGTTTAGAATTTTTAGAAATATGCATGTATGCCAATTGTGTAATATATCGAGTGGTGGTATTAATGTCAACGCAATAAATTAGGATGACACTGGAAATTCGTAAATGGGCCACCCTTAGAGTGTGTAAATTTGTTCATTACAAAATGTTGTAGTTGCTATTAAAAGGTAGACGAAAATCTAACCAAAATGACTGCTTCGTGAAATAAGCTCATTTCTAAGTCTGTCAGCTTTTGTCCCAGCTTTTGTGAAATCCACTGAAAACTTGGATATTGGACCAGTTTATACCCCAAGGACCAGTTACCCCAAGTACTCCTAAAGCCTGCCTTACAGTGTAGCTTTTTTTAAGTTTAAGTAATGTTCAAGTAATGTACATTAATTACACTGAACATGTCAGGCCTATACTATTCCTTTTTATGTCATATTTGATTTCCTTTTCATGCAGTTCAATCAAGAGTTTCAGACTATGTTTGGAGATGCCACTCCCAAGCTGATATCAACCTGGGAGACACGGTTTGTGCCAGGGATACTTCAGGTAGCAAGGATGTCAAAGCTTCCTAAAATTGCAAAGCTCCTGACTCAACAGTCAAGATGCCGACTCCGAAGATAACAATTATATGAGCCGTCATCAGGTTTAGATTCCTAATGTCTGGAGAGTAGGCCTACTTAACACTAAGGACTTTGTGTAGGAAAACAAAACTCGAAGAGTATCTCACAGTACTATATCCTTTGAAACAACAATATTGAATGGATGTGATGACAGCCAGGAGAGTCGGTGCCTGAAAGTTTGGACGGCCGGGGGAACGAAGGATGAAAGGCCAGTCTGGAACACCTTCCATGATAGTATCGATAAAAGAGGCTCATTGAGGGCAGAAGATGTGGTTCCAAATGCCTTTCAATATTACCATCCTGAACTATCTCGAGAAATATCCTGAGCAACCCGGGGGCATATTATCATAACGTGGTAATTATAACGGCACCTGCGGACAAAACACGACTGTCTTCAAGTCTATGGTGTACATGACAGTTGCGCGGTACGTGTACTGATAAAAATAATTGAAAATGTTCCAGGGGACAGGTACAAATTATTTCGAGAAGAGAGTTTTTGCTTGTAGAAAAAGTCCCCTTCTTACGCACAAATCTGTAAAATGAAATCTCAATATCTCTCCCAGAAGAGTGAGTAAAGTGGGACTAAAAGGCTTAGTTGGTACATTTTCAAACTTTAGTGGAATTAGACAGGCAGATATTAATCCTAGATACACTCTGTTTACATATATATATTTTTTCTTTTTAGGCCCCTTGCCGCGTGCAATGGGAGACTTTTGAGACGCGTGGTGGCAGCAGACAAACCGGCCATTTTCATTGTTCTCACCAGTCGTGCGCATGCTCAAAACTAGCCAAAAGGACTGGTTTGTCTGCTGCCACCAGCGTTTCAAAAGTCTCGCATTCCAGGAAGTCATTGGAAAAACATGGATTTTATGTTAATGTAGATGTTCATATTGCCAACCAAGGCAGTGGTGTCTCATAGAAGAAAAATCTAACATTTTTCTTACATATTCTTGAAGATGGTTTCATGTTTTAGTCGATTTCAATATAAAAAGATTGCTCGATCCATTTCTAACTTAACTAAATCTTCAAAACATTGTAATGCTTTTGGAGGACCGATATTTCAGTGTTGGTTATTTTCCTAATGTATAGCGATGTTATTAAAAACCCGCTGGTGACAGTCATTTTCATGATCGTGTTCATAATAATTAAACTCCATGGGCAATTCAGTTCCTCAGTCGGAAATTAATATCAAACAACCTTGATGAAATTGCATTTATCATTTTGGTTGTCATGGTAACTCATTCACAATCGTCATCAGCGCGTTGAATACCGCGGGCCCAAAATAAACAGAGCGAGATTGTGGCGTATCGATACGGTAGCTTCTATTGCGCAAATGACGACCATTAAAATCTACAGTTTAGAAAGTGACTCGACTTATTGCTGTCTGAAATCACGCCCTATCTAGATTGAAATACTGTCGAGAATGCAGATATTTTTGCTCACGATGTGCTTTTTGCCTGTTGCTCTGCTGGCGGGTGAATGTAAAGGTAAGACCAAAATCATATCATTTGTAATTTAACATTAAGAAAAATATGATAAGGACGGCATGGCCAGGGTGTCTTAAACACACTCATCAAAAACTACAAAAAAAACTACCATACGCACGAAAAACGTTCCCCTTGTTTTCATTTTAAACTTAAAACCAGCCTACAGGTTCAGAACAAAAGTAATTGCGGCTTTAAAAGAAGCTGGACAGATGTGAATTAAAATGTTGACAAAAACTGGTGGGGGAAAATTCATTTTTAACGCAATGTTTTCAACACTTGTCTTCAAAAACCCCAGAATAATTTTGGAAATATGGACATTATCAGGTACAGGGATTCAGAACTGACCACGAATCGGCCCTAATGGGGTTCGATCCGGTCGCAGTTCATTTCAATTATTAAAGCCTAATTTCTATGTCCCGATTGCTTTTATTCTTAATTAGAACAATTTGTATTGTTATTTCACCCATTGAGGCATTCGGCGGCTGTTAAAACAAATGTTTAGACACGTTGGCATTTACAAAAATAGACATATTGTGAATTTCTTGTTACTCCGTTGTAGTAAAAGCTTTTTGATTAAGTGTTACGATCGCGTTGATTTCTTTTCTTCACAAGCACTGTCCTGCATCATCGGCCAGGAGTCAGACCCTGCCTCCCACGGTAGGTACCGCTGGGTGATCCCGGTAGAGGACCCTTGTCAGTGCACACAGGTTCGACTGGGCTCACTCAACACCCATGCGCCCAGCAGACCCTTCAAAGTGACGTACTCTGACACCTTGCTGGACAGCAGCGATCCAGTGGAGATCCGAAAATGGCTGAAGTGCATGTCTGGTACGTATGTAGCGGTGAAAGTAGCGTTTTTAAAGTGTCAGAACATATTATCGTGGATATATAGTGTTTCCCAAGGATATTTTTGTATAAATATTGAGTAAACTCTAAATATAATTGTCCAGTCGAATTGTAACTAAAAGAATATCTACCAATTTTCTCATTTGGTTCATTTAAATACCAGGATGCTTAAGCATAAAAATTTGATTAAGCACAAAAATCTTGCTCAGCAAAATCAGGTTACCAGCCGAAACTTAATGTGATGTATATTGCTTGTGACTGGTAGGCATCAGTATTTAGCTGTTGTTTGTTTAGCATAACTACCACATTGAGTTTCGGCTGTAACCTAATTTTACTAAGCAAGTTTTGTGTGCTTAATCAATTTTTTGTGCTGAAGCACCTCTTTGAAATTGGTTCCATGTTTACTATTTCTTGCGTTTTTAGTGAAGATTAGTGACACGCTGGTACTTGGGATGTTCCCTGGCCCTCATGAAGCAAGAAAAGGAAACAAAGCGGCAAATTGATTGGTTGGATCGATAAATAAAATCAAATGTTTCTTTGTGTTTTTTGTAGAGTGTGGTGATCCCCTGGGTATGGAAGACGGAAGCATTTCCGACTCGAGGATCACAGCATCGAGTGAGTACAACTACGACGACTCATTTGGCCCCTTGGCCTGCAAAGCGAGTAACGGTCGTCTGAACTACCCACACGGCGGTGAAACGGTCGCGGGTTGGTGTCCTGCAAGTGATGACAAGGACACATCGTGGTTCCAGGTGGACCTGGGAGAGAGGCTGCAGGTTGAAGGGGTCATCATACAGGGTTGCCTGTACCCTGGGGGGGGGGAACACACGGAGTGGGTGACAGCCTATCAGGTGCAGTACAGCGATGAGCAGACCAACTGGCAGTACGTGACCCGCTCGGCAGAGGCTGATGCACAGGTGAAGATAGCATATGCCTTTGCGTAGGTGGTGCATTCCATTTAACCTGAGACAGTTTTGTTTTTATGAGCATGGCATTAAAGCACCCATGTTTATCTACATTGCAGATAAAGTGGCGTTCGGTCCTCCCCCCCCCCCCCCCCCCCCCTTTAGGGATGGGGTTGGGAGGGGAGGACAAAAATGGGGAAAAGAAACTGTTTGCCGTGTCTGTACATCATTTGGTATCTGATTACCTTCCCTTTATGCCAAAATAGTTTCTATACCAGCTGGTAGAAACTTAAAATCTTTACCTTTCTAGCCGAAATTGATTTTCTTATCTTGGACTCATGTCCTACATAATACGCCCGATTTCCATGGAGTCGTGGAATAGCTTAGCATAAATATAATCTATGAAGAACCAGTTCAGTTCCTAAAATGTTCAAAAACGTCATTTTGCGTAAATTTTGTCGACGGTTTGGACGCCATTTGCTTTCATTCATAGGTCGAATGACGTCATGAATTGTCGATACCCCGGCATATGGACTTGCAGTCATATGTGCTAATAGGTGTTATGCACAATCTGAAATGTAGGCCTACATGCCTGTGGAGACATGGCTTTGTTCTCTTTCTTTGTTCCTATATATAACCAATCCCCGTAGACTTTCTACACGTTTTTCCTTGTGGAGACATTTTCATCTTTAGAAATTCCTTGTGGAAACCTATTGCTTTCTGCGATAAACCATGCTTACATAGCGCAAAATATCGTAACGCTTTTACAAATGGGATCTTAGGGTACGTTCAGAAGGATGCTCAAGTTGATACAAAAGCAATTAGCCCTCAGGCCATTTTATAGATAGGACATCCTCAATTCAAAACATGCTTACGTTCAGACGAAAAAGGTTCCAACAGATGATTAATTGACTATTTTCGGACTAACGGCTCGTCTGAACGTACCCTTAAAGCCAACGAATACTGCTCGGTGCCTTTGTGATCTCTTAAATGACGTCCTCCATTTTTAAAATATATTTTTATTTGAATTGAATCCTTACAGACGTTCCCTGGTAACACCGACCAAACTACCCCGGTAACCAGCATCTTTGACCGGCCGATTCAAGCCCAGTTCATCCGCATCATGCCGACTGATTACCACGATTTCCCGTCAATGCGTGTGGAACTCATTGGCTGCAGAGGGAAGTAGACTTCATTCAAGTCGGTTCCTGCACGTCTCACACGGTAGCACCATGTGAAATCTTTGTGAGTTTGTGGTTCTTTTCAAACTCACACAGAGATACATGGTGCTACCGCAAATCTTTATCTCCTTGATTTATAAGCTGTGACACCAAATACAGGGCTTGCACAAAGCTACAAAAAGAAGCAATAAGAGGAACGTTCTTAGTATGCACCGTAACTACGCGTAGATTCGCATGTTCGTCCGTCCGTTCGTCTATATTTAGAGTATGGAGAACTGTTCTCACATCTGGACAGGTGCTTCTGCTTGTCACTTATCTGTATTAGACAACTAGTACAGAAGCGCATTGTTAATTTGGATAGAGAAGAGTTGGGCTCATCCGTATAACTCTCACATCCACCTTCATCCACTTATCATTTGAAAAAAATAGAAACAATAAGATTTTCTCACTTTTTTTAATCAAAAACGGTCATTATTTGATACGCTGGAAGGTTTCCCTGGTTTGGTTCTACTTTGCATATTACCTTGATGGATTATATATTTATATATTTTACTATGTGGCTGTTTAGCTGGTTATTTGCTTTTTCTCAGTAGAAATTTGATTTTCGGGTTTTCACGGTTGATTGCATAACGCACCTTTTTATTAATAAAATTGCACTTGAAATATTTAGACGAATTAATGAAATGATAAAAATGGTGTCAGAAATTTGCTCTATTTAAAATAGTACTGTGATACACTTCTTACTGTAAACCTACAACTAGACAATTTATTTATATTTTATGCACGTGGTATAGTATTAAGGTTAACGGTGTTTTATTGTAAAATTCGATGTAGTTATTGTACTGCGTTGTTGCTGTAATAGCGATGTCTTTCATCGGGCACACTACATAATAGTGTAAATTTAGAAGTCACGCGCGAAATAGACATCAAGCTTTCAAAAAAATACGAGAATTACATTTGACACATTTTATCAAATGGTTTCTTTTCATGTTAGGTAACGTAATAATTACATACTCGTTAGGCTGACTATATTAGCTCAAAACATTCGAATCAGCATAAACATATATAGGTGAAGCAAAATCCATCAAAATCAGGTTAATTCGGGGATTTTAAAATAATTACTCACAAGCACCAAGCTTCTTGGGGATATTTTGAGCATTTTCAAACTTTAGTGGAATTAGACAGATATATGTCAGGCAGATATTAATCCTAGATACACTCCGTTTACATAATATATATATATATTTTTAGGCCCCTTGCCGCGTGCAATGGGAAACTTTTGAGACGCGTGGTGGTAGCAGACAAAACCGGCCCTTTTAATTATTGTTCTCACCAGTCGTGCGCGTGCTCAGAACTAGCCAAAAGGCTAGCTGCCACCAGCGTCTCAAAAGTCTCGCATTCCAGGAAGTCATTGGAAAAACATGGATTTTATGTTAATGTAGATGTTCATATTGCCATCCAAGGCAGTGGTGTCTCATAAAAGAAAAATCTAACATTTTTCTTACATATTCTTGAAGATGGTTTCATGTTTTAGTCGATTTCAATATAGAAAGGTAGCTCGATCCATTTCTCACTAAATCTTCAAAACATTGTAATGCTTTTGGAGGACCGATATTTCAGTGTTGGTTATTTTCCTAATGTATAGCGATGTTATTAAAAACCCGCTGGTGACAGTCATTTCAATGATCTTGTTCATAATAATAAACTTCATGGGCAATAAAGTTCCTCAGTCGGAAATAAATATCAAACAACCTTGATGAAATTTGATTCATTATTTTGGTTGTCAGGGTAACTCATTCACAATCGTCATCAGCGCGTTAAATACCGCGGGCCCAAAAGCACCATATTGTCATGACAACGGCATTAACAGAAAGAGCGAGATTGTGGCGTATCGGTACGGTAGCTTCTATAGAGTACCGAAGTCTGACGTCAGTTGCCGCGGCAATGGTTCCAAACACATGCAGTTTAGAATGTATTCTGGTTTGAAACATTGCATTGATTGACGTCCTCACTTCGGTACAGTTTAGAATGTGACTCGACTTGTTGCTGTCTGAAATCACGCCCTATCTAGATTGAAATGCTGTCGAGAATGCAGATATTTTTGCTGTGCTTTTTGCCTGTTGCTCTGCTGGCGGGTAAATGTAAAGGTAAGGCCAAAGTCATATCAGTTGTAATTTAACATTAAGGAACATAATTATGAAAAAGACGGCATGGCCAGTTTGTCTTAAACACACTCGTCGAAAACTACGAAATTTCATAAACGACCATACGCACGAAAAACGTCTTCTTGAAGTCAGTACACGTTCAGAGCAAAAGTAATTACGGCTTTAAAGGTAGTGTACATGATTGGTGATTGTTGCAATTTTCAGAAATAGGCGGATTTGGGGGTTAGTATTTTATAGGAAATGTTGTTCCACTGACCTGTTCAAAGTTTTGCGTTGTTGGATGGCGAAAAAAACGAGAGGAAAACGGCGCTCGTTTTCAACCGTCGGGCGGATGATGAGCAAGCCTGAAGATACTTGTGAAGAAAAGACAAATAAATGGTCCGCTTTAGAGGTGGGAGGGAAACCTCAGAACAGTTCTTGTTTAGGGAAACCCACGGAATCAGGCAAGGACTGAAAACCCACTCCACGTGTGCCCTGTTGCAATTCAAACCCAGGTCACGGCGGTGGAAGGTGATGACAGTATACGTTTGGCCAAGCTGACTTAGTGGTTTATCCTGGGTCTGAGTCTGGGTCTGGGTCTGGGTCCTTTGGGTCTTTGATCACAAGCAGCATTCTTAGCGTACATTGTTTTTTTTTAAATTTGATTTTTCTACTGTTTCTAGGCCTAATTGGTTGAGAAATTAAGTTTTTGTGAAAGAATGTGGGTGAAATTCTGACTTGCTCATAACACATTGTGCACTTTTCAACTGTGTATAATATATACATGTTACTTCGGTCCCCGCCGCAACCAGATCCCAGCAATCCTGACCCCAAGCACTGGATGAAGGATGTCATGCAGGAGATACAGGAACGATGCCCTGGCAAGGAAAGGGCCCCAACCATAGGTAGGAAAGTTAACGTAATGTGACGGAAGAGGGATAATGCAGAATTGATGACAAAGAAGGTGACGTGACGCGGGGAAGACACATAAGATTAATAGAACAGAAAGGTGATGACAAGAAATTGATGTGAAAGGACCGGGAAGACAGTGAATGATTAAGGTACAGAAGTGTGATGCAGGAGAAGAATGGTGAACGGGAGAATGGTACAAAAGTGGTTTTGTTTACATGTTGTGCTGTCTCGTCACGTGGCTGAAAAATGTCTATGCCTTTCGGCAGGCACTTAACAACTATCACTAATGCAACTGACCGTACGGTTCGGTGAAAACATTTATGTGAGACAAGCAGACATGTAAACAAAAGACCCCCCAAAAAAGACCCAAAAAAAGAAAGAAAAGAAAAGAGGATATTTTGTTTAAAGTTTATATTGAATAATATATTTTTTTCAATTTATGTACCCAAATGGTGCCCGCATGTACTCCAGAGGTGCCCGTATTATACATTCCTATTTTTTCACTTTATGTACCCAAATGGTGCCCGCATGTACTCCAGAGGTGCCCGTATTATACATTCCTATTTTTTCACTTTATGTACCCAAATGGTGCCCGCATGTACTCCAGAGGTGCCCGTATTATACATTCCTATTTTTTCACTTTATGTACCCAAATGGTGCCCGCATGTACTCCAGAGGTGCCCGTATTATACATTCCTATTTTTTCACTTTATGTACCCAAATGGTGCCCGCATGTACTCCAGAGGTGCCCGTATTATACATTTCTATTTTTTTCACTTTATGTACCCAATTGGTGCCCGCATGTACTCCAGAGGTGCCCGTATTATACATTCATATTTTTTTCACTCTATGTACCCAAATGGTGCCCGCATGTACTCCAGAGGTGCCCGTATTATACATTCCTATTTTTTTCACTTTATGTACCCAAATGGTGCCCGCATGTACTCCAGAGGTGCCCGTATTTATACATTCCTATTTTTTCACTTTATGTACCCAAATGGTGCCCGCATGTACTCCAGAGGTGCCCGTATTATACATTCCTATTTTTTCACTTTATGTACCCAAATGGTGCCCGCATGTACTCCAGAGGTGCCCGTATTATACATTTCTATTTTTTTCACTTTATGTACCCAAATGGTGCCCGCATATACTCCAGAGGTGCCCGTATTATACATTCCTATTTTTTCACTTTATGTACCCAAATGGTGCCCGCATGTACTCCAGAGGTGCCCGTATTATACATTCCTATTTTTTCACTTTATGTACCCAAATGGTGCCCGCATGTACTCCAGAGGTGCCCGTATTATACATTCCTATTTTTTCACTTTATGTACCCAAATGGTGCCCGCATGTACTCCAGAGGTGCCCGTATTATACATTCCTATTTTTTTCACTTTATGTACCCAAATGGTGCCCGCATGTACTCCAGAGGTGCCCGTATTATACATTTCTATTTTTTTCACTCTATGTACCCAATTGGTGCCCGCATGTACTCCAGAGGTGCCCGTATTATACATTCCTATTTTTTTCACTCTATGTACCCAAATGGTGCCCGCATGTACTCCAGAGGTGCCCGTATTATACATTCCTATTTTTTTCACTCTATGTACCCAAATGGTGCCCGCATGTACTCCAGAGGTGCCCGTATTATACATTCCTATTTTTTTCACTCTATGTACCCAAATGGTGCCCGCATGTACTCCAGAGGTGCCCGTATTATACATTCCTATTTTTTTCACTTTATGTACCCAAATGGTGCCCGCATGTACTCCAGAGGTGCCCGTATTATACATTCCTATTTTTTCACTTTATGTACCCAAATGGTGCCCGCATGTACTCCAGAGGTGCCCGTATTATACATTTCTATTTTTTCACTTTATGTACCCAAATGGTGCCCGCATGTACTCCAGAGGTGCCCGTATTATACATTCCTATTTTTTCACTTTATGTACCCAAATGGTGCCCGCATGTACTCCAGAGGTGCCCGTATTATACATTCCTATTTTTTTCACTTTATGTACCCAAATGGTGCCCGCATGTACTCCAGAGGTGCCCGTATTATACATTTCTATTTTTTTCACTTTATGTACCCAATTGGTGCCCGCATGTACTCCAGAGGTGCCCGTATTATACATTCCTATTTTTTTCACTTTATGTACCCAAATGGTGCCCGCATGTACTCCAGAGGTGCCCGTATTATACATTCCTATTTTTTTCACTTTATGTACCCAATTGGTGCCCGCATGTACTCCAGAGGTGCCCGTATTATACATTCCTATTTTTTCACTTTATGTACCCAAATGGTGCCCGCATGTACTCCAGAGGTGCCCGTATTATACATTCCTATTTTTTTCACTTTATGTACCCAAATGGTGCCCGCATGTACTCCAGAGGTGCCCGTATTATACATTCCTATTTTTTCACTTTATGAACCCAAATGGTGCCCGCATGTACTCCAGAGGTGCCCGTATTATACATTTCTATTTTTTTCACTTTATGTACCCAAATGGTGCCCGCATGTACTCCAGAGGTGCCCGTATTATACATTTCTATTTTTTTCACTTTATGTACCCAAATGGTGCCCGCATGTACTCCAGAGGTGCCCGTATTATACATTCCTTTTTTTTTCACTCTATGTACCCAAATGGTGCCCGCATGTACTCCAGAGGTGCCCGTATTATACATTCCTATTTTTTTCACTCTATGTACCCAATTGGTGCCCGCATGTACTCCAGAGGTGCCCGTATTATACATTTCTATTTTTTTCACTCTATGTACCCAATTGGTGCCCGCATGTACTCCAGAGGTGCCCGTATTATACATTTCTATTTTTTTCACTCTATGTACCCAAATGGTGCCCGCATGTACTCCAGAGGTGCCCGTATTATACATTCCTATTTTTTCACTTTATGTACCCAAATGGTGCCCGCATGTACTCCAGAGGTGCCCGTATTATACATTCCTATTTTTTCACTTTATGTACCCAAATGGTGCCCGCATGTACTCCAGAGGTGCCCGTATTATACATTCCTATTTTTTTCACTTTATGTACCCAAATGGTGCCCGCATGTACTCCAGAGGTGCCCGTATTATACATTCCTATTTTTTTCACTTTATGTACCCAATTGGTGCCCGCATGTACTCCAGAGGTGCCCGTATTATACATTCCTATTTTTTCACTTTATGTACCCAAATGGTGCCCGCATGTACTCCAGAGGTGCCCGTATTATACATTTCTATTTTTTTCACTTTATGTACCCAAATGGTGCCCGCATGTACTCCAGATGTTATTATACATTTCTATTTTTTCACTTTATGTACCGAATTGGTGCCCACATGTACTCCAGAGGTGCCCGTATTATACATTCCTACTTTTTTCACTTTATGTACCCAATTGGTGCCCGCATGTACTTCAGAGGTGCCCGTATTATACATTCCTATTTTCTCACTTTATGTACCCAAATGGTGCCCGCATGTACTCCAGAGGTGCCCGTATTATACATTTCTATTTTTTTCACTTTATATACCCAATTGGTGCCCGCATGTACTCCAGAGGTGCCCGTATTATACATTCCTATTTTTTCACTTTATGTACCCAAATGGTGCCCGCATATACTCCAGAGGTGCCCGTATTTATATACATTCCTATTTTTACACTTTATGTACCCAAATGGTGCCCGCATATACTCCAGAGGTGCCCGTATTATACATTTCTATTTTTTCACTTGATGTACCCAATTGGTGCCCGCATGTACTCCAGAGGTGCTCGTATTATACATTCCTATTTTCTCACTTTATGTACCCAAATGGTGCCCGCACGTACTCCAGAGGTGCCCGTATTATACATTCCTATTTTTTTCACTTTATGTACCCAAATGGTGCCCGCATGTACTCCAGAGGTGCCCGTATTATACATTCCTATTTTTTCACTTTATGAACCCAAATGGTGCCCGCATGTACTCCAGAGGTGCCCGTATTATACATTTCTATTTTTTCACTTTATGTACCGAATTGGTGCCCGCCTGTACTCCAGAGGTGCCCGTATTATACATTTCTATTTTTTTCACTTTATATACCCAATTGGTGCCCGCATGTACTCCAGAGGTGCCCGTATTATACATTCCTATTTTTTCACTTTATGTACCCAATTGGTGCCCGCATGTACTCCAGAGGTGCCCGTATTATACATTTCTATTTTTTCACTTGATGTACCCAATTGGTGCCCGCATGTACTCCAGAGGTGCCCGTATTATACATTTCTATTTTTTTCACTTCATGTACCCAAATGGTGCCCGCATGTACTCCAGAGGTGCCCGTATTATACATTCCTATTTTTTTCACTTCATGTACCCAATTGGTGCCCGCATGTACTCCAGAGGTGCCCGTATTATACATTTCTATTTTTTTCACTTTATGTACCCAAATGGTGCCCGCATGTACTCCAGAGGTGCCCGTATTATGCATTCCTATTTTTTCACTTTATGTACCCAAATGGTGCCCGCATGTACTCCAGAGGTGCCCGTATTATACATTTCTATTTTTTCACTTTATGTACCCAAATGGTGCCCGCATGTACTCCAGAGGTGCCCGTATTATACATTCCTATTTTTTCACTTTATGTACCCAAATGGTGCCCGCATGTACTCCAGAGGTGCCCGTATTATACATTCCTATTTTTTTCACTTTATGTACCCCAATGGTGCCCGCATGTACTCCAGAGGTGCCCGTATTATACATTCCTATTTTTTCACTTTATGAACCCAAATGGTGCCCGCATGTACTCCAGAGGTGCCCGTATTATACATTTCTATTTTTTCACTTTATGTACCGAATTGGTGCCCGCCTGTACTCCAGAGGTGCCCGTATTATACATTTCTATTTTTTTCACTTTATATACCCAATTGGTGCCCGCATGTACTCCAGAGGTGCCCGTATTATACATTCCTATTTTTTCAATTTATGTACCCAATTGGTGCCCGCATATACTCCAGAGGTGCCCGTATTATACATTCCTATTTTTTCACTTTATGTACCCAAGTGGTGCCCGCATATACTCCAGAGGTGCCCGTATTATACATTTCTATTTTTTCACTTGATGTACCCAATTGGTGCCCGCATGTACTCCAGAGGTGCCCGTATTATACATTTCAATTTGTTTCACTTTATGTACCCAAATGGTGCCCGCATGTACTCCAGAGGTGCCCGTATTATACATTTCTATTTTTTTCACTTTATGTACCCAAATGGTGCCCGCATGTACTCCAGAGGTGCCCGTATTATACATTCCTATTTTTTTCACTTCATGTACCCAATTGGTGCCCGCATGTACTCCAGAGGTGCCCGTATTATACATTTCTATTTTTTTCACTTTATGTACCCAAATGGTGCCCGCATGTACTCCAGAGGTGCCCGTATTATGCATTCCTATTTTTTCACTTTATGTACCCAAATGGTGCCCGCATGTACTCCAGAGGTGCCCGTATTATACATTTCTATTTTTTCACTTTATGTACCCAAATGGTGCCCGCATGTACTCCAGAGGTGCCCGTATTATGCATTCCTATTTTTTCACTTTATGTACCCAAATGGTGCCCGCATGTAGGCTACTCCAGAGGTGCCCGTTCTATATATAATATTATAAATACAATAGTCTAATCGAATTGTAACTAAAAGATGATCCACCAATTTCCTCATTTGGTTCATTTAAATATCAGGCTGCGGCCAATTGTATAGAGCTGCTTAAGCACAAACATTTGATTAAGCACAAAAATCTTGCTTAGCAAAATCAGGTTACCAGCCGAAACTCAATGTGATGTATATTGCTTGTGACTGGTAGGCTGATTTAGCTGTTTGCTTAGCATAACTACCACGTTGAATTTTGGCTGGTAACCTGATTTTACTAAGCAAGGTTTTTGTGCTTAATAATTGTTTTTTTGGCTTAATTAAGCAGCTCTATGAAATTGGTTTCATGTTTACTATTTCTTGCGTTTTATAGTGAAGATTAGTGACACGATGGTACTTGGTATGTTCCCTGGACCTCATACGAAGCAAGCAAAAATAGGGAAACAAAGCGGCAAATTGATTGGTTGGATCGATAAATAAAATCAAATGTTTCTTTGTGTTTTTGGTAGAGTGTGGTGATCCCCTGGGTATGGAAGACGGAAGCATTTCCGACTCGAGGATCACAGCATCGAGTGAGTACAACTACGACGACAGATTTGGCCCCTTGGCCTGCAAAGCGAGTAACGGCCGTCTGAACTAACCACACGGCGGTAAAACGGTCGCGGGTTGGTGTCCTACACATGCTGACAAGGCGACATCGTGGTTCCAGGTGGACCTGGGAGAGAGGCTGCAGGTTGAAGGGGTCATCATACAGGGTTGCCTGTACCCTGGGGGAGAACACACGGAGTTTGTGACAGCCTATCAGGTGCAGTACAGCGATGACCAGACCAACTGGCAGAACGTGACCCGCTCGGCAGAGGCCGATGCACAGGTGAAGATAGCATTAGGCCTTTGCGTAGGTGGTGCATTCCATTTAACCTGAGACAGTTTTGTTTTTATGAGCATGGCATTAAAAGCACCCATGTTTATCTACATTGCAGATAAAGTGGTGTTCGGTCCCCCCCCCCCCCCCCCCCTTGGGGGGATGAGGTTGGGAGGGGAGGACAAAAATGGGGAAAAGAAACTTTTTGCCGTGTCTGTACTTCATTTGGTATCTGATTACCTTCCATTTATGCCAATATAGTTTCTATACCAGCTGGTAGAAACTTAAAATCTTTACCTTTCTAGCCGAAATTGATTTTCTTATCTTGGACTCATGTCCTACATAATACGCCTGATTTCCATGGAGTCGTGGAATAGCTTAGCATAAATATAATCTATGAAGAACCAGTTCAGTTCCTAAAATGTTCAAAAACGTCATTTTGCGTAGAATTTTGTCGACGGTTCGGACGCCATTTGCTTTCAATTCATAGGTCGAATGACGTCATGAATTGTCGACACCCCGGCATATGGACTTGCAGTCATATGTGCTAATAGGTGTTATGCACAATCTGAAATGTAGGCCTACATGCCTGTGGAGACATGGCTTTGTTCTCTTTCTTTGTTCCTATATATAACCAATCCCCGTAGACTTTCTACACGTTTTTTCCTTGTGGAGACATTTTCATCTTTAGAAATTCCTTGTGGAAACCTATTGCTATCTGCGATAAACCATGCTTGCATAGCGCAAAATATCGTAACGCTTTTACAAATGGGATCTTAGGGTACGTTCAGCTTAGAAGGATGCTCAAGTTGATACAAAAGCAATTAGCCCTCAGGCCATTTAGATAAGACATCCTCAATCCAAAACATGCTTACGTTCAGACGAAAAAGGTTCCAACAGATGATTAATTGACTATTTTCGGACTAACGGCTCGTCTGAACGTACCCTTAAAGCCAACGAATACTGCTCGGTGCCTTTGTGATCTCTTAAATGACGTCCTCCATTTTTAAAATATACCTTTATTTGAATTGAATCCTTACAGACGTTCCCTGGTAACACCGACCAAACTACCCCGGTAACCAGCATCTTTGACCGGCCGATTCAAGCCCAGTTCATCCGCATCATGCCGACTGATTACAGCGATTTCCCGTCAATGCGTGTGGAACTCATTGGCTGCAGAGGGAAGTAGACTTCATTCAAGTCGGTTCCTGCACGTCTCACATGAAATATCGATTTAGCTAAGAATTTCGATTGCTTAGTACCATTATGGAACTGGTTTCTTCTGAAATGACAGTCAGAGGTTAGAGTACACTGACGAAAGTTAAATGTATTTATGTGGTTCTTCTTAAAACCACTTTTTTCTTTTAAGAGTAACTTCTGACTTTATGGTGTATCCGCAGAATGTCTTACTATGCACTCTCCTTGGAACTGTGAGAGCCTCGAACGGACAGAAATTCCTTGATTTTTATATAAGATTTGAAGGTTTACTTGGTGAAGGCAGCAATGAGAAAAAGATTTGCGGTAGCACCATGTGAAATCTTTATGAGTTTGTGGTTCTTTTCAAACTCACACAGAGATACATGGTGCTACCGCAAATCTTTATCTCCTTGATTTATAAGCTGTGACACCAAATACAGGGCTTGCACAAAGCTACAAAAAAGAAGCAAATAAGAGGGACGTTCTGAGTATGCACCGTAACTACGCGTAGATTCACCTGTTCGTCCGTCCGTTCGTCTATATTTGGAGTATAAAGAACTGTTCTCACATCTGGACAGGTGCTTCTGCTTGTCACTTATCTTTATTAGACAAAGTACAGAAGCGCATTGTTAATTTGGATAGAGAAGAGTTGGGCTCATCCGTATAACTCTCACATCCATCCTCATCCACTTATCATTTGAAAAAAATAGAAACAATAAGATTTTCTCACTTTTTTAATCAAAAACGGTCATTATTTGATACGCTGGAAGGTTTCCCTGGTTTGGTTCTACTTTGCATATTACCTTGATGAATTATATATTTTCATTTATATATTTTACTATGTGGCTGTTTAGCTGGTTTTATTGCTTTTTCTCAGTAGAATATAGATTTTCGGGTTTCACGGTTGATTGCATAAGGCACCTTTTTATTAATAAAATTGCACTTAAAATATTTCGACGAATTAATGAAATGATGAAAAAAGTGTCAGAAATTTGCTCTTTTTAAAATAGTACTGTGATACACTTCTTACTGTAAACCTACAACTTGACAATTTATTTATATTTTATGCACGTGGTATATAGTATTGAGGTTAACAGTGTTCTATTGTAAATTTCGATGTAGTTATTGTACTGCGTTGTTGCTGTAATAGAGATGTATTTCATCGGGCACACTACATAATTGTGTAAATTTAAAAGTCACGCGCGAAATAGACATCAAGCTTTTAAAAAATTACGAGAATTACATTTGACACATTTTATCAAATGGTTTCTTTTCACGTGAGGTAACGTGATAGTTACATACTTGTTTGTTAAGTAAAGAGTAACAAATTAAATACATGGATTAGCTCATTACATTAGAATCAGCATAAACATAGGTAAAGAAAAATCCATCAAAAACAGGTTAAATCGGGGATTAAAAAATAATCAGTTCTGAAAATTACTCAAAAGCACCAAGCTTCTTAGGAATATTTTGAGCATTTCTTTTCAGAAAGTATTTATAAAATAATCTTTTTTCATATGATGGAAAATGGGTTTCGGGGAAAAAATACTTGAAATATGGAATTGAGGTCGATCGTAATTTAAATGTAGCTGAGTAATAATTTACCTATAGAATTTTTAGAAATAAGCATGTATGTGCCAATTTTGTAATAGGGCCTATATCGAATGATAGTATTAATGTCAACACAATAAATTATAGGATGATACTGGAAATTCGTAAATGGGCCACCCTCAGAGTGTGTAATTTTGTTTATTACGAAATGATGTAGTTGCTAATAAAAGGTAGACGAAAATCTAATCAAAATGACTGCTTCGTGAAATAAGCTCATTTCTAAGTCTGTCAGCTTTTGTCCCAGCTTTTGTGAAATCCACTGAAAACTTCGATATTGGACCAGTTTATACCCCAAGGACCAGTTACCCCAAGTTCCCCTAAGCCTGCCTTACAGTGTAGCTTTTTTGAAGTTTAAGTAATGTTCAAGTAATGTACATTAATTACACTGAACATGTCAGGCCTATACTATTCATTTTATGTCATATTTGATTTCCTTTTCATGCAGTTCAATCAAGAGTTTCAGACTATGTTTGGAGATGCTATACGGCGGGCATATTAACATAACGTGATAATTATAACGGCGCCTGCGGACAAAACTATTGTCTTCAAGTCTGTGGTGTACATGACAGTTGTGCGGTACGTGTACTAGATACAAAAAAAATTAAAATGTTCCACCGGGGACAGGTACAAATTATTTCGGGAAGAGAGTTTTTGCTTGCAGAAAAAGTCCCCTTCTTACGCACAAATCTGTAAAATGAAATCTCAACATCTCTACCAGAAAAGTGAGTAAAGGGGGACTAAAAGGATAATAGTTAGTACATTTTCAAACTTTAGTGGAATTAGACAGGCAGATATTAATCCTAGATACACTCTGTTTACATAATGCTATATTTTTAGGCCCCTTGCCGCGTGCAATGGGAGACTTTTGAGACGCGTGGTGGCAGCAGACAAAACCGGTCCATCAATTTGTTCCCACCAGTCGTGCGCATGCTCAGAACTAGCCAAAAGGACCAGTATTTCTGCTGCCACGGCGTCTCAAAAGTCTCGCATTCCAGGAAGTCATTGGAAAGACATGGATTTTTTGTTAATGTAGATGTTCATATTGCCATACAAAGCAGTGGTGTGTACATAAGATTATGTAAATAAAAGTAAAATCTAATATTTTTCTTACATTTCTTTGAAGATGGTTTCATGTTCTAGTCGATTTCAATAAAAAAAGGTAGCTCGACCATTTAGAACTAACAATCTTTAAAACATTGTAATGCTTTTAGAGGACCGATATTTCAGTGTTGGATATTTTCCTAATGTATAGCGATGTTATTAAAATCCCGCTGGTGACAGTCATTTCCATGATCTTGTTCAAAATAATAAACTCCATGGGCAATTAAGTTCCTCAGTCGGAAATTAATATCAAACAACCTTGATGAAATTGAATGTATCATTTTGGTTGTCATGGTAACTCATTCACAATCGTCATCAGGGTTAAATGCCGCGGGCACAAAAGCACCAGATTGTCATGACAA
The DNA here is from genome assembly GCA_037893225.1 of Hippasteria phrygiana. Lineage (NCBI taxonomy): Eukaryota > Metazoa > Echinodermata > Asteroidea > Valvatida > Goniasteridae > Hippasteria > Hippasteria phrygiana. The sequence goes on along the minus strand of JAZGUH010000038.1, from coordinate 848,706 downwards.
TGGCATTAACAGAAAGAGCGAGATTGTGGCTTATCGGTACGGTAGCTCCTATTGCGCACATGACGACCATTATAATCTACAGTTTAGAAAGTGACTCGACTTGTTGCTGTCTGAAATCACGCCCTATCTAGATTGAAATACTGTCGAGAATGCAGATATTTTTGCTCACGATGTGCTTTTTGCCTGTTGCTCTGCTGGCGGGTGAATGTAAAGGTAAGACCAAAATCATATCATTTGTAATTTAACATTAAGGAAAATAGGAAAAGGACGGCATAACTAGGGTGTCTTAAACACACTCATCGAAAACTACGAAAAAACCGACCATACGCACGAAAAACGTTCCCCTTGTTTTCATTTTAAACTTAAAACCAGCCTACGGGTTCAAAACAAAAGTAATTACGGCTTTAAAAGAAGCTGGACAGATGTGAATTAAAATGTTGACAAGAAACTGGGGGGGGGGGGGATTCATTTTTAACGCAATGTTTTTCAACACTTGTCTTCAAAAACCCAAGAATAATTTTGGAAATATGCACATTATCAGGTACAGGGATTCAGAACTGACCACGAATCGGCCCTAGTGGGGTTCGATCCGGTCGCAGTTCATTTCAATTATTAAAGCCTATTTTCTATGTCTCGGTAATATTTTATTCTTAATTAAAACAATTTGTATTTTTATTTCACCCAATGAGGCATTCGGCGGCTGTTAAAACAAATGTTTAGACACGTTGGCATTTACAAAAATAGACATATTGTGAATTTCTTGTTACTCCGTTGTAGTAAAAGCTGTTTGATTAAGTGTTACGATCGCATTTATTTCTTTTCTTCCCAAGCACTGTCCTGCATCATCGGTCAGGAGCCAGACGCTGCCTCCCACGGTAGGTACCGCTGGGTAATCCCGGTAGAGGACCCTTGTCAGTGCACCCAGGTTCGACTAGGCTCACTCAACACCCATGCGAATAGCAGACCCTTCAAAGTGACGTACTATGACACCCTGCTGGACAGCAGCGGTCCAGTGGAGATTCGGAAATGGCTTAGGTGCATGCCTGGTACGTATAATTATGTAGTGGTGAAAGTAGCGTTTTTAAGGTGTCAGGAAATATTATCGTGGATATTAATATTAGTGTTCCCAAGGATATTTTTGTTTAAATTTTATATTGATTACATTCTGAATACAAAAGTCCAATCGAATTGTAACTAAAAGAAGATCCACCTATTTCATCATTTGGTTCATTTAAATACCAGGCTACGGCCAATTGAAAAGAGCTGCTTAAGCACAAAAATTTGATTAAGCACTATTTGATTCAGCTTAGCAAAATAAGGTTACCAGCCAAAACTCAATGTGAGGTATTGCTTGTGACTGGTATTTAACTGTTGTTTGCTTAGCATAACTACCACGGGGAGTTTTTGCTAGTAACCTGATTTTACTAAGCAAGGTTTTTGTGCTAAATAATTGTTTGTGCTTAAGCAGCTCTATGAAATTGGTTCCATGTTTACCATTTCCTGCGTTTTTAGTGAAGATTAGCGACACGATGGTACTTGATTATGTTCCTTGGCCCTCATGAAGCAAGAAAAGGAAACAAAGCGGCAAATTGATTGGTTGGATCGATAAATACAATCAAATGTTTCATTGTGGTTTTGGTAGAGTGTGGTGATCCCCTGGGTATGGAAGACGGAAGCATTTCCGACTCGAGGATCACAGCATCGAGTGAGTTCAACTACGATGACAGATTTGGCCCCTTGGCCTGCAAAGCGAGTAACGGCCGTCTGAACTACCCACACGGCGGTAAAACGGTCGCGGGTTGGTGTCCTATACGTGATGACATAGACACATCGTGGTTCCAGGTGGACCTGGGAGAGAGGCTGCAGGTTGAAGGGGTCATCATACAGGGTTGCCTGTACCCTGGGGGAGAACACACGGAGTGGGTGACCGCCTATCAGGTGCAGTACAGCGATGACCAGACCAACTGGCAGAACGTGACCCGCTCGGCAGAGGCTGATGCACAGGTGAAGATAGCATTAGGCCTTTGCGTAGGTGGTGCATTCCATTTAACCTGAGAAAGTTTTGTTTTTATGAGCATGGCATTAAAGCACCCATGTTTATCTACATTACAGATAAAGTGGTGTTCGGTCCCCCCTCCCCCCCTTGGGGGAATGAGGTTGAGAGGGGAGGACAAAAATGGGGAAAAGAAACTTTTTGCCGTGTCTGTACATCATTTGGTATCTGATTACCTTCCCTTTATGCCAAAATAGTTTCTATACCAGCTGGTAGAAACTTAAAATCTTTACCTTTCTAGCCGAAATTGATTTTCTTATCTTGGACTCATGTCCTACATAATACGCCTGATTTCCATAGAGTCGTGGAATAGCTTAGCATAAATATAATCTATGAAGAACCAGTTCAGTTCCTAAAAAGTTCAAAAACGTCATTTTGCGTAGAATTTTGTCGACGGTTTGGACGCCATTTGCTTTTATTCATAGGTCGAATGACGTCATGAATTGTCGATACCCCGGCATATGGACTTGCAGTCATGTGCTAATAGGTATTATGCACAATCTGAAATGTAGGCCTACATGCCTGTGGAGACATGGCTTTGTTCTCTTTCTTTGTTCCTATATATAACCAATCCCCGTAGACTTTCTACACGTTTTTCCTTGTGGAGACATTTTCATCTTTAGAAATTCCTTGTGGAAACCTATTGCTATCTGCGATAAACCATGCTTACATAACGCAAAATATCGTAACGCTTTTACAAATGGGATCTTAGGGTACGTTCAGAAGGATGCTCAAGTTGATACAAAAGCAATTAGCCCTCAGGCCATTTAGATAGGACATCCTCAATCCAAAACATGCTTACGTTCAGACGAAAAAGGTTCCAACAGATGATTAATTGACTATTTTCGGACTAACGGCTCGTCTGAACGTACCCTTAAAGCCAACGAATACTGCTCGGTGCCTTTGTGATCTCTTAAATGACGTCCTCCATTTTTAAAATATACCTTTATTTGAATTGAATCCTTACAGACGTTCCCTGGTAACACCGACCAAACTACCCCGGTAACCAGCATCTTTGACCGGCCGATTCAAGCCCAGTTCATCCGCATCATGCCGACTGATTACCGCGATTTCCCGTCAATGCGTGTGGAACTCATTGGCTGCAGAGGGAAGTAGAATTCATTCAAGTCGGTTCCTGCACGTCTCACATGAAATATCGATTTAGCTAAGAATTTCGATTGCTTAGTACCATTATGGAACTGGTTTCTTCTGAAATGACGGTCAGAGGTTAGAGCACACTGACGAAAGTTAAATGTATTTATGTGGTTCTTCTTAAAAAACACTTTTCTCTTTTAAGAGTAACTTCAGACTTAATGGTGTATCCGCAGACGGACAGAAATTCCTTGATTTTTATATAAGATTTAAAGGTTTACTTGGTGAAGGCAGCAATGAGATAAAGATTTGCGGTAGCACCATGTGAAATCTTTGTGAGTTTGTGGTTCTTTTCAAACTCACACAGAGATACATGGTGCTACCGCAAATCTTTATCTCCTTGATTTATAAGCTGTGACACCAAATACAGGGCTTGCACAAAGCTACAAAAAAGAAGCAAATAAGAGGGACGTTCTGAGTATGCACCGTAACTACGCGTAGATTCACCTGTTCGTCCGTCCGTTCGTCTATATTTAGAGTATGGAGAACTGTTCTCACATCTGGACAGGTGCTTCTGCTTGTCACTTATCTTTATTAGACAAAGTACAGAAGCGCATTGTTAATTTGGATAGAGAAGAGTTGGGCTCATCCGTATAACTCTCACATCCATCCTCATCCACTTATCATTTGAAAAAAAATAGAAACAATAAGATTTTCTCACTTTTTTAATCAAAAACGGTCATTATTTGATACGCTGGAAGGTTTCCCTGGTTTGGTTCTACTTTGCATATTACCTTGATGGATTATATATTTTCATTTATATATTTTACTATGTGGCTGTTTAGCTGGTTTAATTGCTTTTTCTCAGTAGAATATAGATTTTCGGGTTTCACGGTTGATTGCATAAGGCACCTTTTTATTAATAAAATTGCACTTAAAATATTTCGACGAATTAATGAAATGATGAAAAAAGTGTCAGAAATTTGCTCTTTTTAAAATAGTACTGTGATACACTTCTTACTGTAAACCTACAACTTGACAATTTATTTATATTTTATGCACGTGGTATAGTATTGAGGTTAACAGTGTTCTATTGTAAATTTCGATGTAGGTATTGTACTGCGTTGTTGCTGTAATAGCGATGTATTTCATCGGGCACACTACATAATTGTGTAAATTTAAAAGTCACGCGCGAAATAGACATCAAGCTTTCAAAAAATTACGAGAATTACATTTGACACATTTTATCAAATGTTTTCTTTTCATGTTAGGTAACGTGATAGTTACATACTTGTTTGTTAAGTAAAGAGTAACAAATTAAATACATGGATTAGCTCATTACATTAGAATCAGCATAAACATAGGTAAAGAAAAATCCATCAAAAACAGGTTAAATCGGGGATTAAAAAATAATCAGTTCTGAAAATTACTCAAAAGCACCAAGCTTCTTAGGAATATTTTGAGCATTTCCTTTCAGAAAGTATTTATTAAATAATCTTTTTTCATATGATGGAAAATGGGTTTCGGGGAAAAAATACTTGAAATATGGAATTGAGGTCGATCGTAATTTAAATGTAGCTGAGTAATAATTTACCTATAGAATTTTTAGAAATAAGCATGTATGTGCCAATTTTGTAATAGGGCCTATATCGAATGATAGTATTAATGTCAACACAATAAATTATAGGATGATACTGGAAATTCGTAAATGGGCCACCCTCAGAGTGTGTAAATTTGTTTATTACGAAATGATGTAGTTGCTAATAAAAGGTAGACGAAAATCTAATCAAAATGACTGCTTCGTGAAATAAGCTCATTTCTAAGTCTGTCAGCTTTTGTCCCAGCTTTTGTGAAATCCACTGAAAACTTCGATATTGGACCAGTTTATACCCCAAGGACCAGTTACCCCAAGTTCCCCTAAGCCTGCCTTACAGTGTAGCTTTTTTGAAGTTTAAGTAATGTTCAAGTAATGTACATTAATTACACTGAACATGTCAGGCCTATACTATTCATTTTATGTCATATTTGATTTCCTTTTCATGCAGTTCAATCAAGAGTTTCAGACTATGTTTGGAGATGCTATACGGCGGGCATATTAACATAACGTGATAATTATAACGGCGCCTGCGGACAAAACTATTGTCTTCAAGTCTGTGGTGTACATGACAGTTGTGCGGTACGTGTACTAGATACAAAAAAAATTAAAATGTTCCACCGGGGACAGGTACAAATTATTTTGGGAAGAGAGTTTTTGCTTGCAGAAAAAGTCCCCTTCTTACGCACAAATCTGTAAAATGAAATCTCAACATCTCTACCAGAAGAGTGAGTAAAGGGGGACTAAAAGGATAATAGTTAGTACATTTTCAAACTTTAGTGGAATTAGACAGGCAGATATTAATCCTAGATACACTCTGTTTACATAATGCTATATTTTTAGGCCCCTTGCCGCGTGCAATGGGAGACTTTTGAGACACGTGGTGGCAGCAGACAAAACCGGTCCATCAATTTGTTCCCACCAGTCGTGCGCATGCTCAGAACTAGCCAAAAGGACCAGTATTTCTGCTGCCACGGCGTCTCAAAAGTCTCGCATTCCAGGAAGTCATTGGAAAGACATGGATTTTATGTTAATGTAGATGTTCATATTGCCATACAAAGCAGTGGTGTGTACATAAGATTATGTAAATAAAAGTAAAATCTAATATTTTTCTTACATTTCTTTGAAGATGGTTTCATGTTCTAGTCGATTTCAATAAAAAAAGGTAGCTCGACCATTTAGAACTAACAATCTTTAAAACATTGTAATGCTTTTGGAGGACCGATATTTCAGTGTTGGTTATTTTCCTAATGTATAGCGATGTTATTAAAATCCCGCTGGTGACAGTCATTTCCATGATCTTGTTCAAAATAATAAACTCCATGGGCAATTAAGTTCCTCAGTCGGATATTAATATCAAACAACCTTGATGAAATTGAATGTATCATTTTGGTATCGATACGGTAGCTTCTATTGCGCCCATGGTGACCATTATAATCTACAGTTTAAAAAGTGACTCGACTTGTTCCTGTCTGCAAGCACGCCCTATCTAGATTGAAATACTGTCGAGAATGCAGATATTTTTGCTCACGATGTGCTTTTTGCCTGTTGCTCTACTGGCGGGTGAATGTAAAGGTAAGACCAAAATCATATCATTTGTAATTTAACATTAAGGAAAATATGAAAAGGACGGCATGGCTAGGGTGTCTTAAACACACTCATCGAAACCTACGAAAAAAGCGACCATACGCACGAAAAACGTTCCCCTTGTTTTCATTTTAAACTTAAAACCAGCCTACAGGTTCAAAACAAAAGTAATTACGGCTTTAAAAGAACTGGACAGATGTGAATTAAAATGTTGACAAGAAACTGGGGTGGGGATTCATTTTTAACGCATTGTTTTTCAACACTTGTCTTCAAAAACCCATGAATAATTTTAGAAATATGCACATTATCAGGTACAGGGATTCAGAACTGACCACGAATCGGCCCTAGTGGGGTTCGATCCGGTCGCAGTTCATTTCAATTATTAAAGCCTATTTTCTGTGTCTCGGTAATATTTTATTCTTAATTAAAACAATTTGTATTTTTATTTCACCCAATGAGGCATTCGGCGGCTGTTAAAACAAATGTTTAGACACGTTGGCATTTACAAAAATAGACATATTGTGAATTTCTTGTTACTCCGTTGTAGTAAAAGCTTTTTGATTAAGTGTTACGATCGCATTTATTTCTTTTCTTCCCAAGCACTGTCCTGCATCATCGGCCAGGAGCCAGACGCTGCCTCCCACGGTAGGTACCGCTGGGTGATCCCGGTAGAGGACCCTTGTCAGTGCACCCAGGTTCGACTAGGCTCACTCAACACCCGTACGCCCAGCAGACCCTTCAAAGTGACGTACTCTGACACCTTGCTGGACAGCAGCGATCCAGTGGAGATTCGGAAATGGCTGAGGTGCATGTCTGGTACGTATAATTATGTAGTGGTGAAAGTAGCGTTTTTAAGGTGTCAGGAAATATTATCGTGGATATTAATATTAGTGTTCCCAATGATATTTTTGTTTAAATTTTATATTGATTACATTCTGAATACAAAAGTCCAATCGAATTGTAACTAAAAGAAGATCCACCTATTTCATCATTTGGTTCATTTAATTACCAGGCTGCGGCCAATAAGCCTTTTGCGCGTTGATTTGCATAGATCCTTGTACCCCGTCTTCGCTCAATCTAAGATGCACAGCATGCGCCGGTCGTGCCAGACTGATCATTATTATGCATGTCAGTACCGTTGTTGCTAGACCACGTGATTCGGGGCAAGCCGCAACGTGGCGACGCACGGCCAGTGGTGGTTTCCCTGTCTGGTATCTGGAACTACCGCTGGGTGAAACAGCGCTCGATAGAGATTGTCACCACTCTAAAACACAACAACCGCTCGAATCGTTACAGTACATGTTGTATGTTCTTCTCGAAACGCGGCCTATTTTTAGCAATTATAGTTTCTTTAATGGATAACAACTTCGAAGGTTGGAACGTGAAGAAACTGCAGAAATTTCTTCAAGAGAGAGGGGTTTTAATAACGGGTTACCTGAAGAAAGAACTGGTTGAACTGTGCAAGTGCGTGGCCAATCTGAAATTGACAACCGACCCGAATCTTTCAAGCCCCAACTTGAAGGAGACTCTTGACAAAAGATTGAAAGACGCGGGCTGCACATTTTCCGACCCATTTAATCTTCCTGGATTCACGAAGGATTTCTCGAATATACCAGATTTCGGACTATACGATGTCTTCAATTATTTGATTTGTTTTCGAGCGGATTACGACCGGCGAAAACTTATTCGTAAATATACAAAACAATTTCTGCAAGACCAGTCACTTACGTAAAACCGATAATGAGACCTTGCTCAACAGAATCTTTCTTCATCCAACCTTTCCCACAAATATAAAAGAATGGAAAGAGAGATTTTGTTGATGCCTTTACAAATCCCCCCCCCTCCCCCAGATAAGTTCGGACTCGCTGCGGCTACTTCTTGGAATGATCCATCAAAGAATCCACTGATTATTCTTCTAACGTAGCCAGCACATACCAGGACTGTCATCTTGCAGAAATAGTGGCTAAAACTGACTCCCTCGAAGCGTATTCCACTTTTAGAAAAAGAAAGAAATTACGCTTTGGGTGGGTCAGTCACACACCCACACGGCTGGCATACCCACCAACCTATTTGTAAATATATACAAAAACAATTTCTGCAAGACCAGTCACTTACGTAAAAACCGATAATGAGACCTTGCTCAACAGAATCTTTCTTCATCCAACCTTTCCCACAAATATAAAAGAATGGAAAGAGAGATTTTGTTGATGCCTTTACAAATCCCCCCCCCCCCCCTCCCCCAGATAAGTTCGGACTCGCTGCGGCTACTTCTTGGAATGATCCATCAAAGAATCCACTGATTATTCTTCTAACGTAGCCAGCACATACCAGGACTGTCATCTTGCAGAAATAGTGGCTAAAACTGACTCCCTCGAAGCGTATTCCACTTTTAGAAAAAGAAAGAAATTACGCTTTGGGTGGGTCAGTCACACACCCACACGGCTGGCATACCCACCAACCTATTTGTAAATATATACAAAAACAATTTCTGCAAGACCAGTCACTTACGTAAAAACCGATAATGAGACCTTGCTCAACAGAATCTTTCTTCCTCCAACCTTTCCCAGAAATAGAAAAAGAATGGAAAGAGAGATTTTGTTGATGCCTTTACAAATCCAAATGTTTGGAGCAAATGTAAGTATTGTAAGTTACATTCTCCGCCGAAAAGTCTTTTCTGGAGCAGTTTTTTATCCAACGGAGACACTTCTCACGGTTCGACTTCGGCTTCGGAAAGGGTAGCCACCATTCATGTGGGGACGGTCCGAAAAGCGCGAGTCGCTGTTGCATGTTCCGTAAGAACAGTGCTTCTTCGCAGGCATTCTCAAGCACTAAATCCCACAAACTTCGTATTTTATGTTAATGTCTAGATTCTAACAATAACCAGTACTAGAGTCTGACAAAATCTGTGTGGAAATTTATCGTTTTAAAGTGACAAGAAACGTATGAATCGCGCACATGTACTTCGATCACGGCAAGTGGACACGTATGCGATATGCATTGACATTGTGTCTGCACGCGCGTATGCGAGAAAGCTTGCCCCGAATCACGTGTCGTGGCAACAATCACTACGCAGCGGGGTCAAAGTACAGGTCACTCGCAAAAGGCTTATTGCAAAGAGCTGCTTAAGCACAAAAATTTGATTAAGCACTATTTGATTCAGCTTAGCAAAATCAGGTTACCAGCCAAAACTCAACGTGATGTATTGCTTGTGACTGGTATTTAACTGTTGTTTGCTTAGCATAACTACCACGGGGAGTTTTGGCTGGTAACCTGATTTTACTAAGCAAGGTTTTTGTGCTTAATAATTGTTTATGCTTAAGCAGCTCTATGAAATTGGTTTCATGTTTACTATTTCTTGCGGTTTTAGTGAAGATTAGTGACAAGATGGTACTTGGGATGTTCCCTGGCCCTCATAAAGCAAGAAAAGGAAACAAAGCGGCAAATTGATTGGTTGGATCGATAAATAAAATAAAATGTTTCTTTGTGTTTTTGGTAGAGTGTGGTGATCCCCTGGGTATGGAAGACGGAAGCATTTCCGACTCGAGGATCACAGCATCGAGTGAGTACAACTACGACGACAACTCATTTGGCCCCTTGGCCTGCAAAGCGAGTAACGGCCGACTGAACTACCCACACGGCGGTGAAACGGTCGCGGGTTGGTGTCCTGCAAGTGATGACAAGGACACATCGTGGTTCCATGTGGACCTGGGAGAGAGGCTGCAGGTTGAAGGGGTCATCATACAGGGTTGCCTGTACCCTTGGGGAGAATACACGGAGTGGGTGACAGCCTATCAGGTGCAGTACAGCGATGACCAGACCAACTGGCAGTACGTGACCCGCTCGGCAGAGGCTGATGCACAGGTGAAGATAGCATTAGGCCTTTGCGTAGGTGGTGCATTCCATTTAACCTGAGACAGTTTTGTTTTTATGAGCATGGCATTAAAGCACCCATGTTTATCTACATTGCAGATAAAGTGGCGTTCGGTCCTCACCCCCCCCCCCCCCCCCCCCCCTTGGGGGGATGAGGATGGGAGGGGAGGACAAAAATGGGGAAAAGAAACTGTTTGCCGTGTCTGTACATCATTTGGTATCTGATTACCTTCCCTTTATGCCAAAATAGTTTCTATACCAGCTGGTAGAAACTTAAAATCTTTACCTTTCTAGCCGAAATTGATTTTCTTATCTTGGACTCGTGTCCTACATAATACGCCTGATTTCCATGGAGTCGTGGAATAGCTTAGCATAAATATAATCTATGAAGAACCAGTTCAGTTCCTAAAAAGTTCAAAACATCATTTTGCGTAGAATTTTGTCGACGGTTCGGACGCCATTTGCTTTCATTCATAGGTCGAATGACGTCATGAATTGTCGATACCCCGGCATATGGACTTGCAGTCATATGTGCTAATAGGTGTTATGCACAATCTGAAATGTAGGCCTACATGCCTGTGGAGACATGGCTTTGTTCTCTTTCTTTGTTCCTATATATAACCAATCCCCGTAGACTTTCTACACGTTTTTCCTTGTGGAGACATTTTCATCTTTAGAAATTCCTTGTGGAAACCTATTGCTATCTGCGATAAACCATGCTTGCATAGCGCAAAATATCGTAACGCTTTTACAAATGGGATCTTAGGGTACGTTCAGAAGGATGCTCAAGTTGATACAAAAGCAATTAGCCCTCAGGCCATTTAGATAAGACATCCTCAATCCAAAACATGCTTACGTTCAGACGAAAAAGGTTCCAACAGATGATTAATTGACTATTTTCGGACTAACGGCTCGTCTGAACGTACCCTTAAAGCCAACGAATACTGCTCGGTGCCTTTGTGATCTCTTAAATGACGTCCTCCATTTTTAAAATATACCTTTATTTGAATTGAATCCTTACAGACGTTCCCTGGTAACACCGACCAAACTACCCCGGTAACCAGCATCTTTGACCGGCCGATTCAAGCCCAGTTCATCCGCATCATGCCGACTGATTACAGCGATTTCCCGTCAATGCGTGTGGAACTCATTGGCTGCAGAGGGAAGTAGACTTCATTCAAGTCGGTTCCTGCACGTCTCACATGAAATATCGATTTAGCTAAGAATTTCGATTGCTTAGTACCATTATGGAACTGGTTTCTTCTGAAATGACGGTCAGAGGTTAGAGTACACTGACGAAAGTTAAATTTATTTATGTGGTTCTTCTTAAAACCACTTTTCTCTTTTAAGAGTAACTTCTGACTTCATGGTGTATCCGCAGAATTTCTTACTATGCACTCTCCTTAGAACTGTGAGAGCCTCGAACGGACAGAAATTCCTTGATTTTTATATAAGATTTGAAGGTTTACTTGGTGAAGGCAGCAATGAGATAATGATTTGCGGTAGCACCATGTGAAATCTTTGTGAGTTTGTGGTTCTTTTCAAACTCACACAGAGATACATGGTGCTACCGCAAATCTTTATCTCCTTGATTTATAAGCTGTGACACCAAATACAGGGCTTGCACAAAGCTACAAAAAAGAAGCAAATAAGAGGAACGTTCTGAGTATGCACCGTAACTACGCGTAGATTCACCTGTTCGTCCGTCCGTTCGTCTATATTTGGAGTATGGAGAACTGTTCTCACATCTGGACAGGTGCTTCTGCTTGTCACTTATCTTTATTAGACAAAGTACAGAAGCGCATTGTTAATTTGGATAGAGAAGAGTTGGGCTCATCCGTATAACTCTCACATCCATCCTCATCCACTTATCATTTGAAAAATATAGAAACAATAAGATTTTCTCACTTTTTTTATTCAAAACGGTCATTATTTGATACGCTGGAAGGTTTCCCTGGTTTGGTTCTACTTTGCATATTACCTTGATGGATTATATATCTATATATTTTACTATGTGGCTGTTTAGCTGGTTATTTGCTTTTTCTCAATAGAAATTTGATTTTCGGGTTTTCACGGTTGATTGCATAAGGCACCTTGTTCTTAATAAAATTGCACTTACAATATTTCGACGAATAAATGAAATGATGAAAAAAGTGTCAGAAATTTGCTCTTTTTAAAATAGTACTGTGATACACTTCTTACTGTAAACCTACAACTTGACAATTTATTTATAATTTATGCACGTGGTATAGTATTAAGGTTAACGGTGTTTTATTGTAAATTTCGATGTAGTTATTGTACTGCGTTGTTGCTGTAATAGCGATGTATTTCATCGGGCACACTACATTTAGAAGTCACGCGCGAAATAGACATCAAGCTTTCAAAAAAATACGAGAATTACATTTGACACATTTTATCAAATGGTTTCTTTTCATGTTAGGTAACGTAATAATTACATACTCGTTAGGCTGACTATATTAGCTCAAAACATTCGAATCAGCATAAACATATATAGGTGAAGCAAAATCCATCAAAATCGGGTTAATTCGGGGATTTAAAAATAATTACTCAAAAGCACCAAGCTTCTTGGGGATATTTTGAGCATTTTCAAACTTTAGTGGAATTAGACATGTCAGGCAGATATTAATCCTAGATACACTGTTTACATAATATATATATATATATATATTTTTAAGCCCCTTGCCGCGTGCAATGGGAAACTTTTGAGACGCGTGGTGGCAGCAGACAAAACCGGCCCTTTTAATTGTTCTCACCAGTCGTGCGCGTGCTCAAAACTAGCCAAAAGGACCGGTATGTCTGCTGCCACCAGCGTCTCAAAAGTCTCGCATTCCAGGAAGTCATTGGAAAAACATGGATTTTATGTTAATGTAGATGTTCATATTGCCATCCAAGGCAGTGGTGTCTCATAAAAGAAAAATCTAACATTTTTCTTACATATTCTTGAAGATGGTTTCATGTTTTAGTCGATTTCAATATAAAAAGGTAGCTCGATCCATTACTCACTAAATCTTCAAAACATTGCAAGGCTTTTGGAGGACCGATATTTCAGTGTTGGTTATTTTCCTAATGTATAGCGATGTTATTAAAAACCCGCTGGTGACAGTCATTTCAATGATCTTGTTCATAATAATAAACTCCATGGGCAATAAAGTTCCTCAGTCGGAAATAAAGATCAAACAACCTTGATGAAATTTGATTCATTATTTTGGTTGTCAGGGTAACTCATTCACAATCGTCATCAACGCGTTAAATGCCGCGGGCCCAAAAGCAACAGATTGTCATGACAACGGCATTAACAAAAAGAGCGAGATTGTGGCGTATCGGTACGGTAGCTTCTATAGAGTACCGAAGTCTGACGTCAGTTGCAGCGGCAGTGGTTCCAAACACATGCAGTTTAGAATGTATTCTGGTTCGATTGACGTCCTCAATTCGGTACTCTATTGCAACCATGGCGACCATTATAATCTACAGTTTAGAATGTGACTCGACTTGTTGCTGTCTGAAATCACGCCCTATCTAGATTGAAATACTGTCGAGAATGCAGATATTTTTGCTCACGATGTGCTTTTTGCCTGTTGCTCTGCTGGCGGGTAAATGTAAAGGTAAGGCCAAAGTCATATCAGTTGTAATTTAACATAAAGGAACATAATTATGAAAAGGACGGCATGGCCAGTTTGTCTTAAACACTCATCGAAAACTACGAAATTTCATAAACGACCATACGCACGAAAAACGTCATCTTGTTTTCATTTTAAACTTGAAGCCAGTACACGTATAGAGCAAAAGTAATTACGGCTTTAAAGGTATAGTGTACATGATTGGTGATTGTTGCAATTTTCAGAAATAGGCGGATTTGGGAGTTAGTATTTTATAGAAAATGTTGTTCCACTGACCTTTTTAAAGTTTTGCGTTGTTGGATGGCGAAAAAACGAGAGAAAAACGGCGCTCGTTTTCAACCGTCGGGCGGATGATAGCAAGCCTGAAGATACTTGTGAAGAAAAGACGAAGAAATGGTCCGCTTTAGAGGTGGGAGGGAAACCTCAGAACAGTTCTTGTTTAGGGAAACCCACGGAATCAGGCAAGGACTGAAAACCCACTCCACGTGTGCCCTGTTGGAATTCGAACCCAGGTCACGGCGGTGGAAGGTGATGACAGTATACGCTCGGCCAAGCTGACTTAGTGGTTTATCCTTGGTCTGGGTCTGGGTCTGGGTCTGGGTCTGGGTCTGGGTCTTTTGGGTCTTTGATCACAAGCTGCATTCTTAGCGTACATTGTTTAAAAAAAAAAATTTGATTTGTCTACTGTTTCTAGGCCTAATTGGTTGAGAAATTAAGTTTTTGTGAAAGAATGTGGGTGAAATTCTGACTTGCTCATAACACATTGTGCACTTTTCAACTGTGTATAATATATACATGTTACTTCGGTCCCCCGCCGCAACTATAGATCCCAGCAATCCTGACCCCAAGCACTGGATGAAGGAAGTCATGCAGGAGAAACAGAAACGATGCCCTGGCAAGGAAAGGGCCCCAACAACCGGTAGGAAAGTTAACGTAATGTGACGGAAGAGAGATAATACAGAATTGATGTCAAAGAAGGTGATGTGACGCGGGGAATTGATTAATAGCATAGAAGGGTGATGTGACAGAAGAGGAATGACACAGAATTAATGACAGAGAAGGTGACGTGACGCGGGGAAGACACATAAGATTAATAGAACAGAAAGGTGATGACAAGAAATTGATGTGAAAGGACCGGGAAGACAGTGAATGATTAAGGTATAGAAGGGTGGTGTGGGAGAAGAATGATGAATGGGAGAATGGTACAAAAAGTGGTTTTGTTTACATTTTGTGCTGTCTCGTCACGTGGCTGAAAAATGTCCATGCCTTTCGGCAGGCACTTAACAACTATCACTAATGCAACTGACCGTACAGTTCGGTGAAAACATTTATGTGAGACAAGCAGACAAGTAAACAAAAGACCCCCCAAAAAAGACCCAAAAAAAGAAAGAAAAAAAAAGAGGATATTTTGTTTAAAGTTTATATTGAATAAATTATAAATACAATAGTCTAATCGAATTGTAACTAAAAGATGATCCACCAATTTTCTCATTTGGTTCTTTTAAATACCAGGCTGCGGCCAAATGTATAGAGCTGCTTAAGCACATACATTTGATTAAGCACAAAAACCTTGCTTAGCAAAATCAGGTTACCAGCCGAAACTTAATGTGATGTATATTATTGCTTGTGACTGGTAGGCTTATTTAGCTGTTTGCTTAGCATAACTACCACGGTGAATTTTGGCTGGTAACCTGATTTTACTAAGCCAGGTTTTTGTGCTTAATAATTGTTCTTTTTGCTTAATTAAGCAGCTCTATAAAATTGGTTTCATGTTTACTATTTCTTGCGTTTTATAGTGAAGATTAGTGACACGATGGTACTTGGTATGTTCCCTGGACCTCATACGAAGCAAGCAAAAAAGGGAAACAAAGCGGCAAATTGATTGGTTGGATCGATAAATACAAGCAAATGTTTCATTGTGTTTTTGGTAGAGTGTGGTGATCCCCTGGGTATGGAAGACGGAAGCATTTCCGACTCGAGGATCACAGCAACGAGTGAGTTCAACTACGATGACAGATTTGGCCCCTTGGCCTGCCAACCAAGTAACGGCCGACTGAACTACCCACACGGCGGTGAAACGGTCGCGGGTTGGTGTCCTACACATGATGACATAGACACATCGTGGTTCCAGGTGGACCTGGGAGAGAGGCTGCAGGTTGAAGGAGTCACCATACAGGGTTGCCTGTACCCTAGGGGAAGAACACACGGAGTGGGTGACCGCCTATCAGGTGCAGTACAGCGATGACCAGACCAACTGGCAGAACGTGACCCGCTCGGCAGAGGCTGATGCACAGGTGAAGATAGCATTAGGCCTTTGCGTAGGTGGTGCATTCCATTTAACCTGAGAAAGTTTTGTTTTTATGAGCATGGCATTAAAGCACCCATGTTTATCTACATTACAGATAAAGTGGCGTTCGGTCCCCCTCCCCCCCTTGGGGGAATGAGGTTGAGAGGGGAGGACAAAAATGGGGAAAAGAAACTTTTTGCCGTGTCTGTACATCATTTGGTATCTGATTACCTTCCCTTTATGCCAAAATAGTTTCTATACCAGCTGGTAGAAAATTAAAATCTTTACCTTTCTAGCCGAAATTGATTTTCTTATCTTGGACTCATGTCCTACATAATACGCCTGTTTTCCATAGAGTCGTGGAATAGCTTAGCATAAATATAATCTATGAAGAACCAGTTCAGTTCCTAAAAAGTTCAAAAACGTCATTTTGCGTAAATTTTGTCGACGGTTTGGACGCCATTTGCTTTTATTCATAGGTCGAATGACGTCATGAATTGTCGATACCCCGGCATATGGACTTGCAGTCATATGTGCTAATAGGTATTATGTACAATCTGAAATGTAGGCCTACATGCCTGTGGAGACATGGCTTTGTTCTCTTTCTTTGTTCCTATATATAACCAATCCCCGTAGACTTTCTACACGTTTTTCCTTGTGGAGACATTTTCATCTTTAGAAATTCCTTGTGGAAACCTATTGCTATCTGCGATAAACCATGCTTACATAACGCAAAATATCGTAACGCTTTTACAAATGGGATCTTAGGGTACGTTCAGAAGGATGCTCAAGTTGATACAAAAGCAATTAGCCCTCAGGCCATTTAGATAAGACATCCTCAATCCAAAACATGCTTACGTTCAGACGAAAAAGGTTCCAACAGATGATTAATTGACTATTGTCGGACTAACGGCTCGTCTGAACGTACCCTTAAAGCCAACGAATACTGCTCGGTGCCTTTGTGATCTCCTAAATGACGTCCTCCATTTCTTAAATATATTTTTATTTGAATTGAATCCTTACAGACGTTCCCTGGTAACACCGACCAAACTACCCCGGTAACCAGCATCTTTGACCGGCCGATTCAAGCCCAGTTCATCCGCATCATGCCGACTGATTACCACGATTTCCCGTCAATGCGTGTGGAACTCATTGGCTGCAGAGGGAAGTAGACTTCATTCAAGTCGATTCCTGCACGTCTCACATGAAATATCGATTTAGCTAAGAATTTCGATTGCTTAGTACCATTATGGAACTGGTTCCTCCTGAAATGACGGTCAGAGGTCAGAGCACACTGACGAAAGTTAAATGTATTTATGTGGTTCTTCTTAAAAAACACTTTTCTCTTTTAAGAGTAACTTCAGACTTCATGGTGTATGTGCAGACGGACAGAAAATCCTTGATTTTTATATAAGATTTAAAGGTTTACTTGGTGAAGGCAGCAATGAGATAAAGATTTGCGGTAGCAGTGAGTTTGTGGTTCTTTTCAAACTCACACAGAGATACATGGTGCTACCGCAAATCTTTATCTCCTTGATTTATAAGCTGTGACACCAAATACAGGGCTTGCACAAAGCTACAAAAAGAAGCAATAAGAGGAACGTTCTTAGTATGCACCGTAACTACGCGTAGATTCGCATGTTCGTCCGTCCGTTCGTCTATATTTAGAGTATAAAGAACTGTTCTCACATCTGGACAGGTGCTTCTGCTTGTCACTTATCTTTATTAGACAAAGTACGGAAGCGCATTGTTAATTTGGATAGAGAAGAGTTGGGCTCATCCGTATAACTTTCACATCCACCTTCATCCACTTATCATTTGAAAAAAATTGAAACAATAAGATTTTCTCACATTTTTTTATCAAAAACGGTCATTATTTGATACGCTGGAAGGTTTCCCTGGTTTGGTTCTACTTTGCATATTATCTTGATGGATTATACATTTTCATTTATATATTTTACTATGTGGCTGTTTAGCTGGTTTTATTGCTTCTCAGTAGAAATTAGATTTTCTGGTTTTCACGGTTGATGTGGCGAATTGCATAATGCACCTTGTTCTTAATAGAATTGCACTTAAAATATTTCGACGAATTAATGCTGAAAAAGTGTCAGAAATTTGCTCTTTTTAAAATAGTACTGTGATTTACTTCTTATTGTAAACCTACAACTTGACAATTTATTTATATTTTATGCACGTGGTATAGTATTAAGGTTAACGGTGTTTTATTGTAAATTTCGATGTAGTTATTGTACTGCGTTGTTGCTGTATAATAGCGATGTATTTCATCGGGCACACTACATAATGGTGTAAATTTAAAAGTCACGCGCGAAATAGACATCAAGCTTTCAAAAAATTACGAGAATTACATTTGACACATTTTATCAAATGGTTTCTTTTCATGTTAGGTAACGCGATAATTACATACTCGTTAGGCTGACTATATTAGCTCAAAACATTCGAATCAGCATGAACATATCGGTGAAGCAAAATCCATAAAAAACAGGTTAATTCGGGTATTAAAAAATAATTACTCAAAAGCACCGAGCTTCTTGGGAATATTTTGAGCATTTCTTTTCAGAAAGTATTGATTAAATCATTTTTTCATATGATGGAAAATGAGTTTCGGGAAAAAATACTTAGAATATTGAATTGAGGTCGATCGAATTTAAATGTAGCTGAGTAACAAATTATTTAGAATTTTTAGAAATAGGCATGTATGCCAATTGTGTAATATATCGAGTGGTGGTATTAATGTCAACACAATATATTAGGATGACACTGGAAATTCGTAAATGGGCCACCCTCAGAGTGTGTAAATTTGTTCATTACAAAATTATGTAGTTGCTTTTAAAAGGTAGACGAAAATCTAATCAAAATGACTGCTTCGTGAAATAAGCTCATTTCTAAGTCTGTCCGCTTTTGTCCCAGCTTTTGTGAAATCCACTGAAAACTTGGATATTGGACCAGTTTATACCCAATGGACCAGTTACCCCAAGTTCTCCTAAGCCTGCATTACAGTGTAGCTTTTTTGAAGTTTAAGTAATGTTCAAGTAATGTACATTAATTACACTGAACATGTCAGGCCTATACTATTCCTTTTTATGTAATATTTGATTTCCTTTTCATGCAGTTCAATCAAGAGTTTCAGACTATGTTTGGAGATGCCACTCCCAAGCTGATATCAACCTGGGAGACACGGTTTGTGCCAGGGATACTTCAGGTAGCAAGGATGTCAAAGCTTCCTAAAATTGCAAAGCTCCTGACTCAACAGTCGAGATGCCGACTCCGAAGATAACAATTATATGAGCCGTCATCAGGTTTAGATTCCTAATGTCTGGAGAGTAGGCCTACTTAACACTGAGGACTTTGTGTAGGAAAACAAAACTCGAAGAGTATCTCACAGTACTATATCCTTTGAAACAACAATATTGAATGGATGTGATGAGACAGCCAGGAGAGTCAGTGCCTGAAAGTTTGGACGGCCGGGGGAACGAAGGATGAAAGGCCAGTCTGGAACACCTTCCATGATAGTATCGATAAAAGAGGCTCATTGAGGGCAAAAGATGTGGTTCCAAATGCCTTTCAATATTACCATCCTGAACTATCTCGAGAAATAACCTGAGCAACCCGGGGGCATATTAACATAACGTGGTAATTAAAAACACGACTGTCTAACGACTTGTCTTCAAGTCTATGGTGTACATGACAGTTGCGCGGTACGTGTACTCATAAACAAAATTGAAAATGTTCCAGGGGACAGGTACAAATTATTTTCGAGAAGAGAGTTTTTGCTTGTAGAAAAAGTCCCCTTCTTACGCACAAATCTGTAAAATGAAATCTCAATATCTCTCCCAGAAGAGTGAGTAAAGGGGACTAAAGGGCTTAGTTGGTACATTTTCAAACTTTAGTGGAATTAGACAGGCAGATATTAATCCTATAGAGTACCAAAGTGATGACGTCAATCAATGCAATGTTTGGAACCAGAATACATTCTAAACTGCATGTGTTTGGAACCATTGTCGCGGCAACTGACGTCAGACTTCGGTACTCTATAGATACACTCTGTTTACATAATATATATATTTTTCAATATTTGGTTTTGCCCTTCGCCGACGTATTTCATAAACACTTGTATACTCAGTGTTGTCCCGAGAGATTATTTGGAAAAAATCACTCGGGTAGGACTCGACCCCACGACCTCCTGCTTTCTAGTGCAGATGTCTTACCACTCGGCCACCGAGCTTGTCGGAGTCGGTTGGCTGGTTGAAATCTGATATAGCGGCGGGTACCGCAGCCAAACTATTCATATGAGATGGAATTTTTGCGTCGGGATGATGTACATTCAATATTGGGTTTTGTCCTTCGCCGACGTATTTCATAAACACTGTATACTCAGTATATCTTTTTAGGCCCCTTGCCGTATGCAATGGGAGACTTTTGAGACGCGTGGTGGCAGCAGACAAAACCGGCCCTGTTAATTGTTCTCACCAGTCGTGCGCATGCTCAGAACTAGCCAAAAGGACCGGTTTGTCTGCTGCCACCAGCGTCTCAAATGTCTCGCATTCCAGGAAGTCATTGGAAAGACATAGATTTTATGTTAATGTAGATGTTCATAAAAAGTGTGTAAATAAGATTATGTAAATAAAAGAAAAATCTAACATTTTTCTTACATTTTGTTGAAGATGGTTTCATGTTTTAGTCGATTTCAATATAGAAAGGTAGCTCAATCCATTTCGAACTAACAATCTTCAAAACATTGTAATGCTTTTGGAGGACTGATATTTCAGTGTTAATTATTTTCCTAATATATAGCGGTGACAGTCATTTCCATCTTGTTCATAATAATAAACTCCATGGACAAAAAAGTTCCTCAGTCGGAAATTAATTTTAGAAGAGACTTAATGGCACATACCTCTCCTTTGTTCTCAAAGCTGAGAGTACTTAAGTTTAATGATTTATACAGTCTTAACATAGGTAAATTTATGTATAAGTACAACCATCGTATGCTGCCTTCAAATTTCTGTAACCTCTTCACCATGTCTTCATCGGTTCATTCCTACAGTACTCGTGGTGCATCAAAAGGTGATCTTTATATAAATTACCATAGAACATCACTTGCAAAACAAAGCTTAATTACTCGGGGTGCTCTCCTTTGGAATAAACTAGACAGAAAACTTAAGAACACCACTAGTTTGAAAGTGTTTGCAAAGGAATTTAAAGATAATGTACTAAGTCAATATTAGTCCATATTACATAGCTTAAATTATCAATTCGTTTATTTACCTAGAAAAGATCATTTCTATCATTATATACTATTTAAGTCAAGTTCCGTCTTCTTGTCCCTTGTCAGTAGAATATTGTTACCAGTAATAATTTGTGTATCATTTTACATATACTGTCACTTCAGTTTGGTCTCATAATATTTGTCTCCTCGTCCCACCTTTGTAGAAATATATATTTGTCCTCTGTCCTCACAGGGAGAGCATAAAAGCTTGCTTCGCTCTTCCTACATGTTGGTATTGCAGTGTATGATACTTGTTATATTGTTATATTAGATTACTAATTTAATTAAAACTACCAATTAAATGTATGGAGGATTAACTTCATGAATTATTAATTATCAACTTACATGTATTTGAATTGTATGCCAACATGAAAAAATAAATGTGTGTGTGACTATACACACACTATACACTACACTAAAAAATGAAATTGCATTCTTTATTGTTGTTGTCATAGTAACTCATTCAAGATCGTCATTGGCGCGTTAAATACCGGGGGGGTCAAAAACACCAGGTTGTCATGACAATGGCATCAACAACAAAAAGCGAGATTGTGGCGTATCGATACGGTAGCTTCTATTGCGCCCATGGTGACCATTATAATCTACAGTTTAAAAAGTGACTCGACTTGTTCCTGTCTGCAAGCACGCCCTATCTAGATTGAAATACTGTCGAGAATGCAGATATTTTTGCTCACGATGTGCTTTTTGCCTGTTGCTCTGCTGGCCGGTGAATGTAAAGGTAAGACCAAAATCATATCATTTGTAATTTAACTTTAAGGAAAATATGATAAGGACGACATGGCCAGGGTGTCTTAAACACACTCATAAAAAACTACGAAATTTCATAAACGACCATACGCACGAAAAACGTTCCCCTTGTTTTCATTTTAAACTTAAAACCAGCCTACACGTTCAGAACAAAAGTAATTACGGCTTTAAAAGAACTGGACAGATGTGAATTAAAATGTTGACAAAAACTTGGGGGGGGGGAATACATTTTAACGCAATTTTTTTCAACACTTGTCTTCAAAAACCTAAGAATAATTTTGGAAATATGCACATTATCAGGTACAGGGATTCAGAACTGACCACGAATCGGCCCTAGTGGGGTTCGATCCGGTCGCAGTTCATTTCAATGATTATTATTAAAGCCTATTTTCTGTGTCCCGGTAATATTTTATTCTTAATTAAAACAATGTGTATTTTTATTTCACCCAATGAGGCATTCGGCGGCTGTTAAAACAAATGTTTAGACACGTTGGCATTTACAAAACTAGACATATTGTGAATTTCTTGTTACTCCGTTGTAGTAAAAGCTTTTTGATTAAGTGTTACGATCGCGTTGATTTCTTTTCTTCACAAGCACTGTCCTGCATCATCGGCCAGGAGCCAGACCCTGCCTCCCACGGTAGGTACCGCTGGGTAATCCCGGTAGAGGACCCTTGTCAGTGCACCCAGGTTCGACTGGGCTCACTCAACACCCGTACGCCCAGCAGACCCTTCAAAGTGACGTACTCTGACACCTTGCTGGACAGCAGCGATCCAGTGGAGATCCGAAAATGGCTGAAGTGCATGTCTGGTACGTAATGGTGAAAGTAACGTTTTTAAGGTATCAGAAAATATTATCGTGGATATTAATATTAGTGTTTCCCAAGGATATTTTTTTTAAAAGTGTATATTGATTAAATTCTGAATACAAAAGTCCAATCGAATTGAACTAAAAGATGATCCACCTATTTCATCATTTGGTTAATTTAAATACCAGGCTACGGCCAATCGCAAAGAGCTGCTTAAGCACAAAAATTTGATTAAGCACAATTTGATTAAGCTTAACAAAAATCAGGTTACCAGCCAAAACTCAATGTGATGTATTGCTTGTGACTGGTATTTAATAGTTGTTTGCTTAGCATAACTACCACGGGGAGTTTTGGCTGGTAACCTGATTTTACTAAGCAAGGTTTTTGTGCTTAATAATTTGTTGTGCTTAAGCAGCTCTATGAAATTGGTTTCATGTTTACTATTTCTTGCGTTTTTAGTGAAGATTAGTGACACGCTGGTACTTGGGATGTTCCCTGGCCCTCATGAAGCAAGAAAAGGAAACAAAGCGGCAAATTGATTGGTTGGATCGATAAATGCAATCAAATGTTTCATTGTGGTTTTGGTAGAGTGTGGTGATCCCCTGGGTATGGAAGACGGAAGCATTTCCGACTCGAGGATAACAGCATCGAGTGAGTTCAACTACGACGACAGATTTGGCCCCTTGGCCTGCAAAGCGAGTAACGGCCGACTGAACTACCCACACGGCGGTGAAACGGTCGCGGGTTGGTGTCCTATACGTGATGACATAGACACATCGTGGTTCCATGTGGACCTGGGAGAGAGGCTGCAGGTTGAAGGAGTCATCATACAGGGTTGCCTGTACCCTGGGGGAGAACACACGGAGTGGGTGACAGCCTATCAGGTGCAGTACAGCGATGACCAGACCAACTGGCAGTACGTGACCCGCTCGGCAGAGGCTGATGCACAGGTGAAGATAGCATTAGGCCTTTGCGTAGGTGGTGCATTCCATTTAACCTGAGACAGTTTGGTTTTTATGAGCATGGCATTAAAGCACCCATGTTTATCTACATTGCAGATAAAGTGGCGTTCGGTCCTCCCCCCCCCCCCCCTTTGGGGATGAGGTTGGGAGGGGAGGACAAAAATGGGGAAAAGAAACTTTTTGCCGTGTCTGTA
Organism: Hippasteria phrygiana; assembly: GCA_037893225.1. NCBI lineage: Eukaryota > Metazoa > Echinodermata > Asteroidea > Valvatida > Goniasteridae > Hippasteria > Hippasteria phrygiana. The sequence goes on along the minus strand of JAZGUH010000038.1, from coordinate 824,568 downwards.
CATCATTTGGTATCTGATTACCTTCCCTTTATGCCAAAATAGTTTCTATACCAGCTGGTAGAAACTTAAAATCTTTACCTTTCTAGCCGAAATTGATTTTCTTATCTTGGACTCATGTCCTACATAATACGCCTGATTTCCATGGAGTCGTGGAATAGCTTAGCATATATATAATCTATGAAGAACCAGTTCAGTTCCTAACAAGTTCAAAAACGTCATTTTGCGTATAATTTTGTCGACGGTTCGGACGCAATTTGCTTTCATTCATAGGTCGAATGACGTAGGTATTATGCACAATCTGAAATGTAGGCCTACATGCCTGTGGAGACATGGCTTTGTTCTCTTTCTTTGTTCCTATATATAACCAATCCCCGTTGACTTTCTACACGTTTTTCCTTGTGGAAACATTTTCATCTTTAGAAATTCCTTGTGGAAACCTATTGCTATCTGCGATAAACCATGCTTACATAGCGCAAAATATCGTAACGCTTTTACAAATGGGATCTTAGGGTACGTTCAGAAGGATGCTCAAGTTGATACAAAAGCAATTAGCCCTCAAGCCATTTATATAAGACATCCTCAATCCAAAACATGCTTACGTTCAGACGAAAAAGGTTCAAACAGATGATTAATTGACTATTTTTGGACTAACGGCTCGTCTGAACGTACCCTTAAAGCCAACAAATACTGCTCGGTGCCTTTGTGATCTCTTAAATGACGTCCTCCATTTTTAAAATATACCTTTATTTGAATTTAATCCTTACAGACGTTCCCTGGTAACACCGACCAAACTACCCCGGTAACCAGCATCTTTGACCGGCCGATTCAAGCCCAGTTCATCCGCATCATGCCGACTGATTACCACGATTTCCCGTCAATGCGTGTGGAACTCATTGGCTGCAGAGGGAAGTAGACTTCATTCAAGTCGGTTCCTGCACGTCTCACATGAAATATCGATTTAGCTAGAAATTTCGATTGCTTAGTACCATTATGGAACTGGTTCCTCCTGAAATGACGGTCAGAGGTCAGAGCACACTGACGAAAGTTAAATGTATTGATGTGGTTCTTCTTAAAACCACTTTTCTCTTTTAGGAGTAACTTCTGACTTCATGGTGTATCCGCAGAATTTCTTACTATGCACTCTCCTTGGAACTGTGAGATCCTCAAACGGACAGAAATTCCTTGATTTTTATATAAGATTTGAAGGTTTACTTGGTGAAGGCAGCAATGAGATGAAGATTTGCGGTAGCACCATGTGAAATCTTTGTGAGTTTGTGGTTCTTTTCAAACTCACACAGAGATACATGTTTCTACCGCAAATCTTTATCTCCTTGATTTATAAGCTGTGACACCAAATACAGGGCTTGCACAAAGCTACAAAAAGAAAGCAATAAGAGGAACGTTCTTATATGCACCGTAACTACGCGTAGATTCGCATGTTCGTCCGTCCGTTCGTCTATATTTAGAGTATGGAGAACTGTTCTCACATCTGGACAGGTGCTTCTGCTTATCACTTATCTTTATTAGACAAAGTACAGGAACGCATTGTTAAATTGGATAAAGAAGAGTTGGGCTCATCCGTATAACTCTCACCTTCATCCACTTATAATGTTTTTAATCAAAAACGGTCATTATTTGATACGCTGGAAGGTTTTCCTGGTTTGGTTCTACTTTGCATATTACCTTGATGGATTATAAATTTTCATTTATATATTTTACTATGTGGCTGTTTAGCTGGTTTTACTGTTTCTTCTCAGTAGAAATTGGATTTTCGGGTTTTCACGGTTGATTGCATAAGGCACCTTTTTATTAATAGAATTGCACTTAAAATATTTAGACGAATTAATAAAAATGATTAAAAACAGTGTCAGAAATTTGCTCTTTTTAAAATAGTACTGTGATACACTTCTTACTGTAAACCTACAACTTGACAATTTATTTATATTTTATGCACGTGGTATAGTATTAAGGTTAACGGTGTTTTATTGTAAATTTCGATGTAGTTATTGTACTGCGTTGTTGCTGTAATAGCGATGTATTTCATCGGGCACACTACATAATGGTGTAAATTTAAAAGTCACTCGCGAAATAGACATCAAGCTTTCAAAAAATTACGAGAATTACATTTGACACATTATCAAATGGTTTCTTTTCATGTTAGGTAACGTAATAATTACATACTCGTTAGGCTGACTATATTAGCTCAAAACATTCGAATCAGCATAAACATATAGGTGAAGCAAAATCTATCAAAAACAGGTGTAATAGATCGAGTGGTAGTATTAATGTCAACACAATAAATTAGGATGATACTGGAAATGGGCCACCCTTAGAGGTGTAAATTTGTTCATTACAAAAGTATGTAGTTGCTATTAAACGTTGCTAAAAAAAAAATAGAAAATGTTCCACCGGGGACAGGTACAAATTATTTCGGAAAGTTTTTTCTTGTAGAAAACGTCCCCTTCTTACGCACAAATCTGTAAAATGAAATCTCAATATCTCTCCCAGAAGAGTGAGTAAAGGGGAACTAAAAGGCTTAGTTGGTACATTTTCAAACTTTAGTGGAATTAGACAGGCAGATATTAATCCTATAGATACACTCTGTTTACATAATATATATATTTTTCAATATTTGGTTTTGCCCTTCGCCGACGTATTTCATAAACACTGTATACTCGGTGTTTCCCGAGAGATTATTTGGAAAAAATCACTCGGGTAGGACTCGAACCCACGACCTCCTGCTTTCTAGTGCAGATGTCTTACCACTCGGCCATCGAGCTTGTCGGAGTCGGTTGGCTGGTTGAAATCTGATATAGCGGCGGGTACCGCAGCCAAACTATTCATATAAGATGGAATGTTTGCGTCGGGATGATGTACATTCAATATTGGGTTTTGCCCTTCGCCGACGTATTTCATAAACACTGTATACTCAGTATATATTTTTTAGGCCCCTTGCCGTATGCAATGGGAGACTTTTGAGACGCGTGGTGGCAGCAGACAAAACCGGTCCTTTCAATTGTTCTCACCAGTCGTGCGCATCCTCAGAACTAGCCAAAAGGGCCGGTTTATCTGATGCCACCAGCGTCTCAAAAGTCTCGCATTCCAGGAAGTCATTGGAAAGACATGGATTTTATGTTAATGTAGATGTTCATATTGCCATACAAAGCAGTGGTGTGTACATAAGATTATCTAAATATAAGAAAAATCTAACATTTTTCTTACATTTTGTTGAAGATGGTTTCATGTTTTAGTCGATTTCAATATAAAAAGGTAGCTCGATCCATTTCGAACTAACATTCCATTACAGAAAACATCTCACCTCTGTTTACCTACATTTACCTACATTTGCATATCAGCGCGCAAGCGCACAAACCTCGCTGAAAGAAAGCGCCCAAGCCGCACCCTCCGCGCCCACTGCATGCCCCATAAAGGACCCCGCAATATACCGGCTCGTCCTAGTTTTTTTCAGCGACGCGTACAGTGCACATCGTGCTAACACACATAAACCGTTCAACGTTGTAACAACAATGGCGGACGTCGCCAAAACGAAAAGGAAGCCTGTCACGTCAAGCCGTTCATCGGGGAATTCACCCTCCAATTCCCCAAGCGTGATGTTCCTGCCGCTTCGACCGGGCCTGTTCCCCCGTGTACGACGGCCGGAAATTCCTCGGGGACAAGCCCTCCTTCAACGGCTATCCCCCGAGAGATCCCGCATACCTTTGGTAGTCTGCAGGAGCACATGCAAGCAATGGAGGTCGACCCACATGTGCTAGCGGGACGGCGGGGCATGGCGTCAGACACCGCTGCGTCCCTCAGTGCGACCAGCCCCGCCCGGTCACAGAGGCCCGGGGCACCACCGGCACCACATTCCAGCCACGCTACTACAGTTACATGGTCTTACGCACAACCAGGTTACACGGGCGAGCCACGGGATTTCCGCCACCGCTCTTAGCCCCATGCGTGGTCTTCTTTTCCGAACGACCCTCGTCAGTTCGACATCGGCACACAAGCACCATATCCAACCTTCGATCCGCGTGGTTTCTCCACAGCAGCACCGGTGAGCTTTTCACGCCACTACACGCCGCATTATGATCATTCGTCGCATTCTTCCAGGGATTATGGCGTGCCTTTCACTGCAGGATTCCAGCGTCAATCTCCACATTGTTCCGGTGACCACACTGGGCGCTTCACTACCGGGAGATCGCGGCACGCCACCCACGCCCGTTCCCGCTCCCGGTCCCGCTCCCGGTCCCGCTCCCGTTCACGTTCGGAGCCGGAGGATCGGCGTTTGGGCTGTCATCGTTTTTCTACTGACCACTCGCGGTCGTCACACCCATTCGAAGTCGTCACACCCATTCCAGATCTCCTTCAGAGTCGTATGTTTCTTCTGGACGGTCAGGTGATGAGGACAGCCTCTCCATTTCCCAGCGGGCTACCATTACCATATCCGAAGTGGGTAAGCTTCTCTAGTTTCCCCCTTCTTCCCCAGTGGAGCCCTCTCGGCCCTCATACCGTAGAGATACTGGTGCATTTCCATCTCCACAGCCCACATTTCCAGTGGATAGAATGTGTGCAGACATCATGAATGAGGCCCTACAACTGGTGCAAGGAAAACGGGCACTCCCACAGATAAAGCGTAGCCACAGTGACATGTTTAATACCAATGCTGCAGACCTCGAAAATACTTTTCGACCCCAACTTTGTCTTCGGGGGCCAAGGACCTGCTCCGACATGAAGACTCACAATTTCGCAAGCAAATTTTTGATGGGAAAACACAGGCACTGGACAAGAGAATTTCTGCTCTGGACAACCATTTGCGCCATGGAGCGAAGGTGACCTCCTTCTCCATCCTGTTGTCTGATGCTCTTGCTCGGTGCCATGAAGATCCCTCTTTAGCTGACCCGAGTAAATTGCCTGCGATGATTAATTTCCTAAATGATTGCCTGGGTTTCTGTCTTCAGGAATTTGCATTAGGATTTGCTGCCACTTCCTTGTTCCGATGCTCCCTTGTACTGGACAATTTGTTCCTCCCGTCGGTTGGTTCTAAAGACCGTCTACTTGATCTTCCCCTGGGTGGGTGCGATCTCTTCGACAATCGGTTTGATGAGGCTATGCTGCAAGAAGCCAAACGTCTCACAACTGAAGACAAGTTGGATCTTCGACGACGTACAGCCAAGCGCCCGTCTACTTCTGTGTCCGGTCAACCAAGTGGGAAGAGGTCAAGACCTGCTCCTGCCTACCAAGGCTCGGCTTACCAGTCCAGGGGTAATGCAGGCCAGTCTTCCTCATCCTTTTCAGCCTCCCGGTACTTTCGGAGACAGCCCCCCAGCCCTGCGCGGCCCTTCAAGTCCCGCGGGTCGCGGGCCAAGAGGGGCTTCTGACTGCAGCAGAGTGCTTATTCCCCAGGCTACGGGTCCAGTAGGTGGCCGTCTTGCAGAGTTCAGCCTAAGATGGTCCCACGTGACGTCGGATGCTTGGGTTCTCCAGACAGTTTCTTCAGGATATCGTCTGGAGTTTACCGGCGGTCCACCGCTATGGTCTCCACGCCGGTCAACTCCAGTTCCCACGGACTCGGCCCGCAGGACATCTTTAGAAGAGGAAATACGATCCCTGCAGGGCAAAGACGCTATCATTCCACTTCCTGCAGGATGCACCCTGGGCGTCCCATCGACCTTCTTCCTTGCTCCACAGAAGTCGGGGGAGTGGCGACCCATTCTCAATTTCTCCAGTTCATATATCAGGGACCGTGTACCAGTTCCGATGTCTACCCTTCGGTCTTTCCACAGTCCCTCGGGTCTTCACCAGGATAGCGAAGGTTGTCGCAGCCTTCTTGCGTCAACGGCAGATCCACATGTTCGTGTACCTGGACGATTGGCTCATAGTGGGCCCAACACCTCAATGTACAGAGAGAGCCCTCCTGCTGACGGTTCAACTTACTGCCGAGCTGGGTTTCATCATCAATGCCGAGAAATCTTCTTTGATTCCCTCCCAACGCCCAACCTACATTGGGGCTATTCTGGACTTGGCATCAGGCAGGGCGACGCCAACTTCGGAGCGATGTCAGACACTGTGGGGCTGCATCGGCATTTTCATGTCCTCGCCAACTCTTCCAGCCACAGCCTGGCTCCGATTATTAGGCCTCATGGCGAGTCTGGTGGACCTGGTCCCTTGGTGCAGGATGCACATGCGTCCCATACAACTTCATCTTCTATATCACTTCCGACTACGACGGGATCCCATCTCGATAATGGTCCCAGTGACCCGGCTTATTCAGGATCAGCTTCTCTGGTGGCTATCCCCGGACAACCTTCTATGCGGTACAGTTTTTCCGCGCCCCTGCCCATCAGCCATTCTCACTACGGATGCTTCGGGGCAGGGTTGGGGAGCTCATTTGGACGACCAATCGGTAGCCGGCACGTGGTCTACGGCGGACTACCAGTTACACATCAATCACTTGGAGCTCCTGGCAGTGTTCAAGGCCTTACAGTCCCTCGAACCCAGAGTCCTAGGCAAATTGGTCCTGGTCAAGTCGGACAACTCGACCGTAGTGTCCTACATCATTCGTCCGGGGGGAACTCGTTCTCCGTCCCTCTGTCTAGCCACTTGGGAACTACTCCGTTGGTGTATTCCTCGCCACATCTCTCTTCAAGCCACCCATCTTGCTGGCAAGACGAACATCCTCGCCGATGCTCTTTCCAGGGGTCGTGTTACTCCACCAGAATGGACTCTCCATCCTACGGTAGTCCAACACAACTTCAATATCCTGGAAAGGCCTCATGTGGACCTGTTTGCATCCCACCTGCACATTCAGCTTCCGACATTTTGTGCGCGTCATGCTCACCCCATGGCCTGGGGAGGGAACGGATGCTCTCAGCTTCGAATGGACGGGGATTCATGCATACGCATTCCCTCCAATCTCCCTCATACAACATGTTCTGAGGAAAATAGAGGCAGATTTGTGCAGAATAATCCTTGTGGCTCCATTCTGGCCGCGACAACCGTGGTTTCCTCGGCTTCTGGACCTTCTTGTCTATGCACCTCACGTGCTCCCCGACCGGCCAGACCTCCTGTCACAACCGAGGTCTCGCGTCCTACATATACACCCAGCTCCAGCCACTCTTCATCTTTGTGCCTGGCTGCTGTCCAAGTCTCCCTCCGAGCGGCTGGCTTTTCGGAGGAAGCTACTGCCCTGGCAGCCAAGAGCAGACGTGCATCCACCAGGAGAACTTATGATAGCAGACTTCTGCACTTCACCAGATGGTGTGCGGAGAGAGTTGTCGATCCCCATACAGCATCTGTAGCTTCAATTGGGGATTTCTTCCTGCATCTTTTTACCTCTGGGCTTCAAATTGCCACGATCAGAGGATACAGGTCGGCAATTGGTGTCCTTCATCAGGGCTTTCAGGATGGGTCATCCATTTCATCCAACACGTCCATAGCTCACTTGATGCGTGGTATGTTCAATGCCCGACCTCCCACTCGAAAATTGATTCCATCTTGGGATCTGGGTGCCGTTGCCAAGGCTCCGTTTGAGCCAGCAGATAGCTCTTCTCTCCATCACCTCACGCCAAAAACAGTGAGCTCCATGCCCTGTCCATAGACCCAGGGCACATCCGTTGGGAACCGGGTGGTGTTCGCTTAATCCCACAGGTCGAATTCCTGACAAAGAACCGGTCGGCTAATTTTTCGCCTCCTGACATATTTGTGCCAAACTTGACATCCTTCTCTTCGGTAGCCGAGGATAAGTGGTGGTGCCCCGTGCGAGCCCTGACGTACTACATTGCTCGCACTCAGCCTTTGAGAGGTGATATCAAGCAGCTGTTCATCACAACCATCCGGCCTCATCATCCGGCCTCTGTGACCACGATCGCTCGTTGCATTTCGGAGGCAGTAGTAAGTCCTGCCGAAAACCGAGGATCGAAATATCACGCTCATGAAACACGTAGCGTGTCAACTTCTTGGGCTCACCTGCTTGGAGTTTCTCTTTCAGATATCATGAAGGCGGCCTGCTGGAAGAATCCATCCGCATTCACGTCATGTTACTTGAAGGATGTCGTGCAAGCGGAGGGTCCCATGGGCAGGACAGCTATCCTCCAGGAAACTGCACGATCAGCAGCCCGCCGGGCCCGCAAAGCTCCTTTAGAATAGATAGGATGCTCCCGGGTATGTCTAAACAACCTTTTCATGTCTTCTGCAGTTTCATGTAGGTTCTGTTTAGACTTCTTCGCCACTGCATGTCCCTCCCTCCCCAAAATCTCTCGGTGCTACTCTGCAAAATAATGTAGGTAAACAGAGGTGAGATGTTTTCTGTAATGGAATGCCCAAAATCCAAGGGGATTTTCCATTCTAATAAGAAAACACTCACCTCTGTTTACCTCCCCTCCCGAATGGAGACCTTCATAGTTAAAAAAAAAAAAAAAAAAAAAAAAAATAGGACGAGCCGGTATATTGCGGGGTCCTTTATGGGGCATGCAGTGGGCGCGGAGGCGGCTTGGGCGCTTTCTTTCAGCGAGGTTTGTGCGCTTGCGCGCTGATATGCAAATGTAGGTAAATGTAGGTAAACAGAGGTGAGTGTTTTCTTATTAGAATGGAAAATCCCCTTGGATTTTGGGCAATCTTCAAAACATTGTAATGCTTTTGGAGGACCGATATTTAAGTGTTGGTTATTTTCCTAATGTATAGCGATGTTATTAAAAACCCGCTGGTGACAGTCATTTCAATGATCGTGTTCATAATAATTAAACTCCATGGGCAATTAAGTTCCTCAGTCGGAAATTAATATCAAACAACCTTGATAAAATTGCATTTATCATTTTGGTTATCATGGTAACTCATTCACAATCGTCATCAGCGCGTTAAATGCCGCGGGCACAAAAGCACCAGATTGTCATGACAATGGCATTAACAGAAGGAGCGAGATTGTGGCGTATCGATACGGTAGCTTCTATTCGCACATGACGACCATTATAATCTACAGTTTAGAAAGAGACTCGACTTGTTGCTGTCTGAAATCACGCCCTATCTAGATTGAAATACTGTCGAGAATGCAGATATTTTTGCTCACGATGTGCTTTTTGCCTGTTGCTCTGCTGGCGGGTGAATGTAAAGGTAAGACTAAAATCATATCATTTGTAATTTAACATTAAGGAAAATATGAAAAGGAGTGCATGGCCAGGGTGTCTTAAACACACTCATCAAAAACTACGAAATTTCGTAAACGACCATACGCACGAAAAACGTTCCCCTTGTTTTCATTTTAAACTTAAAACCAGCCTACAGGTTCAGAACAAAAGTAATTATGGCTTTAAAAGAAGCTGGACAGATGTGAATTAAAATGTTGACAAAAACTGGGGGGGAAATTCATTTTTAACGCAATGTTTTTCAACACTTGTCTTCCAAAACCTAAGAATAATTTTAGAAATATGCACATTATCAGGTACAGGGATTCAGAACTGACCACGAATCGGCCCTAGTGGGGTTCGATCCGGTCGCAGTTCATTTCAATTATTAAAGCCTAATTTCTATGTCCCGGTTGCTTTTATTCTTATTTAAAACAATTTGTATTTTTATTTCACCCAATGAGGCATTCGGCGGCTGTTAAAACAAATGTTTAGACACGTTGGCATTTACAAAAATAGACATATTGTTAATTTCTTGTTACTCTGTTGTAGTAAAAGCTTTTCGATTAAGTGTTACGATCGCGTTGATTTCATTTTTTCCCAAGCACTGTCCTGCATCATCGGCCAGGAGCCAGACGCTGCCTCCCACGGTAGGTACCGCTGGGTAATCCCGGTAGAGGACCCTTGTCAGTGCACCCAGGTTCGACTGGGCTCACTCAACACCCATGCGCCCAGCAGACCCTTCAAGGTGACGTACTATGACACCTTGCTGGACAGCAGCGATCCAGTGGAGATCCGAAAATGGCTGAAGTGCATGTCTGGTACGTAATGGTGAAAGTATCGTTTTTAAGGTATCAGAAAATATTATCGTGGATACTAATATTAGTGTTTCCCAAGGATATTTTTGTTTAAAGTTTATATTGATTAAATTCTAAATACAAAAGTCCAATCGAATTGAACTAAAAGATGATCCACCTGCTCCATCATTTGATTCATTTAAATACCAGGCTACGGCCAATCGCAAAGAGCTGCTTAAGCACAAAAATTTGATTAAGCACAATTTGATTAAGCTTAGCAAAATCAGGTTACCAGCCAAAACTCAATGTGATATATTTTTAAGATTATATGAATTATAAAAGGGAAAGGGTATCTTTTTGGGACCGCAATGGAAATAAGTTTTTTTAAAACTTGTTTGCGTTATCCCTGCTTTTTCCACAGTATGGGGGACTCTCTGTTTAATTTTTATATTTTATAGTTTTAGATAATTAACTAATTTATATCATTTCTATATGTGGAAATTTCGAATAAATCAAATCAAATCAAATGTATTGCTTGTGACTGGTATTTAACTGTTGTTTGCTTAGCATAACTACCACGGGGAGTTTTGGCTGGTAACCTGATTTTACTAAGCAATGTTTTTGTGCTTAATAATTTGTTGTGCTTAAGCAGCTCTATGAAATTTGTTTCATGTTTACTATTTCTTGCGTTTTTAGTGAAGATTAGTGACACGCTGGTACTTGGAATGTTCCCTGGCCTTCATGAAGCAAGAAAGGGAAACAAAGCGGCAAATTGATTGGTTGGATCGATAAATACAATCAAATGTTTCTTTGTGTTTTTGGTAGAGTGTGGTGATCCCCTGGGTATGGAAGACGGAAGCATTTCCGACTCGAGGATCACAGCATCGAGTGAGTACAACTACGACAACTCATTTGGCCCCTTGGCCTGCCAACCGAGTAACGGCCGACTGAACTACCCACACGGCGGTGAAACGGTCGCTGGTTGGTGTCCTGCAAGTGATGACATAGACACATCGTGGTTCCAGGTGGACCTGGAAGAGAGGCTGCAGGTTGAAGGAGTCATCGTACAGGGTTGCCTGTACCCTGGGGGAGAACACACGGAGTGGGTGACAGCCTATCAGGTGCAGTACAGCGATGACCAGACCAACTGGCAGTACGTGACCCGCTCGGCAGAGGCTGATGCACAGGTGAAGATAGCATTAGGCCTTTGCGTAGGTGGTGCATTCCATTTAACCTGAGACAGTTTTGTTTTTATGAGCATGGCATTAAAGCACCCATGTTTATCTACATTGCAGATAAAGTGGCGTTCGGTCCCCCCCCCCCCCCCCCCACCCCTTGGGGGGATGAGGTTGGGAGGGGAGGACAAAAATGGGGAAAAGAAACTGTTTGCCGTGTCTGTACATCATTTGGTATCTGATTACCTTCCCTTTATGCCAAAATAGTTTCTATACCAGCTGGTAGAAACTTAAAATCTTTACCTTTCTAGCCGAAATTGATTTTCTTGTCTTGGACTCGTGTCCTACATAATACGCCTGATTTCCATGGAGTCGTGGAATAGCTTAGCATAAATATAATCTATGAAGAACCAGTTCAGTTCCTAAAAAGTTCAAAACATCATTTTGCGTAGAATTTTGTCGACGGTTCGGACGCCATTTGCTTTCATTCATAGGTCGAATGACGTCATGAATTGTCGATACCCCGGCATATGGACTTGCAGTCATATGTGCTAATAGGTATTATGCACAATCTGAAATGTAGGCCTACATGCCTGTGGAGACATGGCTTTGTTCTCTTTCTTTGTTCCTATATATAACCAATCCCCGTAGACTTTCTACACGTTTTTCCTTGTGGAGACATTTTCATCTTTAGAAATTCCTTGTGGAAACCTATTGCTATCTGCGATAAACCATGCTTACATAACGCAAAATATCGTAACGCTTTTACAAATGGGATCTTAGGGTACGTTCAGAAGGATGCTCAAGTTGATACAAAAGCAATTAGCCCTCAGGCCATTTAGATAGGACATCCTCAATCCAAAACATGCTTACGTTCAGACGAAAAAGGTTCCAACAGATGATTAATTGACTATTTTCGGACTAACGGCTCGTCTGAACGTACCCTTAAAGCCAACGAATACTGCTCGGTGCCTTTGTGATCTCTTAAATGACGTCCTCCATTTTTAAAATATACCTTTATTTGAATTGAATCCTTACAGACGTTCCCTGGTAACACCGACCAAACTACCCCGGTAACCAGCATCTTTGACCGGCCGATTCAAGCCCAGTTCATCCGCATCATGCCGACTGATTACCGCGATTTCCCGTCAATGCGTGTGGAACTCATTGGCTGCAGAGGGAAGTAGAATTCATTCAAGTCGGTTCCTGCACGTCTCACATGAAATATCGATTTAGCTAAGAATTTCGATTGCTTAGTACCATTATGGAACTGGTTTCTTCTGAAATGACGGTCAGAGGTTAGAGCACACTGACGAAAGTTAAATGTATTTATGTGGTTCTTCTTAAAAAACACTTTTCTCTTTTAAGAGTAACTTCAGACTTAATGGTGTATCCGCAGACGGACAGAAATTCCTAGATTTTTATATAAGATTTAAAGGTTTACTTGGTGAAGGCAGCAATGAGATAAAGATTTGCGGTAGCACCATGTGAAATCTTTGTGAGTTTGTGGTTCTTTTCAAACTCACACAGAGATACATGGTGCTACCGCAAATCTTTATCTCCTTGATTTATAAGCTGTGACACCAAATACAGGGCTTGCACAAAGCTACAAAAAAGAAGCAAATAAGAGGGACGTTCTGAGTATGCACCGTAACTACGCGTAGATTCACCTGTTCGTCCGTCCGTTCGTCTATATTTGGAGTATGGAGAACTGTTCTCACATCTGGACAGGTGCTTCTGCTTGTCACTTATCTTTATTAGACAAAGTACAGAAGCGCATTGTTAATTTGGATAGAGAAGAGTTGGGCTCATCCGTATAACTCTCACATCCACCTTCATCCACTTATCATTTGAAAAAAATAGAAACAATAAGATTTTCTCACTTTTTTAATTAAAAACGGTCATTATTTGATACGCTGGAATGTTTCCCTGGTTTGTTTCTACTTTGCATATTACCTTGATGGATTATATATTTTCATTTATATATTTTACTATGTGGCTGTTTAGCTGGTTTTATTGCTTTTTCTCAGTAGAAATTAGATTTTCGGGTTTTCACGGTTGATTGCATAAGGCACCTTTTTATTAATAAAATTGCACTTAAAATATTTCGACGAATTAATGAAATGATGAAAAAAGTGTCAGAAATTTGCTCTTTTTAAAATAGTACTGTGATACACTTCTTACTGTAAACCTACAACTTGACAATTTATTTATATTTTATGCACGTGGTATATAGTATTGAGGTTAACAGTGTTCTATTGTAAATTTCGATGTAGTTATTGTACTGCGTTGTTGCTGTAATAGAGATGTATTTCATCGGGCACACTACATAATTGTGTAAATTTAAAAGTCACGCGCGAAATAGACATCAAGCTTTTAAAAAATTACGAGAATTACATTTGACACATTTTATCAAATGGTTTCTTTTCATGTGAGGTAACGTGATAGTTACATACTTGTTTGTTAAGTAAAGAGTAACAAATTAAATACATGGATTAGCTCATTACATTAGAATCAGCATAAACATAGGTAAAGAAAAATCCATCAAAAACAGGTTAAATCGGGGATTAAAAAATAATCAGTTCTGAAAATTACTCAAAAGCACCAAGCTTCTTAGGAATATTTTGAGCATTTCCTTTCAGAAAGTATTTATTAAATAATCTTTTTTCATATGATGGAAAATGGGTTTCGGGGAAAAAATACTTGAAATATGGAATTGAGGTCGATCGTAATTTAAATGTAGCTGAGTAATAATTTACCTATAGAATTTTTAGAAATAAGCATGTATGTGCCAATTTTGTAATAGGGCCTATATCGAATGATAGTATTAATGTCAACACAATAAATTATAGGATGATACTGGAAATTCGTAAATGGGCCACCCTCAGAGTGTGTAAATTTGTTTATTACGAAATGATGTAGTTGCTAATAAAAGATAGACGAAAATCTAATTAAAATGACTGCTTCGTGAAATAAGCTCATTTCTAAGTCTGTCAGCTTTTGTCCCAGCTTTTGTGAAATCCACTGAAAACTTTGATATTGGACCAGTTTATACCCCAAGGACCAGTTACCCCAAGTTCCCCTAAGCCTGCCTTACAGTGTAGCTTTTTTGAAGTTTAAGTAATGTTCAAGTAATGTACATTAATTACACTGAACATGTCAGGCCTATACTATTCATTTTATGTCATATTTGATTTCCTTTTCATGCAGTTCAATCAAGAGTTTTAGACTGTTTGGAGATGCCACTCCCAAGCTGATATCAACCTGGGAGACACGGTTTGTGCCAGGGATACTTCAGGTAGCAAGGATGTCGAAGCTTCCTAAAATTGCAAATCTCCTGACTCGGCAGTCAAGATGCCGACTCCGAAGATAGCAATTATGAGCCGTCATCGGGTATAGATTCATAATATCTGGAGAGTACTTAACACAAACTGGAAGAGTATCTCACAGTACTATATCCTTTGAAACAACAACATTAAATGGATGTGATGAGACAGCCAGGCGAGTCAGTGCCTGAAGATTTGGACGGGGGAACTCGGGATGAAAAGCCAGTCTGGAACACCTTCCATGATAGTATCGATAAAAGAGGCTCATTGAACGCAATCGATGGGGTTCCAAAGGCGTTTCAATATTACTATCCTGAACTATCTCGAGAAATACCCTGAGCTATACGGCGGGCATATTAACATAACGTGATAATTATAACGGCGCCTGCCGACAAAACTATTGTCTTCAAGTCTGTGGTGTACATGACAGTTGCGCGGTACGTGTACTCATAAAAACATAGAAAATGTTCCACCGGGGACAGGTACAAATTATTTCGGAAAGTTTTTTCTTGTAGAAAAAGTCCCCTTCTTACGCACAAATCTGTCAAATGAAATCTCAATATCTCTCCCAGAAGAGTGAGTAAAGGGGAACTAAAAGGCTTAGTTGGTACATTTTCAAACTTTAGTGGAATTAGACAGGCAGATATTAATCCTATAGATACACTCTGTTTACATAATATATATATTTTTCAATATTTGGTTTTGCCCTTCGCCGACGTATTTCATAAACACTGTATACTCTGTGTTTCCCGAGAGATTATTTGGAAAAAATCACTCGGGTAGGACTCGAACCGACGACCTCCTGCTTTCTAGTGCAGATGTCTTACCACTCGGCCACCGAGCTTGTCGGAGTCGGTTGGCTGGTTAAAATCTGATATAGCGGCGGGTACCGCAGCCAAACTATTCATATAAGATGGAATTTTTGCGTCGGGATGATGTACATTCAATATTGGGTCTTGCCCTTCGCCGACGTATTTCATAAACACTGTATACTCAGTGTTGTCCCGAGAGATTATTTGGAAAAAAATCACTCGGGTGGGACTCGAACCCACGACCTCCTGCGTTCTAGTGCAGATGTCTTACCACTCGACCACCGAGCTTGTCGGAGTCGGTTGGCTGGTTGAAATCTGATATAGCGGCGGGTACCGCAGCCAAACTATTCATATAAGATGGAATGTTTGCGTCGGGATGATGTACATTCAATATTGGGTTTTGCCCTTCGCCGACGTATTTCATAAACACTGTATACTCAGTATATTTTTTTATGCCCCTTGCCGTATGCAATGGGAGACTTTTGGACGCGTGGTGGCAGCAGACAAAACCGGCCCTTTTAATTGTTCTCACCAGTCGTGCGCATGCTCAGAACTAGCCAAAAGGACCGGTTTGTCTGCTGCCACCAGCGTCTCAAAGGTCTCACATTCCAGGAAGTCATTGGAAAGACATAGATTTTATGTTAATGTAGATGTTCATAAAAAGTGTGTAAATAAGATTATGTAAATAAAAGAAAAATCTAACATTTTTCTTACATTTTGTTGAAGATGGTTTCATGTTTTAGTCGATTTCAATATAGAAAGGTAGCTCAATCCATTTTGAACTAACAATCTTCAAAACATTGTAATGCTTTTGGAGGACTGATATTTCCGTGTTAATTATTTTCCTAATATATAGCGGTGACAGTCATTTCCATCTTGTTCATAATAATAAACTCCATGGACAAAAAAGTTCCTCAGTCGGAAATTAATTTTAGAAGAGACTTAATGAAATTGCATTCATTGTTGTTGTTGTCATAGTAACTCATTCAAGATCGTCATTGGCGCGTTAAATACCGGGGGGTCAAAAACACCAGGTTGTCATGACAATGGCATCAACAACAAAAAGCGAGATTGTGGCGTATCGATACGGTAGCTTCTATTGCGCCCATGGTGACCATTATAATCTACAGTTTAAGAAGTGACTCGACTTGTTCCTATCTGCAAGCACGCCCTATCTAGATTGAAATACTGTCGAGAATGCAGATATTTTTGCTCACGATGTGCTTTTTGCCTGTTGCTCTGCTGGCCGGTGAATGTAAAGGTAAGACAAATCATATCATTTGTAATTTATGATAAGGACGGCATGGCCAGGGTGTCTTAAACACACTCATCAAAAACTACGAAATTTCATAAACGACCATACGCACGAAAAACGTTCTCCTTGTTTTCATTTTAAACTTAAAACCAGCCTACACGTTCAGAACAAAAGTAATTACGGCTTTAAAAGAACTGGACAGATGTGAATTAAAATGTTGACAAAAACTTGGGGGGGGGGGGGGGGAATACATTTTAACGCAATTTTTTTCAACACTTGTCTTCAAAAACCCAAGAATAATTTTGGAAATATGCACATTATCAGGTACAGGGATTCAGAACTGACCACGAATCGGCCCTAGTGGGGTTCGATCCGGTCGCAGTTCATTTCAATTATTAAAGCCTATTTTCTATGTCTCGGTAATATTTTATTCTTAATTAGAACAATTTGTATTTTTATTTCACCCAATGAGGCATTCGGCGGCTGTTAAAACAAATGTTTAGACACGTTGGCATTTACAAAAATAGACATATTGTGAATTTCTTGTTACTCCGTTGTAGTAAAAGCTTTTTGATTAAGTGTTACGATCGCGTTGATTTCTTTTCTTCACAAGCACTGTCCTGCATCATCGGCCAGGAGCCAGACCCTGCCTCCCACGGTAGGTACCGCTGGGTGATCCCGGTAGAGGACCCTTGTCAGTGCACACAGGTTCGACTGGGCTCACTCAACACCCGTGCGCCTAGCAGACCCTTCAAAGTGACGTACTATGACACCTTGCTGGACAGCAGCGATCCAGTGGAGATCCGAAAATGGCTGAAGTGCATGTCTGGTACGTATGTAGCGGTGAAAGTAGCGTTTTTAAAGTGTCAGAACATATTATCGTGGATATATAGTGTTTCCCAAGGATATTTTTGTATAAATATTGAGTAAACTCTAAATATAATTGTCCAATCGAATTGTAACTAAAAGAAGATCCACCAATGTTCTTATTTGGTTCATTTAAATACCAGGATGTGGGCCAATTGCAAAGAGCTGCTTAAGCACAAACATTTGATTAAGCACAAAAACCTTGCTGAGCAAAATCAGGTTACCAGCCGAAACTCAATGTGATGTATATTGTTTGTGACTGGTATAGGCTGTTGTTTGCTTAGCATAACCATGGCATAACTACCACGGGGAGTTTTGGCAGGGCCCAATTTCATAGCGCTGCTTAACACACGATTTTCTGCTAACGGAACCCTCGCCTATTTCATAGAATCTGTAAGCAGTAAGCACAGCGAAGAGTCCGTAAACTTCGGAAGCAGGATTTGCTTAAATTATTGACACAACAATACAAATCTCCATGCACGCACAAGCGTTAGCATGCAGGACTTGGCCATGAAGTATACGCTAATGCTTAAGCAAATTTTCTTGCTATAGTTAGCACAAATTTTCTGCTTATCGTTAAGCCGGTAACCCGATCTTACTAAGCAAGTTTTTGTGCTTAATATTTTTTTTGCTTAAGCAGCTCTATGAAATTTGTTTCATGTTTACTATTTCTTGCGTTTTTAGTGAAGATTAGTGACACGCTGGTACTTGGGATGTTCCCTGGCCCTCATGAAGCAAGAAAAGGAAACAAAGCGGCAAATTGATTGGTTGGATCGATAAATACAATCAAATGTTTCATTGTGTTTTTGGTAGAGTGTGGTGATCCCCTGGGTGTGGAAGACGGAAGCATTTCCGACTCGAGGATCACAGCATCGAGTGAGTTCAACTACGACGACAGATTTGGCCCCTTGGCCTGCAAAACGAGTAACGGCCGTCGGAACTACCCACACGGCGGTAAAACAGTCACGGGTTGGTGTCCTACACGTGATGACATAGACACATCGTGGTTCCAGGTGGACCTGGGAGAGAGGCTGCAGGTTGAAGGGGTCATCATACAGGGTTGCCTGTACCCTAGGGGAGAAAACACGGAGTGGGTGACAGCCTATCAGGTGCAGTATAGCGATGACCAGACCAACTGGCAGTACGTGACCCGCTCGGCAGAGGCTGATGCACAGGTGAAGATAGCATTATATGCGTATAGGTGGTGCATGAAATACTGATGTTGTTCTCATGTATTCGTGCAATGTGAGACAGTTTTATGTTTCGTATGAGCATAACATTAATTAACCCTAACCCTCCAGGGCATGTTTGCTAGAACCCTGCCAGACGCATCAGATTGCATACTTTGTCACATTGACACGAGCTCCCTAACGAGAGTGGACGTGTTTCTGGAACCCTCCGACCTCCTTGATTTTTATTCTTTTTATCTAAGTTTTTACTTGCACATCCTTGTTTATCTTATCTATAATCATGAACTATAGTCCGTTGTGATACTATGGAGCACGTTTTGTTATATTATATTTAGTTTGGAACCATGAACATTTAGATGTGTTTTTATCTACCTATACCAACTCAAATTTGCTGCTATTTATACACGCTGCATCAGTGACGCCATGTTGTTTTTCCTGGGACTTCATCGACCACTGGGACTGGTACTGTTTACCACAAGACTTGACAATGAAAATAGTTGCAAAACACCAGAACTGTGGTAGGAATGTTCCTCGTCTTATCCCTGTACTGAACTGTATTTCAAGACTACACACTGTGTATTTCACCTCGTATGCCTGTGCAATCCGATCAAGTTTCGGGCGGGGTACGAAGTATGGTGTATACCCGCAACGGCTGCCTAAAGGACTATGTGCTACTGTTTTATTAATTAACATACTTAGTGGGAACATTGAACTTAACCCAGGCCCCACAAGGCGTGGCCGTAAACCAAAATACCCATGCTTTTATGCAGTGTACTGAGGTCTTAAATAGATCGTACGAGTATCACCAACAAAACCAGCACGAACCCTGGTGGTTTTCCCCCCGTTGTTTACTTTTGAACACCTCCATGTCCTTTTCATCCTCCAACCAGAGTTTTGAAAGTGTTCCCAATGCCAGCTCTGATAATTTTGATAATTTTCGACACTCACTTCCTCGCCGAAAAATCAGAATATTCATTCCAAATCCAAAGCGAAGCTTCCCAAATGCAGGAAATTTAATATTGCTATTTGCTATTATTAATTTCCAGAACATCAGAAGAAGAATTGCTGAACTTCATGCCTTTATTGACAGTAAATCTCCTGACATAATTCTTGGCTCCGAATCATAGTTAGACGAAAATATCTCGTCATCCGAAAATTTTCCCAGCCAATATCAAGTGACCAGGAAAGATAGAAACATCAGAGATGGTGGTGCTTTTATCGCCATTAAAGACAGTATCCCTCGTATAGATCTTGTTCATGAATCCAGTGAACAAGTCTGGTGCCAGTTGCAGACGGGACCAGAAAGTATCTTTATTGGAAGCTATTATAGGCCCCCGACTGCTAAAGACGACCTGGACATGTTAGACGCTAGCCTTAACAAAATTAAGCAGGAACCGACGGCACCCTACATCATAGTAGGAGCTAGGAGACTTCAATGTCCCGAACATGAACTGGAACACTGAATCAATTGATTTTCATGGCTCTCTTCAGGAACAGATTGTCAATATCGCCGGTGACCATATAGCATGGAGCTAATTGTGACTTTCCCGACACGTATAGGAACGCGAGTGGAACAGAAAATTTCCTTCATCTTTGTTTCTCAACAAGACCTTCACCTGTGATCAACGTGTACCCCCACCACAGTACTGTTATGGTTGAAATATAGACCCAAACTTCCATTCCTGTGAAACCACCAAGGACCATTTATATTTGGAGCAAGCTAAATGAGCAAGGTTTTGAGGAGGATGCCCAAAACTTCGCTGACAAATGTCTGGAAAGTAAACCGGAAGCAAAGACTGTTTACGAAAACTGGTGCACCTTCAAAAACACCATCATGAACCTTGTTAAAACCCTGCGCTGCACTGCCAACTTCTACTGACGCGGTGACACTGCCTGCTTCCTTTGGGGAAGCATGTGCTTGTAGCGTACATGTATATACCTTCGACCAATGTACATGTACACATGGTGTTCCCATGAACTCTATCTTTCACCCCATTTCTGGAGCTGGGTCATTGACATATACTCCAAAGCCCTGCAACATGACCTCTTGCCATGCCCTTGTGCACCACCATGTCAACGAACTTTTATATCAACTCCACCGTCCCCCCCCCCAAAAAAAAAAGAAAATATAAAAAAATACAAAAAAAACATGCCCTTCTAAAGACCTTTGGCCTCGACTGGGTCGGCAGACTACAAAGGCCTGGCCATCTTGAGCTGGGATATTGACACATCATTTACATGCCTGTGGTAAAACCCATTGTGAACAACAGTAAGGAGATTTGTGCACAACCCTATGGGACTTTCCCTGACTCATGCATTTCTATGGCTTACCCTGGCTTGCCCTCCAACCCAGGCCACAAAGTGACTATACAGTGCTTTTCGGCAAGGACCAGGCTAGGCATATCTGGAGTATCAATGTATGGTTTTTTTGTGTTTTTTTTAATAAGGAAAACAACAAAAACGGCGTTCCCAAGGAACGCCGCCAGTGCAGCGCAGGGTTAAGAAACATGCTGCTAGTGGTATAAGGATGTTAAAGGCAAGCGACGCCCGCCTTAGTTTAGACAAAGACATAAAAGACTATGCAGGAAGAAAGAGCGCTAATATTTGAAAGCCATAAAACATGGCAGTCAACAACATTGAGATCAGTTCAAGAAAATCCGAAATGAAGTTGACAAGGAACTTCGTGAGGCAAACCGAGAGTATGTAGCTGATCTATCATCTTCTGACAACACCAAGAAATTTTTGAACTATATAAGATCTCGGCGAAAAGACAATGTTGGTATCCAGAGCTTGAAAGTTGGTGAGGAGACAGTTGTTGACGACCAAACCAAGGCCAACTAACTCGCCGACCAGTTTCAAAGTGTTTTCTAGTTCTTCCCTCAATGCCGCCCAGTCCTTACGCAGATATTCCAGACCTGGAGATCACTGTTGACGGTGTAGAGAAATTACTCTCTTTTCTCCAAGTCAATAAGGCTGTTGGACCAGATGAGATACCAAATGCTGCACCATTTTAAGAACGCGTTGTGCGTCAAAAAGCTAAACGTTAAATCTAAACATGTCGTGGGCTAAACGTGTCAAAAAAGAGTTTAGCCAGTGGGTACAAGAAAAGTGTTTAAAAGCTAAACGCACTTTTTACAGTGCAGGAGAACCCACGATAAGCAGTTTGAAGTCCCTCATCATACATCAACCCCCTTTATCCAGTCTTTTTTTTCTGAAGCTATTTTACTTTGGAATGCCCTACCACAGCAAACTGTCAACATAACTTGCTCTGCATCCTTCAAAAGATCCATCCAAGACCAACAAAAATTTCACAATCCCCGCTATAGGCATCAATCCACTCTCGTCAACTTCCAGTTTAGTCCCTGGCGGACCGTTCGGGAGTTTGATCTACAAGATACAAGGACTTGTGTGGATCTGGAGAGTCCAGCAAAGTGGAGCTTTCAGCACAGATGCACTGTGCTACGTCTGGCAGGGTTAGAGTTAGCACCCATGTTTATCTGCATTGCAAATAAAGTGGCGTTCGGTTCTCCCCCTTGGGGGTGGGGAGGGAAGGAAAAAAGGGGGGAAAGAAACTTTTTGCCGTGTCTGTACATCATAAATTTGGTATCGAATTATCTTCCATTTAGATGTAATGCCAAAATCGTTTCTATACCATCTGGTAGAAACTTTTAACTTATCTGCCTTGCATGTGGTGTATACATTAAAATCTTTACCTATCTACCAGAAATTGATGTTCTTATTATCTTGGTTTCATGTCCTACACACGCCATCTGACTATAAAGCCTGATTGGCCCTCAGGAGTCATAAATGAAGAACCAGTTTAGTTCCTAGAACGTACGTCTGGCATTTTGCGTAGATTTTTGTGGATGGTTCGGACTCTATTTTGCTTTCATTCTTAGGTCGAATGACATCATGGATTGCCGATACCCCGGCAAATGGACTTGCAGTCGTGTCTGCTAATAGGTATATGCTATCTGCGATAAACCATGCTAAATAGGCCACTATACTATCTACGATAAACCATGCTGACAGGGCGCAGAGGGTCGTAATGCTTTTACGAACGGATCCAACGAATGCTCGGTGCCTTCGCGATCTTTTAATGACGTCTTCCATTTTTAAAATACATTTTTATTTGAATTTAATCCTTACAGACGTTCCTGGGTAACACCGACCAAACTACCCCGGTAACCAGCATCTTTGACCGGCCGATTCAAGCCCAGTTCATCCGCATCGTGCCGACTGAATACCACAATTGGCCGTCAATGCGTGTGGAACTCATTGGCTGCAGAGGGAAGTAGACTTCATTGAAGTCGGTTCCTGCACGTCTCACATGAAATATCAATTTAGCTTATTCTGAAACTTGTTCCTCCTGAAATGACGGTCAGAGCACACTGACGAAAGTGTATATCTCAGGTTCTTCTTAAAGGTAATATACAACATTTGTAAACATAAAAAACAAAACTACCGAATTATTGTGAAATACCTTTACTTGACTTTAAGTAGATAATAGTCTCAAGCTCCTGGTGTGCTGCCATTTTCACAAATTATCAATTTTCGATTTTCGGCCGACAATCGTTAAAAATGGTCTAGTTCCCCGACTTGATAATTCCCGGAGGTCTATAAATAGCTCCGTTTTGTCTGAAGTATAGGGTCAGGGAACCAGGCTACAAGAACAGCATTTCCCCTGTGTTTTCTCTGTTTTCCCAGCATCTATGCACACAACATTTTAAAGAGGTCAGTGTTATCCGCCAAATCCATTCATTTCTGAAAATTACAGCAAAAGCAAATGTTGTCAGCGGCGTAGCTACTGTTCGTCCGTCCGTTCGTCTATATATCTTGGCTGGTGCTTCTGCTTGTCACTTATCTTTATAAAGTACAGAAGCGCATTGGTAATTTGGTTGGAGAAAAGCTGGGGCTCAAACCCCACCTTTATCCACTTATAATTAAAAAACAAAAACAAGATTTTCTCACATTTTTATCGCAAAATGTCATTACATGTATTTGATACGTTGGATAAAGGTTTCCATTGTTTACTTTGCTCATTATCTTGATGGATTATAAATTTGCATGTGCTCAAATCTTCTACTTTGTGGTGGTTTAGCTGTGTTTTGTTTTGTCATAGATTCTTCTGAAGAAATTAGATTTTCGGGTTTTCACATGGTGAATTACGGTACATAATGCACCTTTTTAGGAATACAATTAAAATATTTGAACGAATTAATAGAATGATAAAAAATTGTCATAAATTTCTCTTTTTCAAATACTACTGTAATACACTTCTTACTGTAAAATTACAACTTGGCAAATTATTTATATTTTATGCACGTGGAGTATTAAGGTTAACGGTGGTATTTTTTGTGTTTTTTGTGTACATTTCAATTTAGTTGTAGGCCTACTGCGTTGTTGCTGTATTAATAGTGATGCATTTCATCCTATAACGAGTCCATCGGGCACACTACATGATTGGTGTACATCTAAAAGTCACGCGCGAAATAGACACAAGCTTTCAAAATATTACGAGAATTACATTTGACAAATGTTACCAAATGGTTTCCTTTCATGTCAGGTAACTTGATACTTACATACTCGTTATAGGCTGACGATATCGTTAGTTAAGTAAAGGAGTAATACATTAAATACAAATGTACATGGATTAGCTCAAAACATTAGAAACATAGGTAAAGCATCAAAAATAGGTTAATTCGGGGATTTAAAAAAAAATTATCAGTTCTAAAAATTACTCAAAAACACCAACTACGTTATATTTAAGATTCTTAGGGATATTTGGAGCATATGATGGAAAATGGGTTTCGGGGATAAAAATACTTGGAAAATGGAATTGAGGTCGATCGTAATTTAAATGTAGCTGAGTAATAATTCGAATTTTTAGAAATACGCATGTATGCCACTTGTTTAATATATCGAGTGATAGTATTAATGTCAACACAATAAATTAGAATGACACTAGAAATTCGTAAATGGGCCACCCTTAGAGTGTGTAAATTTGTTCATTACAAAACCGATGAATTGTGTAGTTATACTATTAAAAGGTAGAAGAAAATCTAATCAAAATGACTGCTTCGTGAAATAAGCTCATTTCTCAGCCTGTCAGCTTTTGTCCCAGCTTTTGTGAACCGTAAGGCTAATATAATAATGGTCTTTGCATAGGCTAATTCACACATTAATATATTGGCAATTGGCAAATAGCCATGTTTAATTGGTGACTGATTAAGACAGTGAACTACAGTTTCGACTATCAAAAAATTCCAACGCGAGGTTAAATATTGTTCGAAAGATACGCGCACGCCATTTTGTTTGTGACCACGTGACCAAGACTCATCCAATCAAAATGGCTGCGGTGCCCGGTATTTATGACAAAAATCACCAGGGAGCGTATTAAAATGTGCATTGTATTTCTAGATGGCCCAATGACCACCGTATAAAGAAAAGTACCACACGTATTGTATACATTGCTTGTTTGTTGGCCGGGACCGTTTTAGGCTCAGTCTGTCGGTCAGCATCCTGCATGCAACGGCCAACGGTGACATTGGTGTGCTCGTAAAATTAATTGGACCGACCCTTTTGCGCGTGTGCCGAAGGTATAAATTTCTGCATTATTTTCGCACCATTCACTCGGCAACCATTATTCGTTTTTCTGTATAACTTCAGATGATTGTAAGCAATTAAAGATCTTCTCAAGCTCGTTTGAGCCGTCAGCAGTTTAGCAAAATCCCTTGTCCGCGGTTTGTATATTTTTATATCGCACACTATAGTTGGACCTGTTCCTTTTGGAAGTGGTTCATTTTCATAGGCCTACTGGATTTGGTCAAAGATAGAAAAAAATCAACGAAGAGAACAAAGTGAACCCCGTGATGTGGCAACGCTTGGCTTTAGCTACTCGTCTGGTGGTCATCCTGGGTGAGTGTCATTCATTTATTGTTTTATTTATTTTGAATTCTTTCTGGTATTTAAACGAAGGATTCCTCAAAAGTGCATATCGTACTGTAGCTCGCTGGTCCGCTTTAGAGGTGGGAGGAAACCTCAGAACAGTTCTTGTTTAGGGAAACCCACGGAATCAGGCAATGACTGAAAACCCACTCCACGTGTGCCCTGTTGGAATTCGAACCCAGGTCGCGGCGGTGGAAGGTGATGACAGTATACGCTCGGCCAAGCTGACTTAGTGGTTTATCATTGGTCTATGTCTTTGTCCGGGTCTGGGTCTGGGTCTTTTGGGTCTTTGATCACAAGCAGCATTCTTAGCGTACGTTGTTTTAAATAAATTTGATTTGCTACTGTGTCTAATTGGTTGAGAAATCAAGTTTTTGTGAAAGAATGTGGGTGAAATTCCGACTTCCTCAAAACACATTGCGCACTTTTCAATACAGAAAACAGTGATTTGTGTATAAATATTTAATTTAATTGTTCCTTCTCTTGCCCTATTACCACCCTCAATTCAACTCCCCCCCCCCCCCCCCCCTAACCACACTCCTGTGTCCAATTCCCCAGCTTCAACCTTCATCTTAATCCCTCCCCTCCTTCATCCTTACCCAAACCACACTTCTTTGTTCCTGTCTTCCTGGCTGTCCTTTCCTCTCCCTTTGATGTTTACCCACTGCAATGCTCCTTTGCATCCCTCTTTTGTGTTTCTCCACCCACCCCCTCATGCATGTGTGTTCCCTACATGTTTGTTTCTTGTACTCTGTCATTCGCCTTTGAGAAAGAACTTGCTTAAGTTCGACACGTCAGGCCAGCTAATTTTTTGATTTATAAATATTCCTGTTTGATTGTTCCTTCGAAAGTAAACTCCAGGCTCAATTATGTGGAGAGCCAGGCGAGGACATGTTACTTCGGTCCCCCGCCGCAACCAGATCCCAGCAATCCTGACCCCAAGCACTGGATGAAGGAAGTCATGCAGGAGATACAGGAACGATGCCCTGGCAAGGAAAGGGCCCCAACAATCGGTAGGAAAGTTAACGTAATGTGACGGAAGAGGGATAATGCAGAATTGATGTCAAAGAAGGTGATGTGACGCGGGGAAGACACAGAAGATTAATGGTGATGAAAAAACAAATTGATGTGAATGGAGTGGGAAGACAGTGAATGATTAAGGTACTCAATGGTGATGCAGGAGAAGAATGAGAAGAATGATGAACAGGAGAATGGTACAAAAAGTGGTTTTGTTTACATTTTGTGCTGTCTGGTCACGTGGCTGAAAAATGTCCGTGCCAGTTTCGACAGGCACTTAACAACTATCACTAATGCAACTGATTTGTTGGGAGAAAACATTTATGTGAGACAAGCAGACAAGTATACGTCCTTCCCTGTCAGTGCCGTGCAAATTCTTCACTGGCAGTTGAGTTTGAGATCCTTTTGAGGGGTACATGGGTTCTGGTGAGGGTTGTCTAATACGAAACATCTTCGTATTTTTAAGCTTTTTTCTGATTATGTTTTACCGATCAAGTTGTGACCTGCCCACCGCTGTCTGCACCCGAGCACGGAATCGTATCCAGCTGTATTTTAAAGAGCCGCAGCAGGGTCACTACGGATCGTCAGCCGGTTGGCAGCCTGTGCGACGCTGCATGTAACGATGGTTATATTCTGTCCGGCTCGGCCCGTCGAAACTGCTTGATGAACGGTACTTGGGATGGGACTGATGTCAAATGCACAGGTTAGATTTATATGATCTCTAGATGAATATAACCGAATCATAACACTCAATGGATCTGACTGTACAGCTTATGTGCCTTAGTCAGTACCTGGCTGTATTCTATCGAGCTGAACCGGTCGAAGCTCAATTCCGAGACCGGCGAATTTATGTTGAATGTGCAGGTTCAATGAGCTAAATCATGATACACGTATTATTCATTTTTGATTATTTATCTTTTTACTTTTTGTTCTTTAAACATTGATTTCATTTCTGTGAAACGTAATGTCATTGAACTCAACTGACGAACCGAACCGAACCGAACCGAACCGAACCGAACCGAACCGAACCGAACCGAACCGAACCGAACCGAATCGAATCGAACGGGAACCGAACCGAACTGAGCCGAACTGAGCCGAACTGAACTGAACTGATTTGAAAGTCTTTACGAGCCATGCTTAGTCAGTATATTCCTTGGCGTCTGTGTCTTGTCAGGCTCGGCTAGCCGATACTGTTTGAATAACGGCATTGGAATGGGACTGACTATTGCGAAATGTACAGGTATCATCGTGTATCGAAAGTACGGTAACCTTCCATTTTCATCACTCACTATCAGTTAGGAAAACAATAGACCGACCCACAAAGCACCGCCTATTGATGTTATTTAATAACCAATCAAAGTCTTTTGTCGGACGATAGCTTTGGCTGTGATTGGTTGATACGTCAAAGGGGTGTGGCTTCATGAATTGGTCCATTATTTGGATGTTTTTTTTTCTGTGATCAGTGGGGTGCGTAAACCCTGCACCCTTGGGACTCGAGGATCGTACCATACCAGACGGACGTCTTAGTGCGTCCAGTAGTGAAGACCAAGGCAGCGCCTCGCAGGGACGTCTGAACAACTTAAACGGTTGTTGGACGCCACGTGGGTAAGTAGCAAACCTCAACAAAAAATGTATAAGGCCAAGGGAAAAAGGTTACACAAAGCTTTGGTTGTCACATATCCAAACGGCACCGTGGGCAGCAATCCTCGTCAACGGGGAGATGTTGTAGATGAACAGTAGAAAAAAATGTATATACCTCTATAGAATGTGTACACAAAATAGCACCCACACATGTCCTCTTTTATGTTGCTAATTTTATACTCACTATAGACTAAACAACGAACGTTTGTCGTGTACCTAGCCTGCTTAACACTAATGTGTATAGAGTACCGAAGTCTGACGTCAGTTGCCAGTTGCCAGACAACTGGCTCCAAACATATGGAGATTTCGACCAGTCATGCAAACACATTGACACAAAATAACAAGTTTTCTGGTTCCACTGTGACATTGCATTGACGTCATCACTTTGGTACTCTATAGGCCTACGTGTTCAGGTCTAAAGGAAGAAAGCTATAGTGATACCAATTACAATGTATAAGCAAAATGCACGATAACAGAATTGTTCTTAAAACTGCCACTGCCCGTACAGTATTTGACAAAATGCTACTAGTACTAGCATAGACCGAGGCTCCTGTGTGTTAATTATATATCATGCTCCTTGTGCGTTCCACTCACGTGATCAACGCGAACGTTCGCCAACGTTCGCCATTTTTTGGGCGCACATCGTGGGCAACGTTCGCGTATAACGAACGCACCCACTGGTTTACGCTCATGCGCTTCTCGTTTGCATGTATTCTTTATAGCAACTCAAACTCTTGGATAGAGGTTGACCTGGTTGAGGTCACGTTGGTGTCCGCTGTCATCACACAAGGTGGCCACGGCAGCTTCAACCTTTGGCATGTAACAAAATACGAGGTGACCTATGCGACATCAGCTGGGTCCATTGAACACGTGAAAGATTCCAGTGGGGAAAACAAGGTATTTTAAAGTTTAATACATGTACGTACATGCACATGTCCGTCAGAGTCCTTAGCCAAAGTTATACAAGGTAGGCATTTTGCCCAGCCTGGCTAGCAAACACGCCGTCCCAGAGCTTGTGGTAATAATTCCATGCATCTGTACGTTAGCACAGTTTAGCTGAACAATTAGTTGAGCAAAATGGATAACCAGCCATAACGCCACGTGTATAGTTCGTGTAAATGAGCTGATGTTTGCTTATTCCGTACATTTGTGAAGCAATATTCTTGTGTTTTTTAGCTCTTTCATATTTGTTCCCTTTTTAACTCCTTCCTTAAATGCTGGTCTAAAATGAAAAACAAAATACTGGTGTACATCTTCCCCGAACGGCACTGAAATGTCGGGAAATGTTAACGCAGTTCTCAGGTTATATGTTTTAAAGTCGAATGTTGAGGCGTCTGTAGATACCAGCCCGGCCAGCAAACTGAAAAGAGAGACAGGACGAGATTAGCTAGACTTTGTGAAGTTAACGTTACCTACGAAGACAGGCCTGCGTGGATCCATGTGACTTTGTTTTTCTTTCTTTCTGGTTGAAGGTATTCGACGGCAACATAAACGATGGTAAGACTCCAGTCACTAACCATTTTTCCGAGAGCATTCTTGCGACCAAAGTACGTATCCTGCCTACGGCTTATTCTGCATGGATTGCTCTGCGTATGGAGTTGCTCGGATGTCGTCGGAATTGAGTCTAAAAGAACCAGACCGTCGCAATCGTTTGACTTTCATTGAAGCTTAATAAGACAGTTCGGTGTCTCGATGGAGTAGTCCAGGTCAAAGGTTATTCGGGATAAAATTGCTGACTTAATGTCCAATAAACATAAAAGTTTTGTTTTAGGCTATTACATGTATAGACCGTGTCGAATTTGACGTCATGTACGCTATATTGTAGGACACAGCGTACTAATATGTGCCGATATTATCATATGCCTGTCCCACAATATGACGGCCTATTGTTGTTACTATGGGGACGGTGGATATTCAATAATGTCAACAGTGACTGGTGCAAAATGACACGCTGAAAACAATTCAAGTGTTGCTCTTGAATGGGAAAAATCGGGAGGGAGGGTCGGTCGGTCGATTTTTTTTTTTTTTTTACCATCCAAGAAAACATCAAAACAATACTACATTGTACATGTCGTGTAACTCGGAAGTCGGGAGGCAAAAAGTAAGCTCATTTAAAAGTGAGATGGCGAAATGCACGATTGTGCCGTCGTAGCTGTATTTAAAGACAATGATTTCAATAAAACTTGTTCATTTTGTGCGGAAAAAGGTGATATCTTGAAAATTCCTTTAAAAAAAAAACGCAACACGACTTTTGTGACTTTTAGCGTCGGTCGCGGAGGGCAACACAACTATTTTTTGGCCTTATTCCACTCATTACAATAGACTATTAACGAATTCGAAATATCTCTTTTTTTCATAAACCCATGACCAATAAGCATGACACAGCCTAGTTTTTTTTCTGATTGGAGTAATATGCATTAATGTCAGCAATATAAAATGTCAGTGTCAAATAATTTTGACTTATTAATTATGCGTACATTTTACTTGTATTATAATTTAAAATATTTATTGCAATAAAAGAAATGGTCTCCACAGTGATTATGCATGCTTGCAAATGTAATGCAGTGTAGTGTCCAGTCTATGCTCTCGTACATCTCAATTTGCACAAATTATCCAAGCCTAATTGTCCGTCAGTCCACAAGCTTCTGTTCCCTGTCTTTGCTTTTGTTCCCCATTTTATTTAAATGGCTGCCAGGCCGGATCTTAAAATCTGGGGACACCCTGTAGGGTAGCAGCATTACCTTTTTGAACGGTTACCCCAGTTTTTGCAACTTTTGTTGGTGTTGTGTGGCCCGGTGCGCGAATTTTTTCCGTAGTTATATTTATTCATTATATTAGAACGGAACGTTAAAACATGGCGGCCTATTGTTGATATTACGGGGACGGTGGATATTCAATAATGTCAACAATGACTGGTGCAAAATGACAAGCTGTTGCCCTTAAATGGGAAGAATCGGGGGGGAGGGTCGGTCGGTCGATTTTGTTTTACTATCCATGAAAACATCAAAACAGTAGGCCTACTACATTGTAGGCATACAATTATATCGTGCAACTCGGAAGTCGGGGGGCAAAAAGTAAGCTTATTTAAAAGTGAGATGGCGAAATGAGCGATTGCGCCGTCGTAACTGTATTTAAAGACGATGATTTTAATAAAACTTGTTCACTCTGTTCTGAAAAAGGTGAGATATTAAAAATTCCTTAAAATAAAACGCGACACGACTTTTGTGACTTTTAGCGTCGGTCGCGGAGGGTAACTATTTTTTTTGCCTTATTCCACTCATTACAATAGACTATTAACGAATTCAAAATAGTTTTATTTATTCATTATATTAGAACGGAACGTCACAGCATTGTTATTATTTAGTCAACCAGTTACATTCAATCATTTTAAAGAACGGCTGTTGTCGAACTGCTACAGACTAGTCTAGTGGATAGTGGGATGGGCTATGGATCAAAAGGTTTCGAGTTCGAATCCACCTGTATCCATTTTTCTTTACTGTGATAGCTTTGGGATATTTTTAATTTAAGTGAAAAAAGAGACCGAGAACCTATAGTGCTGGCTGTGCAGTGATCAATGCAACCACCGAGTTATTCATGAAAATTGCTTCACCCGCCTACGGAAAAGAATTCGCGCCCCGTGCGTATTTATGCAAGGGCGCCCTCTATGACAGCAGACATACTGGCTGGGGCAAGTCTACTTTCGATAACTGTTAGAGACATTCATAAGGGTGCACTACACTAATTCATGTCCGAATTTATGCGCCAGCTCATCAACATAAAATGTATAAGGAGAGTTTGTGCCTCCAAAAATTGTGGGATTGTGTAAACATAGCCCAGCATCAACTCCCTGGTTTCTGGGCTTCCATCTGTGTGCAGACTTGATAAAATTACTGTTGAAAAATGGGTCCTATTTGCCCGAGAAAGTGGAGGGATGCCATGTTAAAAATGGCTGTTGATCGGCTTGGGAAATAGGACTTTTTTGGAGGTGGGTTTGTTTTGTGTCAATAATTAAAAATGTAATTGGTTAACCCCCTAAAAATAGAAAAGAAATGGACAGACAAAAGATCAGACAATAAGTGGCATTTGTTTGTGTAGACCCCAGTGATGCTGGGGTACAGGTTATTGGGCCCTGAACTTTGTTGATTTTACACTGTTGTCAATGGAGCTGGAATTAGTGTGGTGCACCCATAATTACGCGAAACGCAATGTTAGAAATTTCCGGGTTTTTGGTTTTCCGCAACGCCAACATTCAGTCCTGTCACTGACCCAAACATTCTGGGAAGAGACCACATCGGGTGTCGTGAGAAAATGTGTCCGGTGCTAGATACGGTACAGTCATGAGCATACTGCTCTCTGATTGGTCAATGGTATTACGTAATCGCGTTACTGGAAGCATGTTTAATTTGTGTCCGGGATACGCATGCATCCTTTTTACTCCCAAACTGACGAAAGTATCACCGATCTGGGTCAGGTTTGAATGCAAGGCCGTGCTAAGTAAACGGCCTACTATTCCGATCGTGCGCTGCGCTGTCATTTATGCCGTGATTCATCCATGCATGGATGAATTTGTTGAATAGTACTGTTTGTTTAGCACTGAGAGTCTCGCTTTCAACCCGGAAGTGCGAAGACGCCTGCCAAGGTTTTATATGGGCAGGACGTATGTCGCCATGATATAGGGGGGCCATCCGCACCTGATAAATAACATATGCTTTGCATTACTGCAAGTATTGAATGCATGTATTCAGTCATGCACTCAAACCTGAAGTCACTTAAAACAGGGTGGTATGTCAACACCTAATCAATGGCTGGCTGGCTGTGTCGAACCGGCGCACAGGCCAATCAAATTAACAAGAAACTTGAGATTAGGCTACTGCATCCTTGCCACTAGCTGCCAACTCAAAATTCCCAATCCCATCTATGAAATCGGATTTTTGCGGTTGATTTTGCCTCTAATTTGATTGTTGTCGCTTGCACATGAACCAAAATTGTGTGTTTATTCCGTTGTATGTAATTATCTCGTAATTTGCCTTGATTACATGCAATCTTGGAGCAGTATTGAATTGTATATATTTATTTCACATCTTTTGACATTAAAATTGTTTTTGTTAACAATATTATAAAAACTTATCCGGCGATGTGATTATCCAGCCCCAACAAATATCTGAGAGCAGAGAGGCATAGGCATTTTTGTAATGCATGCTTTATCCTTCCGCAGTGCTATCCCACCCCCATCCAGATAAAAACAAATTTGGCTTTTGTCACGTCCACCCGACATCCCGCTGAGAACGTCGACCCGGAAAAAGTGCACGGAGCCTGCCATATAATGCCATGCAAGTTAACGAAATTGTCGGCCTTAATTTGGGCATAAAAACAAAATATAAACCTAAAGGGCCATTTAATTCTCAAGCGGCTTCGGCTGCGTCTCCAGAGGATCCATTGACGATGAAGAGCCTGGGATGCTTGAACAAAATAAACAAAGGCCCCCCCCCCAAAAAAAAAAAAAAAAACCACAAAAACAAACAAAAACAAACAAACAAACAAACAAACAAACAAACAAACGAAAACGGCAAAACGTGATTTCAAAATTGCAGTACGTTGTGGATATACATATTCATAGCTGCATGAATTATTGTATGCCTGTTTTGAACATGGCCAGCGCCGCGTTAATGTCCGAGCGCCCTCCCTCCCCCCGGGGGGGTCTCATGTGCCAATCACAACTTTCGTCTGTTGACGTATTGGCGAACTTGAACTCACAGTGAGATAATTTCCTTTAAAATCCGGTTTATACAGGGGATAAAAGGCGTCCTTATTCGCAACTAGAGACAGAAAACATCAATTTGTATCACCCGGTTAAAGCCTCGTAGGCCTATACTGAGCATATCAGCGTTATTCGAGTCGCCTTTATTTATTTATTTATTTATTTATTTACCACTGCACTCTCGACTTGAGGCATGTCTACCCGTAGCTGAATTTCTGCGACCAAAACTCCATCTCAGCAGTTCTATTGAGTGCATTCAAAGAACGTGCAAGATTTTACACGTATGCAGAAAGCAAGAAGACACTTTTTTTCCAACATGAATGGAGAACTTTTAATATTGCCTTGGACAAGACTGGATCAGATACTAGTGTCATTCATTGTACTTGGATTATTACGTACCGAAAGTAAAACTGAGGTAAGCTGTATACGGATTACGCATTATCTAAAAACGTGCAACTTAATGGGGTTCAGAGTATGACATGGTTTGATAGCAAGTTCCTTGCTCCATTGCATTTTGGAGTCCGGTAAGATACCACGTCACCACGGGATATAGACCGGACCATTTTTACCTTTGAACCAGCTCAGTAGGGTGCTGAATGCGTTGACAATGTGGTTTATAAACAAGTGTAGTCCTTCAAGTCTTTGCGTTTACAACCTAAAATTCATGGGCACCTTAAGACGCTTTGTATACACAGTACACACAATTATGGTACATACTGCATGCGTACCATGGAGATAACTCATGCATGGTGTGTACTAGTACCTGACCACGCGTGTGTGGCCATTCTAGTACATGTACATGTACATGTACATTGTATGTATGCCCATTCCTTCACGGGGTGCCCATGTTCTGTTACTGCATGTACTGAAGGGTATGCTGGGGTGAAGACGAACTTGAAGCTGCATGTAGGACTTCCCAAAGAGTTGAACGGACGACAGGAGCGTCGCATGCTCTCGAGTTTTTTTTTAAGCTGCTGGGGTTTACTATACACGTGAACTGTAAATTTTCAATTCGATCCTCAGCAGACGATAAATGACAGGGGACAATTTCATAGGGCTGCTTAAGCAGAACAATTGACTAAGCATAAAAGTCTTCCTTGGTAAGGTAAAAATGGGATTACCAACCAAATTTTTGAGACATTTTGTATAAAGCGCTATATAAGCACCACATTATTATGTACATTGCTTTGACTGGTATTCGGCTATTGTTTGCTTTAGCATGACATCTCACATGGAGTTTTGGCTGGTGATGGTTTTGTGCTTAAACAATTTGTTGTGCTTATAAGCAACTCTAAGAAATTGGCCCCAAGGAGCGGGACGCACGTAATTTTAATTCCTATTACCGTACACTCTAAAAACTATGTTTAGCAATTAAACACAATCTTGCTATCAGTTTGTAAACATGTTTAGAAGCTAAACAGTACGTGTCCAATTCCTAAACACCAGTGTTCAGTGGCTAAACATTATCTGTCAACACGCTAAACATGTTTAGTATGTAAACGTGTTTACAAACTGATAGCAAGAAAGTGTTTAGAAAAGTGTTTACTTGCTAAACACTGTTTTTACAGTGTATATATCAAGTTTCGCGTGAAGCACATCATAAACCAATATCTTATAGGAAGACCAATTAGGTGAATAATGTAGTACGTGAGGTTTTCTTTTTCAGCAAGAACACGGAAATAGTAGCTTTAATATGTATGTTTTATTTTTGATGTAAGTTGTTTTAATATTTAATCTTTGTACTTTGTCAGTGTACAATAAGCCTTTTCGCAAATTCGACTGCGCGAGTGCACATCCGATTGAACGATTTGTTTAGTCGGGAGATAAACAAAGCAGATCATTTCACAGAAATCTATACGAGGGACATGGTATAAACCGAACAGTGTTTATATTTTATCTAATCAAAAAGAAGATGGGAACTTTTGTTCGCACAAAAGTTAAAGGAAACAAAATATCTGAAACCACAATGCCGTAAAAAAATAAAATCACAATTTTGCATTTTACTTCAAAACAAGAACTTTTCTTTGATTTCGTTGGTAACCCGGTATGATTTTGCTCGCACGTGGCGACCTGTCTCTCGAAACTAAATCATGACTCCTGCACGCGCGTTTGGAATTGCGAAAAGGCTCGTTTTAAAAATCAACTTGCCGGGGGTACTTTTTCTGGGCGGGGATACCAAGTAGGGGATTGTGTTGTTCACTTTATGCTGCAGTTGACCAGAGAGGTATAATGGCGTCATCTATTTGTCTACGGGCGTGGTTTACGGAGTCAGGCGAGGATAAACGTCCAAGTGCTGGTTGCCAGCATTTTCATTAGTGCATTTTGTGGTCCGTTTTGTGTCCGTTGCGTATTAATTTGCCTACAGTTTTATAGCCTAAAACGCTACGGACACAAAACGCACCGTATGGAAAGTCAGCTTTAAAGGTTGAAAAAATCAAAAGAGGAAGAGTTGTTATATGTACATGGTTGTGAAACAATGATGACGATGCCTACATGAGAAAT
This sequence comes from Hippasteria phrygiana, assembly GCA_037893225.1. NCBI lineage: Eukaryota > Metazoa > Echinodermata > Asteroidea > Valvatida > Goniasteridae > Hippasteria > Hippasteria phrygiana. Next base: position 788,161 of record JAZGUH010000038.1, on the reverse strand, counting down.
ACAGATCCTGTTTAAACTTCCTACATGTATATTTGAAGGACCATCGGCTGTCCAAATAAAAGGAAGAGTAGGCTATGCACATTTTGCTCTATAAGACTTGACTCAAGCGAGTATAGGCCTACCGGTAATGGAATACGGTATTTAACTTGCCTCTGGACGCTTGGGACAGATTGTATTGCATGCATGACTCAAGTTGGGTTTATGAAAAAAATGTAGCACAACCTTGCTGAACTTTACCTTAGATGGAATGATGTTTTATTGCGAAGCAGGGCACTATCCGTTTTCGCCACTTTATCCCGTTGTAGCCGTGTTAATAATAGTCTGGTTCCCTGACCTGAAGATTCCCTGACGACTCTTGATAATTCTCAGGCCAGGTATATTACCACGGTTCAAAGTAGATCGTGACGTACAATGTCAATCCGAGTGACGTCAGTGGCAACATTCAAAGCACATCCTTCCCACAATCCAGGCGGCAAAATGCGGCAAGAAGATACATGGCATTGACCTTTAAATTCGATTTAATTGAGAATTCAACAATTTCAGGATCGACAGCGGCCTTGATAGACATTTTTGTTTAATACCACGGCGAACATCAACGAGAACAACCGATTGTTGCCGAGAACAAGTTCGGGAAACTTCGGCAATTTTCGGGACAAAGAAGGAATTCCTCCTTTTTTTGTCACGTGGACATTAGCGCATACGGGACCTTGGGGAGCATCACTCAAAGAAAGTTCATGTGATTATTATGCAAATTGAGTAAAGAGGTGGGGTGGGGGGTCAAGACTCGGTTATACCGGGGGCGAAAACAGGCTTTCGTTCCCACCTTGGTTTCCCCAAGCACCTGACCTCGCGAATGATACGAGGTAAACACTACTGACGTCAATTCAGATCTTCACAGATCCTTCAAGTGGAAAGTCCAGTATCGCTTTAAAGTTATATACTATAGCATTGGTAGTTATCAAAAATAAAATATTGATTAGTTTCGACCTGAAAGCTTATAGTTTATAAAGATGGTTAGGTACCAGTGTCAATCCCCTAGGATATATTTCTGTCTGAAGTGATTTTATGTTCGAGAAAATTGTATCTGAAGACTTTCTAAAACACTGTGGTTTATTTCAATATCAACAATCGAAGTATTAGTACAAAATTAATGAACGTGAACAAAATCAGTTTAATCATTGGTCTTCACTATTTTCTCGAGACCCGAGTGCCGGATTGAGCTCAAACTTTCGCAGGTTTGTTATTTCATGTTTTATAAATCAGACAACCTCATGCTTTTTTTCTGACGTACGATGCTAACAAATGCAATTTGCACGTCCCACTCCACAACCTTATCCAGTTTTACGTCATTATTTTGCTGGAACTATCAAGATTCTCGAGACGTCAGAGCATATCCATAACAAATTATTAAGTTTGCATGCAAGGTTTGCGGTTCCGAGAAAACGACCATACGCACGTACCTACAGAATCGAGTTCACACTTCCTTGTTTTGTCCATGCACTTTTAATGAGGTGCAAAAAGCTGCTATATCCTAGACTTGAAGACAAGTCGTTAGATAAACCAACGCGGCACGCGATGTTAATAGAGTACCGAAGTCTGACGTCAGTTGCCGCGGCAATGGTTCCAAACACATGCAGTTTAGAATGTATTCTGGTTCCAAACATTGCATTGATTGACGTCATCACTTCGGTACTCCATACGCCCGCCGTTCGTAAAGTTCGACATGTATCATACACACGCATGTTGGGATCGAGGATGTACGTACCGCTCCCGCAACTAAAGCGGTATGCGCTATATTATATACCCCGCACGAATATAATAAAACCGTCCAATTACCGACATGATTTCAAGTCTAGCTATATACCTGCCCTGCACTGAAAATTTCAATTTATTGAATTTCTGCCCACTAACAAATTATGGCAGAAAACTCTTTCTGAACGAAAAAGCACTTACACTATATTTCATCTGGAGAAGATTATATTTATATATTTTTTTTTTTTTGGGGGGGGAGAAATTACTCAGGTACGAGTACAGACCAAACACATTTTCCTTATGGAAAATTTAGTTTGAAGTGCATGCGGGGGGGATTCCGAAAAAGTGCTAACAGCATCCGTCGTCCAAAACAAGAGAACTTCGTTTAAATAAGAAGATTTTGTTTATTATTAATTTTTGGTTCACAAATTTATTGATATATTTCTCAATATTGTGCATGTGTGATTTTTCACAGGTCTTTGGGGCCAGTATTCCTGTTCACGTGCCGCTTCAAGAAAAACATCGTGAGTTATCTTGCATTGGTTAATTGTAATTAAGTGGATATTAATTAGCAGGCACAGTGTCTCGTCTCTTCTCGTGTCGTGTCAGATCTTGGCGGGACGGGACGGGGAGAGGCCGGTCTTGTCCAGTTCTGTTGAGTCGAGTCGTGTTTGTATTTTGTTGTGTTTTGTTGTATTTCGTGTTTCCGCGTTGTGTTTTGTGTTTATAGGTTTTTGTCTTGTTTGTTTTATTTTTGTAGTGTTTTTTGTTCTTATTTATTTTATTTTAAAAAAATGGAGGGGGTGCACAAACACCCTTTTGTGACACCAAAGCCAATCGTATAGAACCATACCAGGGGAAACCGATCTAATATGTAAAATTTATAATTCGTCAAACAATCCACAAGGGAATTTATCTTATGTTAAATTATCTTGCATTTTCTTCTTAACACAGATCATCTGATTTCGAAACTTTCACATTACGAACTTGTCAGACCGTACCGGTCCACACCGGATGGCGACTTCTTGACCCATGACCTTTCAACGGCCAAGGAAGAGGAACGGAACGTTTACGAGCGTGCCAAAAGAGACACACTCGAGAACCAACATGGCCGCTCCTCTCGCCACGCCCGCAGCGCGTCCCACACCGTGGGCGGTGACCAACATCACCACGATGACCTCCGGCAGAACCACCACTTCCGGGTCGATGCGTTTGGCGCGCGCCTGAGGTTAAATGTCACCAGGAATCGATTTCTTGTGTCGCCTCAGATGAGGGTCGAGCGCTACAGAGAGGATGGGACTAAACACATCTTTCGGCCCAACACTCTCTGCTATTATACCGGTGGTGTGAACGACGTGCCGGGGTCTTCTGTTGCCATAAGCAACTGTGATGGATTGGTAGGTATAACACCTATAAATCCCGTTCTTATTAAAAGACCCATTTATTTAGGTTATATCCTTTCCATCAGACTTCCCAAAATGATCTACGCGAAAGCTGACTCATGTAGTTGGAAAATAGTAAAATTACAAAACATTACGTGAAGTTGCTTTTCCCATTATCGTGGGTTTTTTAATGACAAATCCGGATTTTTGTATGGATTACTTTTATTACTTCTCCAATGGTCGAGAGTTTTTTCTAAGATGTCGGCGTAATATAGTTTCGGTAACATGATGTCTGATCATAAACAAACTCTTCACACACAAAACTCCATATACCGGCCCCAGGAATATAATTATTGTAAGCTTTAAAAAAGAACATCTCTTGCTAATAATCTGCTTGATGAATAACGGTTGGGGAGTGGGCAGGGAATTGGACGTGGTTGCAGGTGGGTTTGTGGTTAGGATTTTTGTCACTAATTTTTATGTAAGCTGGATAATTTATTGGCTATGCGCGCTGTACGAAAACTGAAGCCAGCAACCACCATATTAACACTCCCATATATATATGGGATTTCCGTATCAAAATAGTTATTCAACTATTCTATTGAGAACGAGGTATGAACGGCGACTTCAACTCGGGCAGCCGACGCGTTATCCCAGGGGTTTTTATACTCCGTCTGTCAGTGAGGATTGACAAGATGATCAGAGTTTTTTCGCGTTTCGTATACATGTTATCGACTCATTGTTTGGTCTAGCGAGGCAGGGCAGCCAATCGATTGCAGAGAAAATGAATTTTCCTGAAGGCAGATATCCGTCGACACCATCCAAAAGGAACATCGAGCACCAGACGAAATTGAAAGCTTACATGGGTACCACACTAAAGAAAAGTGGGATGTGTGTTTTGGGGGTTGGTTTGGTTTAATCTATGGGTTGAGATCGCTCATCAAAGAAGAGGCAAGTTGGGTTTCTATTGTTTCACACGAATCTGGATCGCGATCAGTGATCTGTACGTTGCGGGTTCACACACCAGGTTCCGCCTAATGGATGGAGCGAACCAGCGGCTGGATCACTGATCGCGATCAGTACGGATTCGTGTGAAACAAACAGGCCCTGAGTCTCTTGGGAATGGGATTTGCTCTATGATCTGGCCTTGCAATACTATATACAACAATGAAGACCAAAAGCCACTTCCTTCTCGTTGGTCGGGTACTTCGCCAGACTTTATCCGTATCATGGTTTAGGTTGAACATGGAGGTATTATACCTCCATGGGTTGAATGACCGGAGGAAAACCCGTTCTCAAAGGTTTAGTTAAAAGTGCCCCTACAAGGGGCTTGCACACGGGATCAATTTGGATTGTGATGCTGGAAAAGAGAGAACTGAGGGACCCAAATCTGTGCTTGGTTAAACTATTTGTACCACTGGCGTAGTACATTTTTAAAAATCCTTAAAGATGGTCGCATATGCGTAGCCTATAGCGGCCATCTTAAAGGTTTTTCAATTTTTAATGCTAGCACACAAACATCCATCCCGTGATGCCTTCGTTAGCTTCTACATGCATGTCATTTTGGTATTAGATAAACAAAACGAGTCCTTTGAAGAAGGTCATGTAGTACAACAGTTACTCCTGTAGGCCTGTACATACGTCACTGCAGGATTCCCACAGAGCAGTGACCTCGGCTTTGTGCCAGAGGTCGGTATCCCTTCATTCATCTGATCAATAATCAAGTTGTGAGATTAGCTGAAGTCAGGAGATCAGTACAACCTGTGTAATCCCTGTGTGGCAGTGCCACTCGTTTAATGCTCGATTAATTTACAATGAACCATGCTAATGAGCGCCAGAAGGCAACGAACTCTGTGTGGCGGGTTGACAGCGTGCAAGTCACGTAACTTCACGATCACTTTTTATCCCTTTTAATGTGAACGTCTTGGTACCAAACACGTTATAGTTAAGCTCTTATAAGTCAATGACTATTAATCTTAACCTTATCGCAAATTGAATGATAGAAAAATCGGAATTACGGTCAAATTTGTTCAATAATAGTTTGGTCATAAAACAAAAAAGACATGTCAAGCGTCCGCGCCCGCTTCATTTTTGGGGGCCGCCTGGATTTAAAAAAATGTTTACCAGTGGAAAATGAGGTGAAAAAACCCCCAAAATGTCAACCGATCCATCGGAAAATAAAATACTTGCGAGTCAGAACTCCTAGCCTTAAACCATTAAAACCACTGTGAATATGTTCAATTCTCTTGTCCAACATGTCTCTTTCAATTTTTGTGTCTTTGGACAGTTGAAAAACTTACGGTTGTCGGAAGTTTTAAAAAGAATAGCGGCCATATTGACAACAAAAATAAAAAGCCCCTCCTTCTTTCTTAAAAAGAAAAACCCGGACGCTAAATATATATATTTGTTTACTTGGCATTCAATATAGACCGGGCCACAGCTCGTGGCCTGCCCTGCCCGGCGGCCGGTGTCATATATATATCCGACTCCTTTTTCCTATTATTGGTTAAACTCTCTCACGTGGCTGGTCACTTTCCTTATCATTTTCGCTCAGGCATGCGGAATACTACCAATGAGCCCGTATTTCATGCAAATTCCGCTGCACCTGTCTAGTCTACACAGCTCACAACCGGCCCTTTATCGGAGGAATGAAATAACGGACGAACGAAGAGCATTTACCGCGTGAAACTTTTAGCCTCGGACACAGATACAAAATAAATTCTCCATTCAAACCCGATTATTAAATAGAAATCTTTGACAAATATTTAACATAAATTATTTTACAGCTCTTCAGGTTTTCTTAGCTTTAAAAATCACTCGCACTTTTTTTGAAAGAAAAACAAGCATGTTTGAATAAAGCAAATTGCGAGTGTGACAAATTTGAGCAGGCGATAAAATTTGGCACTCTCATAACACCTGTCATCTGGTTGTTGAAATTCAGATTCTAGTTATTTTGTTTTGACATGATACTGCTGTTTGCTCCAAAGAGAGAACCTGTGTCATCAAGTGATTCTATTTTTTTACGGTATGCGTTGTACTTCTAGAATAGAAGGAAGTGGATATTTTGATGGTAGGCCTACCGGCAAAAACTCTACTACTTAGTCTAGTCTTTCTTAGACTTAATCCTTGACCTTGTGCCCGGGGTGTGATTAGTATAGCAGGCTGTACTCAACCATGGAGGAAGGTTCCTTCCTCCATGACTCAACTAGGCCAATTTGTAGACGCAGTGGTAGAGAGACTAATAAATTTGTCAAATAAATTGTGTACATTTCTTTTTAAAGTAGTTTTGAAGAGAAAGTCATAAGAAACAATTTGATTCAAGTTTGGATTCCATCGGACTTTGCAAAGCCAAGAAAAATTTATTTAAAGCAGGGATTTTTTGGTCCCTGAAATGTGTACGTTTAATCATGGAGAAATTGGTTTAATCATGCTCCATGGTTTAATGCAGAGGAAAGTGTGATTATTTTGTATACAAATTGGAGTGCAGATTATGACAGAAATGCTTCAAAGTTCAAACTCACATTTTCTCAAAATATTTGTCTTTATTCATGCCTTATTTCAATGAATAAAAGGCAGATAGCAATCATGATTTCAAAAATTCTGATATTTGAATTTAAATAAAGCTGTAATAAGAATGTGCAAAACATTTTAATCACAATTTCCTATTCAGAAAATAAGTCACCAAACGAACAGCGCCCTCACACATTTATTAATGTCCTTAGCAGTGGCTATTTTTACGGCTGCTGTAACGCGACTTTCAAATGCTATTGTTATGCTTGGTAAAAACGCAATGCGAACGTACATATCAGATTTACAACTGCTGCCAGAGCGCTTGGCCTTCGGTAGGCCTAGCTCGATTGGTACGGCGTTGGTTTTGATAGTTTTGATGTTTGTGTTTTTTTTCGAAAAGATTTCTTAAGTTTTAGGTTTTTAATCAAATGCTTATTTTTTATTTAAAGTAAATTAATTTTCTTCCCTTTGATTTCAGTGGTTTTGGAGAATTTTTTTTAAAAAGGCAAATAAAGTCTGAGAACCATTTGGATTTTGGTTGATAGTCTGGTTCCAACAGCAAACATCGTGATGTTGAGTACCATTACGTCGGTGAACTAGGAATGTTATTACCATGCAGTAACAATATCATTTGAAAGTGGCGTTACGGCTACAGTAGAAATAGCCACTGCGATTTGTATATCATCTGCACTATTAGTTATCAAGGAACATATTCACTTGTTGACTTGACTGGATTTGGGCAATAAAGTCCGAGAACCTTTTCAGAGAAGACCGCTCGTCACGGGTAAAATATCGTCTCGGAATGTTTTGCTCATGCAAAATTGGCCATCAATTACATTACTCACCACTGGCATATATTCCATATACATTTTTAAAAACCAGTTAGGCCCCTATATCTATGTACAAACTTTGGTAATCCATAACATTTAATTAAATAAATTGGGAAGTAAATTTTCCATTTTTCTGCTGATGATAGACCTCAGTCTAGTATTTGCCATTTTTCAGAGTGGCTTCATACAAGACGGCAATGAGGAGTACGTCATCGAGCCTTTGGAGTCCATTGTTGGGAGGTCAAGGGTCAACGTGTCCGAGGGACATCTTCACATCATGTACCGAGCAAAAGATTTCAGGATGGAGTCTACGGAACTACGGACAGCTTGTAAGATAACAAAAAATATGGAAAGCAAATTCTAATAATACAGGGTAATATTTCAAATATTTTCTCATAATAAATAATAATAATCGGTATTTAATAATGCTCAAATAGTAAACTATATCACAGTGAGTTCTATGTTTGGATTTATTTCCATGTTAAACAGCTCATTTGGGCCAACGTTATTGGCGGATTATTTAAAAAGATTGATATTCTTAGTGTTCAGATGGTTTTTTTGATAACGGGTTTCTTCTGTAATTAAACACAAGAGACCCTCATACATGGGTGAGTTGAACTGATTTTTAAGAAAGGAATTAGAAAACCACAATTTTTTACTTCAACGAAAAGCAAAATTGTTGGCATGGTAATACGTGTCTGAAAACAAGATGCACTATTTTGTGCATGGTTCCTGTAAGACAATCGAAGAAAGATGAAAGTTTCCTTTTCCATTGCTTTTTAACTATATTAATACGTAAAACATAAATCAACGTTATATTTCAGTGACGCTTAACCTGCAACACGATACCCCAGAAGAAAATTTATCAAATAGAAGACGGGAAACTGGCTGGGAGAATTCGCATCGAGAAAGAAGGCGCGCTGGGGACCCCGGTCAGAAGCATTTTGTAGAGACACTTTTGGCAGCTGATAACTCCATGATGACTTTCCATGGCAACAATGAAGACGTTATCACCAATTACCTGCTGATGCTGTTGAACATTGTGAGTGATATGTGCTGTTGTATAAACTTTACAAATCCGATTCGTGTAAAATGGGATCTTACTCGTATTATGCGCCTACGAATTGTCTTCCCGGAAAGATTTTACTTTAATACCCCTCACCAAAATGGATCAGGAACAGCAAAATCTTAGAAAATAGCCAACCCTCCTTGATAACAAGTGTCTAAACATGTGGTACAACCAGTTATTTCAAGATTTATGTCAGCCAAATTTCTGAAAAAATGAGGCAGAAATCAACATGTATGTGAACACTTTGAGCTACCATACACTGTGCACACAGCCAAGAACTTCTAACACAGAAAACACAAACTTTCTTACCCTATATTTCAGGTTGTGCCAAGTGTTTATACAATTCTGAACACAGATGGATAGTTATTTTCCAAGATTTGCTGTTCCTGACTGATTTTGGTAGGGGGTATTAAAGTAAAATCTTTCCTTCCCTGTAGATGACTTCCTGAAATTAATTAAATGCTTTTGTTTGTAACAGGTAAACATTGCTTATAGTCATGAGACCATGACTGCCAATATCCAGTTCTCTGCTTCTAGGATTATTATTCTCAATCAAGCACAGGTAGGCATTTTTAATACAATTCATTTTAAACATTTACTTAGTTTTTTTTTCCGGTTTTTTTTTCGGTTTTTGTTTTTGTGTGTCTTGTACTTTTATATATATCTAATAATGTTAAAGCTTATGTCACATTGGCAAAAACAGTTTTTTCTTGTGGACCATATGACTTGACTTCTAGTAATTTTTGATCAGATCATTAAGTCTGGCTTATTTACATTCGAGATGAACACAAATTTATCATGAGTTGAGCTGTATATGTAAAATAAATTAAGCGCACACCCAGTGCTGTAAAACATCTTTCGGTCCAGTGAATGGCTGGTGCTACAAACCTTGAAATCTTGTTGATATTTTTAGTTGATTAATCTTATTCGGGTCTGTTATTTTCACCAGTTTCACAAGTTGATTTGTTTTCTCTCTTCCTCTCTGTTCAGTCATCCAATATGGTTATAGAGCGGCAAGCCCAGCCTAGTTTGTCCAATGTTTGTCGTTGGGCCATCAGGCAGACTGTACGAGACGACACCCAGGCAAACCACCACGATCTGGCTGCATTCGTCACCAGGATAGACTTCGGACCAGCAGGTTGGCAATCTAAAACTACAGTGAATTTTTTTTTTCAGTGGTGTAGGGGAGAGCTTGATACACAGGGTGGTTCAAACAAAGTTAACATAAGTTTAAGGTGATTTTGTTCCCCCACCTCCCACAATTCCAGAGAATTTGTGTTTACCTAGTGTTGATGAGTAGGGTGTTTAGAAATAATCCTGAAAAAATGCTAGGTCTAGCTTAATTGGATCTCAAGATATTGGCCCATTACAGATGGCATGTACAAAACTGGCTTGTCCATGGGAGCTTCTTACCTTTATATGCTTCATTTACAATGAAGCTAAAGAATTTTAGGAGGTGGGTGAACAATCACCTTAAACTTGGGTTAACTTTTTTTTTTTTTTACCACCCTGTATGTTAAATATTCCAAGTAGTACATTACATGTCATATAGGTATGGCATGCACAGCATTGGTAGAACTGACGAAACATTTTTTGGCAGTGTTCATATACTTCGTGTGATTCAATTGTATACATACAAAAAAACAATCTGTGAAAGGTGGAGCTCAAAATAGGGATAAAAACTGTCTAGTTAAAACAGTGGTTTTGTGCACGTTCATGTATGCTTATTCTCATTGCTGAAATTCAAATAAGCCACGGCATTTTGGAGATCTTCGTCTGTCGAAGATGACAGCATTTCAGATGGAAATATTTCTCAGGAGGATTAGTACAGGCATCATCTTAACCCCTTGATAGTACGGTTATCGTAGTGAGGCGTCGGGGTGCCGGGGCGGCCTGTGCAGCCAAGCAAAACGGCCACAATGTGGTTGTGCAGTAAAGCGTAACACACAATAATCCAACAATGCACTGAAACTGCACAAATAGCGGCAAATGGCGTCATCCGACCTGTTGCCACTGTTTTTGTTTTTTTTGCGCCATTTGGCGTCATCCGTACACAAGGGGTTAATCTAAACAGTATGCTTTCATATTGATTCTAATCGAATTCTTTAATTATTACCAAAGCTATATATTAGCACCCTTCTCTAAACTTCACCTTTTAATGCCTCAAATCACACTGGAGACTACTGATTTTGTTGCCTAGGTTATGCACCTGTGACGGGTATGTGCGCAATGACTCGCAGCTGTGCTCTTAGCAGGGACGAGGGATTGTTATCGTCTTTTGTTATGGCCCATGAAGCTGGGCATGTGTAAGTATTACATCCAATATGTAGAATGATGTTTTGTTCCGGAATTTTACAACTGCATTCTGTAGCAATCTTTATACATTTGGTACGTACGGAAGATGGTGAAACTCCTCAGAAAATGAAAAGCTGTTTCTTTCGTCAAGTCTGTGTTACCATGTCATGTTTGTACTGTGTCTGTATAGTACTCTGCGTCGGACCTAATTGTATAGATCGTGTTGATGAGGAAAGGGGACTGTTGATTTCAAATTAAAACAAAAAATTGTTTAGAACAGAGAAGCATAGAGTTTTTGGAACTCTCGTCAGAATCATTAATCAGCTGCATAGTTGTACTCGACAGGAAAATTGAACAATCTGTTTATTTTATCGCCTAGAGATATGCATGTTTTAAAACTTACATATCTTTGATATACCAACTGCCTGTTATGTCTAAAAAAGAATATATGAAACGTTTAAAGGTTATTGCATGTCTTTTTCATATCATAGATGCTATCTGTTCACCATTTGCTTGAGGTGTGAAAAATAGAAAGCATTCGGTAGGACTTGGTACACTTTTTCTTTACCGAGAGATTTGATTGTATTTGCAGATTTGGTATGGAACATGATGGTACAGGCAACGATTGTACTGAAGAGCCGTACCAAGGGTCCATCATGGCTCCAGTTGTCATTTCTACCTACAGCAACCATTTCTGGTCCGAGTGCAGCCTCGAAGAACTTAATCGGTACCTCAGGTGAGTCGGCTTGTTGGTGTTGCTCATTGCGGTTGTGGACGGTGGGTGGGTGGGGTATGTGTTGGGGAGAAGGGACTGTGTCCTTTTGATTGGGCTTAGACTAGGCTGGGGTGAGTTAGGTTGGATTTGGTCTGGCTCGGTTGAAGTGGGTTTGGGCTGGATTTGTTGAATTTAGTTAGGTTGGATTGAGTAATTGAATTAGGTTGGGTTGGGTTGGGTTTCTCGAGTTTGTCTGCATAGTTGTGTTGCCATGAGTTACGCTGATTTGGTTTGGAAGTGTTCAACTGAGTTTGAGTTAGGTTGAGTTTATTTGAATTGAGTTTGAAAGGTCAGCATCAATCAAACATTGTTTTAATTTTGCATTTTTCAAAGAAAAAAGTTGGCAGTTTTACACTTGGTGGGCAGGCAAACATTTCACTTGGAAATTTTAACAGTTGCTTATGTTTGCATTTTAAATACCGCTTAAACTGAGATGTTTTCAGAAAATATCCTGAAATAAACAACGGTGCTTGAAAATGGCCTTTATGGTAATAAAGGTTGGGTTGGGTTGGGTTGGGTTGGGTTGGGTTGGGTTGGGTTGGGTTGGGTTGGGTTGGGTTGGGTTGGGTTGGGTTGGGTTGGGTTGGGTTGGGTTGGGTTGGGTTGGGTTGGGTTGGGTTGGGTTGGGTTGGGTTGGGTTGGGTTGGGTTGGGTTGGGTTGGGTTGGGTTGGGTTGGGTTGGGTTGGGTTGGGTTGGGTTGGGTTGGGTTGGGTTGGGTTGGGTTGGGTTGGGTTGGGTTGGGTTGGGTTGGGTTGGGTTGGGTTGGGTTGGGTTGGGTTGGGTTGGGTTGGGTTGGGTTGGGTTGGGTTGGGTTGGGTTGGGTTGGGTTGGGTTGGGTTGGGTTGGGTTGGGTTGGGTTGGGTTGGGTTGGGTTGGGTTGGGTTGGGTTGGGTTGGGTTGGGTTGGGTTGGGTTGGGTTGGGTTGGGTTGGGTTGGGTTGGGTTGGGTTGGGTTGGGTTGGGTTGGGTTGGGTTGGGTTGGGTTGGGTTGGGTTGGGTTGGGTTGGGGTGAGTTTGTATATGCCGGCAATCGTGGACCTAGGACAAAAGAATTCGGGCGTAGACAAAGCGGTCCACGTTTGACCTAACGTCCACGATTGAAAATCGTGTACAAAACCAATGGGAGGCCTTCCGAAAAAGTTAAGAGTATAAACAAAAGAGGAACAATGGGAGGTCCACGATTGCACCCGTTTACATGACTGGGTGGGTTGGGTTGGGTTGGGTTAAGCTTCACTTTAAAGAATCAGGCTAAATTGGCTTAAAAGACATGGTTAGTGCTGTATTTTTTTAATTATTTTGTTTTAGCTCACGTAACTTGGATTGCTTTTTTGAAAGGATTGGAGTTTAAAAAGCTGTTTCTTTTCCCATGCATCTCCTGGCGATATAGAAACTATGATTGCTTGGAGGACGACCCATTTGAGACCAATCTTCCTGAGTTGGAGGGATATCCTGGTCAATGGTACGACATGAACGAACAGTGTAAATTTGACTTTGGCGATGAGTTTCAGCTCTGCGGAGACGTGAGTAAAATTGAAAAGAATTTTTTTTTTTGAAATTTCGTAGCCTTTAGGTTTTTCTACAACACTTTTCTATTCTTTTCTTTTTTTGTGCCATTTGCAGTTTGATTTAACCAGTCAGTTTCGGATGTTATTCAAATGTCATTACCTTGGGCTATTGGTTCCAAATAAGGCCAAAAGGTAGTTGTTCTCCATTATTTAAGTTTAAAATCCCGGAAGTTTGTTCCTAGTCCGGTTGATTTCCTGAGCTGCTAGCCCTGTGATCTAGCAGATTATTCCCCGAAAATCAAACCCTGGACAGTGCTAATGCACTGCTCAGGAAATGCAGGATAAATGAATAAATAGAAATATCAACAGATTCATTCAATTTGTGGTGCCGTATTCTTGCACCAGACGATGAAGAGAAATGTTTCCCTGAAGGCAGAGATCAAGACAAAACTTGGGCTTAACTGAACTCAAGTACTGGGCCAAAACCAGAATGATTTAAACCCCTTGAGTATGGCTTTTATAATGTGGCACCGGTATGCCAAAACGGGTTTGTGCAGCCAAGCGTAACGCACACAATAGGCGAATAATTGAATTAATACACAGAGGAATATGCGGGTATAGACGTCAGCCGGCCAGCTGTTTTTTTTTTCTTCAAACCGCAGCTATAGCCGTCATCCGTATTTAATGGGTTAACTCATGAGTTAGCCTCCAGACTATAGTCACAGCCTTATGATCAGTCTCATCTCTTCACACGTGATTTTGTTTCACTGATTTCACGGCCAAATTGATTTCATTTGTTCTTGTTGCAAAAATCCTATTTTATTCACAGAATGCTTGTGTCTAACCTTTCACAGTTTGATGAGTCCAAATGTTTTTCTATGCAAACAAATCCAGAAAAATACACCCCTCCCCCAAACTGTTTTAGTTTATTTTTCCTGCCCCAACCCGTGTCATTTGTGACCCGCTCTAGAAAAAGGTATATTATGTCGCAAAATATGAAAAATTAGTTTTATGTATGTTTGGAAAGCCCGCAATGTAAGCTTTCATTTGGTACATGATGGAGCTCCGGCAAAGCCCTTTCCGTTCTGGAGATATCAGGCTTTGAAATAACTAGTTCTAATACGATGCAATGAAACAATGCACTCTAAAAAGGTTATTTTTTCACTTTATTCACTGAAATTAACATTGTTGTGCACTAAACTTGAAACTTTAGATATTTAAGATGTCGTTAAAGACAAAAAACAAAAAATGAATTTTGACGAAAAATTTACCCTCTCAACAGTAAAAGGGCCATTACACTTAAATGCATAGCGTGACTAATTATATCACCTTTTTTTGGAGCGGGTCACATTTTTCATCTGGTTTACAAACCCTACCGCATGATGTCACAGTGCCAGGTGCTAATTGTAGATTATACACGGGCAATTCCGTATGGGAAATGAGCAAAATGACTAATTTTAAAGTTGATCAAATGCATGCTTACATGTAGGAAGGAGCCAAAGACCGTTTGGGAATTATATCTTTATTGGTTATTTAGATTTCCTGGAATTTTATTTGGTAGTAATTAACCCTAACTCCCTAGAGTGTGTGGAAAATCATATTGAAATTGGAGGATTCAGAACTGTCAGGGTTAAGGTATACAAAATATCCATAATTTTCGGACGTAATTCCGTTACCGACACATTTTTGGCCTTGAATCTATCATCTTTCCACATGTAGGAAGTTTCAATTTTTGTTTATTTTGATACGACAGCAGGGGTATAACCAGACCATATAAAAGTGTTTGTAATCGGGTAGGCCATAAGACTAATCCACAGCGTGTAAAAAAGTACAGCCCAAATTTCTCTGAAATTCCATTACCGTTACCTCGGAATTGCCCACAAAGTAAAAGTAGGCCCTGCCCATGTTTGTTTTTCTTGGCTCCACCCCTGGGTTTGCTGCAGTGTTTTCGGGACAGGCTTGTAATTTAATCCTTTTTGTTGCAAGTTAAAATACAAAAAAATTGTGCTCCGTCATGTGTACACATGTGTACACTCTAATGTGCATGTGAATCTTATAAGCAAAAGAAAGTTTGACTACTTTATAAGATCTGGTCATTTTGATTTTTAGGAATACCTTCCCCCCCCCCCCCCCCCATTGTTTGTGGAATTGTTGTGTTAATTCCATGACCTAATTTCTTAGAATTCCTCTTCTGCAATATTTTCTAGTGAATGACGAAGATATATATATATATATATACACACACACACTGCCTCCAAAAGACTAAACAAGTACCAATCAGAAGTATGTGGACAGGGGGCAAAGATTTCTTTTCTAGTAAACAAGTACCAGCCTGCAACCTCTCCGGTAAATTGAATTATGACCTCTCGGGTTTAGTCTCGGAACAAGTCGTCGTTTGTTTCAGGATAAAAATTGGCTGTCATATGAGTAATGGTGAATTCCTAGATTGGCTTACGTGAGCTGTTACAGGCACAGCATGTCTCTCTTCACTTCAGCATGTCTCTCTTCACTTGATACATGTAGGTGATTTTGGGGTGAATCGGGCTTTCTCGTTAAAGAACGTCATGAACTAATTTTAGTAGGAAAAGGGTCCAAGAATCTATTGTTTTGATTAACATGACGTAGTCCAGGAGCAAATTTCCACTTAATAACATCTATCCAGGAATCCCAAAGGTACTATAATATGGCAGGGCCTTGTGTTGTTTTTGGTTTTTTTATTTTATGCAAATCGCCCATCACAAGCCCTAGGGCACTCGAGGTGTGGGCTACTTAATAGGAATATGTGGAAGAACCAGCCCCTCACACTGAAACAAGATAATCTAATCTCTTCACAGCATGAATAGGGTCCGGATGGGTAACTAGTCCACTGCAAGGCATTAATAATGCCTCTACCCATATTAAGCATAGAAGTGCCCAGGACTTGGCTCGAACCCACAACCTGCAGAATTACCCACAGACCTTGAATTCAATGTGCCAAACCACTAGGCCATGGCACTTCCACGAAATTTGTTTGTTTTGTTATTTTTTTAAAGAGTTGTCTTTTTTGTCCGTACTCTGATTATTTAGTTGTGTTTCCCCTATGACAGTTAGACTTTGTATGCTAATTTGGTCCCCAGCAGGAGTACTGACCTAATGTTTTCTAGCACGCTATAAAATACTAACCCCCAAATCCATTTATTTCTGAACATTACAGCAAAAGCAAATGGTGTACGCTACCTTTCATACATGAACACACATGTGATGTATTAATGTGATGTATGGCTTCGGTGAGTTCTGACGTACATGTACATCAGTCTTGCGTCCAGGTGGAAATAATCGCGATATTAAAATGCTACCGTCTCCTTCCCTGAAAATGTGCCAGGAATTTGTTTAAGAATTTCAAAAATTTGCACTAAACTGCAGCCTGCTGGTGTGTGAGAGCTTTGTATTTTGAAGGTAAAATCAGCAAGAAAAAAAAGATTTATATTAGAAACTTCAGAAAATATGTTTTGGTCACTAACTTCAAGTTTGTGTAAATGTAACCTGGAAAAAATGACTCACGGTGGGGATTTTACTCGACACACAAAAAA
This sequence comes from Hippasteria phrygiana, assembly GCA_037893225.1. Classification (NCBI taxonomy): domain Eukaryota; kingdom Metazoa; phylum Echinodermata; class Asteroidea; order Valvatida; family Goniasteridae; genus Hippasteria; species Hippasteria phrygiana. The sequence continues at coordinate 771,474 of JAZGUH010000038.1, read as the reverse complement.
AGACTATGCAACACCAGGATCTAAAGAACATTTGTCACAAACTATTTTATTAGGAAAAGGATTTAAAGTGAACTTGTGACCCAAACCTTGAATATGACCAGTAGTTAAAATCCAAGAAAAAGTTTTAATATAAAGCCAAAACAAAAACCAACCCAAACTAAACCCCAAAACATGATCAAATAATGGAACTAGGCTTTAGGTACACTCTGACTGAACACTGTCTATGTAGCAGACCAAACTCAGCTACAGCAGGCCGCACAACTCAAAGGAGTGTGAAAGAGGCACATGTGCACTCTTCTCTGCTGGTCTGCTAAAAGTGAAGGCTTTAGGGTCTGTGGACAAGGGGGGGGGGGGGGGGGGGGGGCGGTGGGGTGCTTCTACTCAGGCCAGGAGAAACACAACTAAATAAATCACAGTACATGTAAACAAAATAATAAGGGGAGCAACTCTTTAAAAAAACCAAGGCAATATATTTTGGCCCTGCCATATTTTGGCCCATAAACACATTCCAATCGGCTGCATGCTGAGTATCTTTAATCTAGAATTTTAAAGCTCAACTTCTCGGAAAGACTTTAATCACTTTCAAGCTTGTGTGGTCACTGCCAAGTCTGCCTTTAACCCCTTGAGTACGGTATTTTACGGGAGATGTCGGAGTGCCGCGGCGGCTCTGGCAGCCAAGTGAACCGCTACAATGGGTGTTTGTGCAGTCAAGCGTAACCTATACACAATAATCCAACAATGGATTTAAACTGCACAAACGGCGGCCAATTGCGTCATCCGGCCTGGTGCACTGTTTTGTTTGCGCATATTTGCGGCATTCGTACGCAAGGGGTTAAAACCAGGGGCCATTCAGGATATTTGTTTACAACTAACTTGGCCCATGGGCCAAGGCCTCACAACAACTCTCAGCATGCACCAGGCCTATAAAACATTCAATGCAGGATCGGAACTAAATTTTAATTATCGTTTGCTGTAGTAACTAAACAACAATGTCTCACTTTAAAAAAAAAGCTTGCCAATTCAAAATGGGAAATGTAAAATCCACTTGTAAAATGATTAAATTATGTACGTGTGGCGAAACCGCTGGACTTCAGTAGATCTTGAACTTGAAGTCCACATCACCAACACGTGAATTACTATAGGCTTGATTTATTGGCTATTTCGAGCCCGAAAAACATTTTAAAGAAATTTAACATTACCTGTTTCCACTCCCTGCCCCCCCTCCCCAACATTTTTTTTTTTTTTTAAATAAAATAAAATTACCGTAAAAAGCAGCTAATACTGTGAGTGATTTTACACTTGGTGTTGTGTATTATTAGAAATGTTTAAATAACGGCTGCACTGTGATGTTATTATTGCTGTATCTCGAGGCCAGGAAATGTACATAAATCCCAGATTAGCATGCTGTCTGCTGTTGGACATTGTGTGCAAAACCATTGGGAGGGTTTGCAAAAAGTGAAAGTAAACAAACGAAAGTAACAGGGATAAGTCCACCATGTACAATAGCCTATTGTTTTGGGCTTGTTGTCATGCTCAGTGACATTGCTTTTTTCCCAAGAATTTGATTCATGTCAAGTGGACTAAAGAAAGGCATAATGATGCCTTGTCATCACAAACATTCCTGGTTCTCTCGGTGGGATCCCAATTCCCATGCTGCACAGTGCTACGTGTAGTTTTAATGTACATGTAGGTTGGCACAGTTCATCTGTCATCCATTTCATTATTTATGTTAACAAACAGCTGTCAAATCCAATTGAGTGCGCATTGTATCATTTCAAGTGATGGTCTCACCGATATCGGGTTTCTTTCCAAGAAGCGCATTGTATATGCCGGCTTGTATTTTGGTGTCGATTTTCAGTAGCGGCACAATCAGCCTTCTGTCTTTGTTTGGTTATCCATCACCATAGAAACAAAATCCACAATTCAGCCATGATCCTGGTTGATACAATAATCGGAACCTGACAGAGCGGGTTGAGCCGGATGCAGAATGAGCCGGATTCTGTTAGCTTTCTTATTACAGTCACAAGTCCTTGAAGTTCTTGTATGGATAAACAACTGTAACCATTAAAATCTAAATTATGTAAAGGTATTATATAGCCACACTGTCATATGCCAGAATTTATGGCCCAACATACAGTTGCAGATTGTGGTACCTCCTGTCTGTACCAGGTACAATACACCCTTTGGTTCCCAAGATGTTTACATGACCCTTATGAGAACCCCCCCCCCCCCCCCCCCAATATTATCCTTGCCATCTTCTTATATTTATTAGTTCAGAGAGAAAAGTCAGGGAGCTTGACCCATGTTAGTGAAGGCCATTGTAGTGAAGCTTGGCTGTGAAGTCAGCTGCCAAGCCTAGCTTGGTTATTACCAAGGCTGAGTGGGAATCCCTCATGGGTCATTTGATGGCTGGTGTGTCTCTGGCTTTAAAATTGTAGAAAGGCAAAAAAACGTAAATGTGTGATAATGTAAGGGCAGATCAAGTTGTTGGACTTGGAGGAGGGGGAATTTTTATTTTTTACTCATAAACCCCCCCCCCCCCTACCACCAGCACCACCACCACCACCGCCACCGCCACCACCACCACCACCACCACCACCACCACCACCACCACCACCACCACCACCACCACCACCACCACCACCCCAAAGACAGAGATTGTTACCTGCATATTTTACACAAAAAGTGCATCGGGGGGGGGGGGGGGCAGACCAATGACTTTTTGGCTTTTGTGAAATTGATTTTTTGTTTTGCTCTTCTCTGCTCTGCTCTTTTTTTTTATTTCTTAGAAAGTGCTTTATATGTATAATCTTAAGTTGTTTATTATATATATATATTTTTTTTTGGGGGGGGGACAGTAATAGATATTTTAAATGATGAAGACATTAAAATTTAACTCTTAATATTTCCCCAGCCATTTTATTAGATTAATCATTCAATGCTGTAGACACTTTCCTCAGCCCTGCCCCAGTGTCATGTAGTAGTACGTACACTCTCAGACTAAATCCAGCTGTCATATAATGTGTATGACTAGGATTTCATGTCTGCATTCCATGTTCAATTTACTTCAGATGAGACATGAGCCATAACGGTAACTCGAATACTAGGTATGTGCTGTGTGCCCTGTATGCATGTGAGCGCTGCAATTTTAGCTGCCATTTATTCAACACCTGACATAACCTGTCGAGAATATACACAGGAGTTCATCAGGTATAGTGCACGTAAGTGCTGGAAATTCCTTGTTTTGCCAAAGAAAACGAAATTCCTTCATTCTCATTCCTGCCTTAACGGAGCTATTAGGCCAAAAAAAAAAATTTATTAATCTCTGCTCACTTCCTTTTCGAGGCATCTCATTTTTTGTACTTGTCTTTCTCCCAAATAATCCATACAAATTCAAAAGGAAGGAAGGAAATACCTTCCAGTAGATCTGTTCTGAATCCTTTCACTGGACTTCAATATCGGAGGAAGCCACCTTGACCCAAACAAATCAGGGGCCGGTCATCTGAGAACTGCTGCCAGCAGGATTTTAAAATAGAAGTACGGAAAAAATGGGGGCTTCTTTATTTTTTGATGGAGTCATTATGCTGCATGTGTTGTTTAAATTTTGCCTGATCCTGCTGTGGATTTACTTGGTAGCTCACATGCATTCCTGAAGACGTGTACGAAAGGTCAAATATAATTTGTATTAGCTTGGATTACTACACAAAAAGCAAATCACATTATTAGGTCCACTATATGGGCTGCATATAGGCTAATCCGGGCGACCAAAATTAGAAGCATTTACTGCGGTGGCACCACGCTCGCGTGCGTATTTTACACACGCGCTCGATGCAGCTTCGACCAACAGAGCATTTACAACTTGCCGAAATGCGCACGCGACTGAAATTAAAAAACGCGGGCAACCTGCACGCGCAGCGTGGCACCAGAGCAAAAATGGCTTCTAATTTTGTTCAGCGAATTCCCGTAAATGAACTAAGAAACTACTTGAAAAATGCTCTTGCAGTAATAAGTGGTTTGGATTGTACAAATTGCTTCAGCAAAGAAGTTTGACAAAGATCTTGCTTTGATCAACATCAAGCCCGCCAAACTTTAATCAAAAGAAAGCTTTTTGAAAAAGTAAATGTCTTTTTTTGTTTCATCATGTCATCAAGTTATTTTTCAGGATAACATTTTTTCCTACTAGTCATTTTTTTTTATTTTAAAAGAAAAAATTTCAAACATTTACACTTGTTAACAAATATACCTGAAAGAAAGCTCATTCAGTGCCCTGTTGGGTCAGGACACCTGCTGTCAAAACGTTTTTCAGGACTCACTCTTAATACGAGAGGCAATTTAAAGCAAATAGAATAGAGGAAGGATTTTTGAGGGTCAGGATTTTGAGGGTCAAATTTGAAAAAGACTGATGGTGTTTGATATTCCAGGAGTGGTGGTTTGCTACTTTCGCCCAAACTTCCTTTCCACAACTCCAGAAAAGTGAAACTGCACATGGTGCGGCGTCAGCAGCAGCCTGTGTTAAAAACACATAGTCCCAGGGTAATTCAATATGGCAAAGATATGAGCACAATGGTCTCGATGATTGAATTTCCGGGAGAAAAATTTTTCATGGGAGTCTCATCTGCTTTGCAGTCAGCCAGTTTGTCAAGGTTGTTGGCTGGTATTAAAGATGGTTCTCTTTAGGATATCCCTGTAGGGTGCACCACACTAATTCCAGCTCCATTGACAACAGTGTAAAATCAACAAAGTTCAGGGCCCAATAACCTGTACCCCAGCATCACTGGGGTCTACACAAACAAATGCCACTTTATTGTCTGATCTTTTGTCTGTCCATTTCTTTTCTATTTTTGGGGGGTTAACCAATTACATTTTCTATTATTGACACAAAACAAACCCACCTCCAAAAAAGTCCCATTTCCCAAGCCGATCAACAGCCATTTTTAACATGGCATCCCTCCACTTTCTCGGGCAAATAGGACCCATTTTTCAACAGTAATTTTATCAAGTCTGCACACAGATGGAAGCCCAGAAACCAGGGAGTTGATGCTGGGCTATGTTTACACAATCCCACAATTTTTGGAGGCACAAACTCTCCTTTTTCAAAAAAAGTTGTGGGTATACATTTTATGTTGATGAGCTGGCGCATAAATTCGGACATGAATTAGTGTGGTGCACCCTATAAGGGCAGTCAATTTCTCTTTCTGGTTAATAAATGATGCTTTAAATGTAGAGAAGCAGTCACTGATCTGATATCTGAAAAAAAAATTGAAAATTTCTATTGCGTTTGTCTATAACAAGGTCAAACAAGGTTGAGCATTTTCATGCTACTTTAAACAATTACAGAAAAAAACCTGCATGGCATCATGTGTACACCCTGTGGACAAGTTAGAAGTTATATCCGAATTCTCCCTCAAAAAGCTATTTTGATGTCTCACTTTTGATGATAAGAATTCTCACAGCTTTACAAATCATTTATTTAACAAGAGGGGGACAATTACTAGTCTATGGGGAAGCTGTACGTGACAAGAGAAAGGGGGGGGGGGGGGGGGGGTACGTGGGTTTTGCTTTCACCTCAACATTTCTAACCATGCATTCATATTAAGTTTTGTGCTGCTCTATTGGGAGTAGAAAATACATAGGCCATTTTACTACATTTTACTATCCTTATAAATATTATTTCACCTCTAGAAAGGGGGGATGGTGGTGTGCGGGGCGTGGGTGGGGCGTGTGGAAAGGGCATTCCAGGCCAAGCGATTCACACACATCATGGACATGCCATAACCTGCCACTACTGTCGGCGGAACGGGGGGGGGGGGGGGGGAGGGGGTTTTCCCCTTCCCCCCATGCCCCCCCTCCATCCCCCCACTTTTTGGCAGCTCCGCATAAAGAAAACAACACCGCTGCAAAATCGTGTGCATGATTTTAAAAAACAACTGCATATATGCTTATTAATTATTGAGTTTACCTGATGTTGCCAATTAAATGTCTCTAAATGGGTCATTGTAATGAAGAAAACTGTCTCTGAAGTTTGTTTTTATCCCGACAGCACTGCTACGACTGCATGTAAACAAAAGAAGCCATTTTAAAATCCCCTCCACATGTGCACATGGATGCCGCCATTTTGATATATAGGGTGCACCACACTAATTCCAGCTCCATTGACAACAGTGTAAAATCAACAAAGTTCAGGGCCCAATAACCTGTACCCCAGCATCACTGGGGTCTACACAAACAAATGCCACTTATTGTCTGATCTTTTGTCTGTCCATTTCTTTTCTATTTTTGGGGGGTTAACCAATTACATTTTCTATTATTGACACAAAACAAACCCACCTCCAAAAAAGTCCTATTTCCCAAGCCGATCAACAGCCATTTTTAACATGGCATCCCTCCACTTTCTCGGGCAAATAGGACCCATTTTTCAACAGTAATTTTATCAAGTCTGCACACAGATGGAAGCCCAGAAACCAGGGAGTTGATGCTGGGCTATGTTTACACAATCCCACAATTTTTGGAGGCACAAACTCTCCTTTTTCAAAAAAAGTTGTGGGTATACATTTTATGTTGATGAGCTGGCGCATAAATTCGGACATGAATTAGTGTGGTGCACCCTGTAGCCACAGTAATTGCAGTGGGTTCATTTTTAATGCTGAAGTTTTCTCTCCCCTGTACGTGCACCTGTGGTGTCTATAGCCTAGAAGCTACAGCCCATAGTGGTGTGTCATCATGCTTTGAGCAGGTGACAAGCTGATGACTGATGTAGGGATTAGTGGTATATCCAGCAGGCACCCCCACCCACCCTCACCCCCACCCCCCATCCACCCCCACCCCACCCCCACCCCTTGACAGTTTTTCCCGATACAAATCCTATTTCTAGTTGTTGCATGATGAGCCATTCATTAACTTCCTTTGATGCCTGATCGACCCAGCATGCATTTCCAATGTTGTCAGTGTCATTTACACACACATCTAGCTGTGTTTGCATTGGACCATTCTTCTTTTTTTATGAGGAGGGGGTAAAACTCAGTCAAAGCTTACTTTTCCCATTTTTTTGTTAAAACTCACCAAGACCGGGGTTACTTTTCCCATTTCAAATCAAGGACGAATTCTAGCCCAGGACTTTTCCTTGATTACTTTTCCTGAGTCCAGTGATTACTTTTACTGGCCAACTTCTGCCAACGTCTGAGATGATAAGGCCAGTGCGAACACGGCCACAGCGTGAAAATCACAGTGCACAGGTGTTTTTTGTTTGGTAGATTATTAGATTATATACCATTTATGATTTGTATATTTTACTTTGTAACAGTGCAATATTTCACTGATATTATTAGTGACTAACATACGTTATTTGATCATTATGATGAAGGAAGATAGGGCAGTAGATGTGTAATAATGCCAGCTCAGTTACTTTAACCATGTTCCTGGTAAAATTGTTCCCAAGGCAAGAGTTCCTGGTAAAATTTTTCCCAAGGCAAGAGTTCAGGTGTAAACAATGGTAAGATTTAACCATTGGAATTTTTACCAGTGTGTCGGTGAAATTTTACTAAAAATGACTCCAGTGGCGAACGTAGCTTTTTGTCAAATATATTTTTGTGATTAAATGAATCCGGTCTGTTGTTTCTCACTTCACAGCAAACCCATAGGCAGATGCTGCGTCTTTTTTGCCGAGTAAGCGAATTCCTAAGCAGCCTGGCTGACGGGACCAGCCACCCCTCCAAATGCAACCAAATGAAGAAAGTAAGGCCCGGTGTGCTGGGGTGCCAAAGGGGGGATTCGAACCTCCGTTGGGTCTCTCTGGGTTGAGTAGCTCTAGTTTGAGTAGCTCTAGTGGTATGGTGTCCCGGATATCATTGTGAGTGCCAGGGAGGAGTTTGCAACATCTACCCCTGCCATGGGGCTGTTGATTTACCAGAGGGGCACAGGCAAAAGTCAGGCTGGTAAAAGCCCTGCTGGCAAAATTTGGGGCGATTCACAACAGAGTACAACCGCAGTTTGCGGCAGAGAGACTATTTTCACCATGTTTTTTTTTTTTTTCTGTCATTAGAAAAAGTCAACATCAGTTGAACTGAGTTTTGTGAGATTTTTCACTCGACAAAAAGACTCAGTAGCTTCAAATTTAGTGGATGCTCAGGCCTTCTGGATGGTTGATGGTTGTTGATTTTTTGCAACTGAAATATCCTGAGAAATTAGCCAGAGAAGTTAAACAAAATTTTAAATGTCTTAAAAACTGACCTTCCACTGCATTCCATGATATAGTCGGACGCAAGAGGGCTATTCATACGGTAGCTCTGCCGATCATATGTGCTAGCCTGGATACCATACCTTCTGGAGCTCCCGTGTGGTCCACACTCCCTTTGGCAGTACTGGTCCCAATTTCATCAGCGCTGCTTAAGCAGAAATCTTTGCTGTGCAACTTCTGAAAGAGTGTCTCTCCGACAAAAACAATTCTGGATGAGTTTTGCATTCCCCGAAATATCAATATGTTGGCTGTCCTCGTTGAAATAAAGAGGGAGTTTAGTTTGTCGTTATTTTGAAATTCAATTTGTTTGTAAAATTTGGTCTGATATACCTTTCATCAGTCACTAAGCATTAAGTAATTATTCAACACCAGTTGAGTTATTTTATCCATCAAATTGATTTACAAACCAAGCTTCCCATATCACTTCAAGAAGCATAAATCCTGAATTATAAAGCACCATCCAATTTAGCTAACCCCCTTCAAAAAAGTAGTGAGCAGATTAAAAACCAGCCATCTGGTCTGTAGGTCTGACAATTATGCTAATTTATGCTAATTCCTAAAACTATTTGGGTGGCCCTTGGTAGCCCTTTACCTACAGTGGCTTTTACCCATGTAAACACTGACTTTCATATAAAAAACAGCCATATTTAGCCAGGCATTATTCTAAACATTTTTGTGGGATGGCTCATTAACAAACATTTGCATAATAAGACATTTAACCCTAGGGTGTGTGGAAAATCATGTTAAAATCGGAGGATTCATCAGTACTGTTAGGGTTTATGAAATATTAATCACTAATAAACTCAGATATGCTAAACGGCTTGGCACAATTAGCCTTGAAATCACTGAAGTTGACACAAAATTGGTCAATTAGTCAATTAGTCAAGCAATTGCTTGAATAATCTGTGTTCTAATACAGCGGTTTATAACCTGAAAAGAACGACATACGTGCACTTGTAAAAACACGCCTGGTAGCACATGACACGCTTCAACATTGATATCTGAACTTCTAACCCCCAAAACTTTCCACTTAACTTACGTGTAAAGGGTGCAAATGAGAATCCCCTTATATCAAAACCATTTGTTTTTTTGAAATTTTTGCAGGCAATTGCAGAAGGCCTGTGGTAGTGGGAAAAAAAATATTTGAAACCCTGCTGAGTAAATATTACGCTTAGCAGCTTTGAGAAATTGGAGCCAGACTGAAACTAACCTAGTTTTTTGTGTGCGTGCTTGTGTCTAACTGTCATCCCATTAAATATAAAAGCTAACGAGATAACGTACAGTCACCTCCTCTACCACGTTTCTCCGAAAACGATGCGGTGGCGAGTCTGAGAAGCTGGAAAATTGGCACCCTGCTTATTACCTTCTCGCCAACTAATCCCCATTGACTGATCGAGTGCCAACATCATGTTTCAAATTCCTGTAAATGTGATGCTCTTGGGGCTTGCAAATGTGTTTTTGTGTTTCCATGATTGATAATATGAATCTTCTGATCTTCTATTTTCAAGGGTGCAAGTGACCAAATTGTTACATTTTCGTAAAAAGAAAAATCCAGATGTTTTTGCCGGCCAAGCAAAATATTTTGAAAAGGGAGGCATATGTCATTGTCCAAAAGTCACTGTTGTCCATACTGAATCCATATTAACACAATACACATGACGTTGCGACAGCCCCTAAAATTCTATAAATGCAAATTTCTGGGGGGGGGGGGGCGGGTTTCCCCCTTGCCTCTTTGCTAAAGTTTTGGTTTCTTGAAGTCAACTTTCACAAAACTTTTAAAAAGCCAGGAGTTATCAAAAATCTCAAGTTTTCAGAGTTTTCTTCAGTGTATAAACCTCTTTTCCTCTCTAGGAATAAAGAAAAAATTTGCATTTAAAAGTTCACGTACAGTCCCCTGCATGTCAACTTTTGGCTACAACTGTAATTTGACAAAAAAGCAGATTACCTGGAAATTGTCCAAACAGTTCTTCCATCTTCTGCAGTTTCAAAGGAACTTTAAATGTCAATGCAGTTCCCTGCAACAATCAACACTGTTTGAAGTGTGTCAAATATCCCAAAAGCTGCAGTTACGACCTCATTTCCGCTGTCCACACATCCTTTTGGGGAAGCTGAACTTTGCTAAAGTACTGGCCTCGTGTACCTGACTCAAGGTGATACTACACATAGGCATGCAACTTTTCCTCGGATCAGCTGATTTCCTTGTTTTTCACCTCACACTTATGCCATTGAAAATTGAAAAACACTGTACAAAGTCTTGTACAGATTAGAATTTCCTTGGTTTTTTTTTTTTATTCCAAGTTGCATGCCTGACTACAGATTGTGGGTTCAAGTCCAGCAGGGGTCCTAGTACTTATGTCCTTGAGCAAGACACTTTGTCACAAGTTGCCTCTCTTCACCCAGGAGTAAATATATATGCACCTGTAAGGGTAGTGATGGTTATGTGTTTGATTAGCCCATGTGCGCTTAACTTGCAGCTGGGGCTGTATAACTCCCTAGGGAGCTTAACAAGTTCAAGAATGATTATTGAGCCCGATGGCCAGGGGTAATACTCATTGTAAGCGATGTGATTTAGTTAAACTTAAATTTGTGTTGTAATGGGCGGTTATTGTTATGGTATGTTTTCAGCGTTGTGGTTCTCGAGACCGGCCTCGGTTTCTGTACCTCTGTACCTCGGTCTTGGTCTTCGTCTTAGACGGTTGAAGTCTCGATGGCTGGCAGGTCTTGGCAGCAAGTCCACCCTATTATTCAACAATATTGCAGTGTATTTATTTGGGATCATTTGTTCTGATAAACATTTAGACAACCGGACGACCATGAGACTTTACCATTTCATTTCAAAAGTTGACAAATAGAAGAATTCTGCGGTGTGTATTTTGCCAGTTTGTTTCTATGTCAAAAAAAAAATACTGACAATTTGGGAGACCGCCAACATAGATAGCTCAGTTGGTAGAGCATCAGTACGGTGTTCCGGAGGTCACAGGTTCGAATCCCACTCCTGCCAGTTTTCTTTGTTCACTTTGAAAATTAATTCAAGAAAAACTTGCTTGACACACGTAATGTTATTTTTGCTGTACTTTTTTTCATTGATAAAAGTAAAGAGGGCGTAACATTTCTCTCCCAGCAGAATCTTTCTTTAACCTTTAAAAACGATTCTGCTACAATTGAAGCGTAAGGCCCACGTAACTTTTACTAATTATGTTTCAGGTCAGCAATATTTTATTATTTCATATTTGATTACTTTTTATTATGTAATTTACACACAAGGTCTTGAGATCTCAGTCTCGGTTTCCCACCACAAGGTCTCGGTCCTGGTTTTGTTACTGGGTTCTTGGTCTTGTTCTTGAACTTTAAGGTAGGGCTGTTCATTTTCGAATAATTCAGTATTCGATTATTCGAAACTGGATTTGACCGAATATTTGAATATTCGATACTCGCCGATCAAGTTTTTCACGTGTCAGCTGCAACTGCATGCCGTTTCATTACGCCGGTGTTTTACGTGCGGTGTTTTATGGACTGCTCGATCAACATTTTGTTGCATGCGCAGTTGTATCAAGATCATTACGTGTACGTAACGTTCTGATAAAAAACCAAACTTCAGCCTGCATTTTTGCAGGAATGTGTAAAAACAAGGGTTTTACGGACGGGAACAAAAACCACAAAAAAGTTACCTTTGACTAAAATGCGGCATTTCACACTGCTAAGCTCAGTTACTTTTCTACTAAAATAGCATCAGAGTCGTATCTAGTGTACGTGCTTATATATTTTTTCAAATATTCAAACCGGCAAAAAGGTATTCGAATATTCGGTATATTCGGGACAGCCCAACTTTAAGGACTTGACTGCAACTGGTATTTTTCCTAATGGTGTGAAAACCGATCTGATAAAATTCACACGCCCACTGAGGTGTACTGTTCATGAACCTTGCCCTAATTTTAACATGACCTCTAAAGCCTTTTTAGTTTACCAAGGTGACTTTGCTTATAAGGGATGGTGCCAGATGTGAACTGTAAACAAATACAGTCCTTGCTACGAAACATTCATTTTAGTTTGGTTTTGGTTTTTTTATCTGTAACTTTCCACAAAGTACAGGTACTATGAAATTTCGGGACAAAGCTTAAACCCTTCTATCCCCTTAAAAAATGTTGAACTTTTTTTAAAGACATCCCTGAATTATGTCTGTTAACACCAGTGCTCTGGTTATTCTATTCTGTACTGGAGTGCCTTCCGGTGGTTGAAGCAAGTCCAATTTCAGAGCCGATTACACGAACAGATGAACAGGGAGAACTGAATAAACAAGTTAAAGTTGGCAGTATATGTCAAATTGTCGATTTTATGCTAGAAAACAGCTGACTGGGGCAATCAAAAATATTTGAAGCATTTCTAAATGTGTTTGTGCCATCCTGTACTGTGGCACTCATAAAAGTAATGAATTTTCCGTCTGGCCGTTGGCGAAATAGTGGCCTCTGCTCAAAGGCTTGAGAAAACTCTTGAAATTTCGAGATAAAGATTCTTTTCTCAATTGCCTGCTCCCTGTAATCCAGTATTGTTTCCTCTCTGTGGTCCTTCCTTCCCAGCCATATCTTCTGTTCTTTTCTTCTTTATTCATTATTTTTTTGTCCTCAACCATTCCATTTCAAGCAATTCCCTGTATTGTATTTCCTTTTTTCTTTTTTTTTTAATAATTTTTTCCTCCATGTGTCTGTCTGCTTGATATTTCTTTCTTCTTTCCCTCCCCCTCCTTTTACCCAATTCCATTCCTTATTCCCGTCTCACCATCATTGCTGCTATGTTTCCCCACTTTCTTTTCTGGTTTTTCGGCTTCAATAGATAAAGCTGGCGATGGGTACTCTAATAATGTCCCCCCTCCCACCCCACCCTCTGGAGAACCCTGTCTACTATGCACGTCTTGTCTTGTCTTGTCTTGTCTTGTCTTGTCTTGTCTTGTCTTGTCTTGTCTTGTCTTGTCTTGTCTTGTCTTGTCTTGTCTTGTCTTGTCTTGTCTTGTCTTGTCTTGTCTTGTCTTGTCTTGTCTTGTCTTGTCTTGTCTTGTCTTGTCTTGTCTTGTCTTGTCTTGTCTTGTCTTGTCTTGTCTTGTCTTGTCTTGTCTTGTCTTGTCTTGTCTTGTCTTGTCTTGTCTTGTCTTGTCTTGTCTTGTCTTGTCTTGTCTTGTCTTGTCTTGTCTTGTCTTGTCTTGTCTTGTCTTGTCTTGTCTTGTCTTGTCTTGTCTTGTCTTGTCTTGTCTTGTCTTGTCTTGAAGTGTTCTTGTCTTGAAGTGTTCTTGTCTTGAAGTGTTCTTGTCTTGAAGTGTTCTTGTCTTGTCTTGTCTTGTCTTGTCTTGAAGTGTTCTTGTCTTGTCTTGTCTTGTCTTGAAGTGTTCTTGTCTTGTCTTGTCTTGTCTTGAAGTGTTCTTGTCTTGTCTTGTCTTGAAGTGTTCTTGTCTTGTCTTAATTGTCTTGTCTTGTCTTGAAGTGTTCTTGTCTTGTCTTAATTGTCTTGTCTTGTCTTGAAGTGTTCTTGTCTTGTCTTAATTGTCTTGTCTTGTCTTAATTGTCTTGTCTTGTCTTAATTGTCTTGTCTTGTCTTGAAGTGTTCTTGTCTTGTCTTGTCTTGTCTTGTCTTGTCTTGTCTTGTCTTGTCTTGTCTTGTCTTGTCTTGTCTTGTCTTGAAGTGTTCTTGTCTATTTTCTTTGGGGCTGTATACTCCCCAGGGAGTTGAGAGGGCTATCAGGAATGATTAATGGGCCTGGTGAGCAGGGGTTAATAATATTGTAAGCGCTGTGATATAGTTTACTATTTGAGCATTCTTAAATGCCGATTATTTATCTTTATTATTATTGCAGCCACAAGATGACCAAGTGTGCTCTCAGCTATGGTGTATAGACCCTTGGGACCCTCAGTACTGTCGCACCAAGAAGGGACCACCACTAGATGGTTCCCCCTGTGGACCTGATAAGGTAATTCACATTAGCCTGCCAAAAAAAAAAAAAAAAATACATGTAGTTTTGTTGCCCTCCGCGACCAACCCTAAAGGTCTCAAAAAGTGTTTGTTTTGTTTTTGTTTGTTTGTTTGTTTTTTTTTTTAAGACTTTTTAAAATCTTACTTTTACCACACAAATTGAACATGTTTTTATTAAAATCACTGTCTTTGGATACAGCTACGACGGTACAATCACTGGCGGCGGAACAGGGGGGCTTTGCCCCCCCCCCCCCCCCCCCCCCCCCCACTTTCAAAAGTGTTCCGCCGCCCCTGAGTACAATCGTGCATTTCACCATCTCAATTTTAAATAACCTTACTTTTTGCCTCCCGACTTCTGAGTTACATGTAGCATTGTTTAGATGTTTTCATGGATGGTAAAAAAGAAAAGTCGACCGGGCAAGACAAGTTCTTTTTGGGGGGGGGGGGGGGGGGGGGGGGGTTTGCCTCATAACAGTATGGGAAGGAGACTTTTACAGGTTATCAAGCATTCCTACTTTTCCTACTCTTTCCTATTTTTTTTTTACCTAATTGCTCCTACTTTTCCTACATTTTTCTTCAATTCCTATTTTCCCTACTTTTTCCCTACTCTTTTGTCCCACAACTCCAAAAAAAATGAAATCTCATTGAATATTTGTCATAAGTGTTACACACTGTCAAGATAAAAATCACACAATGAAGGGCTTGGGTGCAGGAGTATGTAACTTTGCTCCAAGAGCTTAGTTGAGGATGGAGCACAAGTGTAGTGAGTACAGAACATGCCAAATGAGGCTTGTGATGCTGTGGACATGGGTAAGTATCAACGAAAACTACTCCTGAAAGCCTGAAAAAGTCCTACTTTTATCCTGATTTTGTCCTCCAAATTCCTACTTTTGCCCTGTTTTTTAAAAATTGTTTTGATCCTAGTACTATTCTACTTTTTCACCTCGGTTTGCTCGACAGCCAGCTTTTTGAAAGGGGTCATGTGTATTTGTATCATACATTTTTCAGTAGATGGTATAGAAAAACACAGTCATAATATTATTGTTTAGAATTCCCTTTGTAGTTGACATTTAAATGTTGTGATTTCTGTTTATTCATTCTTTGCATTTCAACCAAGGATTCTTGGAAAAGTAACTTAATCACTACACCAGCCATATGACCTTGTCCAGAGAAAATAGGCCCTATTAGTTTTAAATGTGGATAGAAAACCCTCTGGTTACATGGGGAGGACCCATAGATTCAACAACCCCACGTGGTCAGGTTGGTGTAGTGGTTCTTTCCTCTGGTGACCCAGGTTCGATTCCCGTCCGGGTGCACTACGTGGATTGGGTTTATCGGTCCCTACCTGATTGCGTGGGTTTCCTCAACACTAAACTAGTAACAATCATCACATCTGGATTGTTTTGTTTTGGACAGTGGTGTATGCAGGGTGGCTGTATCTTCAGGGATGTCGGCAGACAGAACGGTGAGTGGAGCAAGTTCTCACCGTGGAGCGACTGCACGTACCCGTGTGGCGTCGGTGTCCAAGTCCGAGAGAGGGAGTGTAATAATCCAGCGTACGTTCATTGACATTTTTCATTTCAAAAATTCCCAGAAATCAAAGTAGACAAAATGCTGTAAATGGTTCTGAAATAATAATGAGTACTTGAAAACTAAAATAAACTAAAAACGTAGTTCCCCTGTCCAGACCTTCAGGCACTCTACTCGCCTGGCTGTCTCATCACATCCTTTCACTGTTGTTGTTGTTCCAAAGGCTAGTACTGTGAGATACTCTTCAAGTTTTTCCCCTCGTACCGCCTCTCTTTGGAACTCCTTACCTGTAACCTGCTTCCCTTCCAGCTATGCAAAACAAAGCAAAGTAAAGTCTGTCACGAGCCAATGTGGCCCATCAGGCTGGCGTTTATCTCCAGTTTCAGTAGCATGAAACGACTGAGAATATCTCTATTCCCCCTATGCTAGTCCATCCCTTCCAGCTATAATCTTTCACAATTTAAACAAAATGTGAATAGATATGATTTCTATCTTGTCTTGTCTTTTGTAGCCCACACCTCGAGTGGCCTTTTGGCCTTGTGTTAGGCAATACCCCCCCCCCCCAAAAAAAATGTTTAACAACCTTTATAATTACTTTTTTTTTTTTTTTGGCATGACGGCCTGTAATGATCAGTGTGACCTGGACAGCCCACCTCATAAAAACATGGTTTTAAATAAATACTGATTTGTTTTATCAGAATTTTTTTTTTCTTTTTCAGGCCTACCAATGGAGGAAAAGATTGCAAGGGGGAGTCCTACGAGTATCGTCTCTGCAATGAAAGGGTAAGCACTCGCACCTCCCTCCATATGGGAAAGATTTTACTTTAGTAACCCCTACCAAAATGGGTCAGGAACAGAAAAAAATGTTTGAAAATAGCTAACCCTGCTTGATAACTGTGTAAACATGCAGTCAAATCTGTGAAGAATTCAGTCAAATCTGTGTAGAGAACGAGTCCCAAATTAACAGGTATGTGCACACACAGTCGTGTTTTCCTATACTACTGAGGACAATGCTTTGTGTTTCCTATTGTTCCCTTAATATAACACAACCCCATAGACTTGGCACGTATTTTTACGTCCGAGGACCGATTTTAACAAAAGACCGACTCCCGAGGACAAGAAAGATTTCTCTGTAATTTCTTTCTCCTCTTGTCCTCGAACGTATAAACAGTGCACGTACACTATGACAGAGTGACCATACACATCTGGCCAAGTACATCTATTCACAGTAAACACAAACTTTCTTTCCCTATATTGGATGAACATTTCCCAACAAAAATGTGAAGCTTGTGCCATGTGTTTATACAAGTATATAATTGTCAGATTTTTCTCTTCAGACCTATTTCAGTAGGGTGTTAAAGTAAAATCTTTACTCCATATGTTTTGTAAAGGACCTACCAGTGTGTGGCCATACCTCTTTTAAAAGGGGGGGGGGGGTGGAATTGGTCTAAAAAATGTTGGAGGCTACCTCGCCTGGGTCTATAGATCTGAAAGTTTGAGATAATTTGATCTGGAATCCGTTGAAGAATTATCCTCTGTTTAGATCTGGGCCTAGGAAACCGTAAGGGTGGTATGGCTGGCAATTCAAAATGTGGCCAACCCTACCACCTCTGATCATAACCCTTGACATAGAGTGGCTTTTAGCCTTGTATTGTGTGATTTAAACAACCCAAAACTACCGGTAAGTGAAATTTTCTGCAGTCATTTTTGGTTGGTGGATGGTCTCATGCTTTATCATTTCTATGTTCCATTTAGCCCTGTGTTGGTGAATTGGAGGACCGGCGAGCCAAACAGTGCGAGGACAACCTGGCAAGTTACCGTTTAGGAGGAGAAACCCACCAATGGCAACCGCATGAGCATCGCAATAGTAAGTCGCGAGCTCATTACACCAAGGAATGGGGCGACTCAGTACGCCACTCAGAGTTTGTCACGGAGAGGTCATTTTTTGTCGTACTGTACGTGAAAAGGTCGACACACCCGTCTGCAGAGTTGTATTCGAGTCCCTGCAAGTCCTTTCACAAGTCCCTGCAAGTCCCTGCAAGTCATCACAATCCCACCAGTCCTAATCCCAATCACAAGCTATTCAAATGAGCTTTGACAAAGGCATTCCTTTGTCATTGTTCATCCAGTTACTTGTGACCGGCTTTATGAAAGGGCTTCTGACTGGGCTTGCGAAAGGACTTGTGAAAGGACTTGCAGGGACTCGAATACAATTCTACCCGTCTGAAATAGTGTGTGTCAGTTTGCACAAAGTGAAGAAAACTGGTTCTGTGATATACACAGGCTTTTAAGTAATTTGACAATTTCCACGGTTGGTTGTTGCTTTGTATTCACCGGGCTTCCAAATTCTTTTATATTTAATAAGAAAGAATTTGGAAGCCCGGTGAATAATATTCATTCTGAAATTATCCCAAGAAATACCCTTGGATCAACGAGGTGGTATGGGTAACTTGTCGACCGAGCAATTTGAAAATGGCCTCTCCGGTGCAACTTGCTTGGTGGCGCTTTCAGCATTGAAAAGTAAATATTTATTCCAACTGCTGTTTTTTTCTGACTTTGAAAGAACTGGTCAAAAGTTACATTTGAAGTTTAAGCTGTGCCTTGCACAGGCATTATTGTCATGGCTGTGGCTGTTCTGTGTAGCATGCCAATGGTGAACCCAAGTAGCCGTAGCCGCAAAATACCCAATTTTGACACGGTCTTGTATCGTCCACAACCGTGAGTGTACATATGTGTTTGTTTTGTCAGAAAACAGGTGCTTGCATCGACGTTTTTCCCCCAGTAGTTCTCACCGCTGGTTTGTTTGGCCTTCATAGGAACCTTGCAGTGCAGGTTAACCTGTATCTCGGAGAATACCAAAGACGTCGTCGTGACGGACTACAATGTGACAGATGGCACGCCTTGTTCCTACGATGATCACCACAGCATCTGCATACAAGGCCAGTGTGTGGTATGTGTATAGCTCACTGTGGCACAGTGCCGTAAATTTTGTCTATTTTGACTAATATATTCGTCAATATTTCACAATGCTGTCTACTGTTGCAAAAACGTATTCTCGAATAGGTGATGGGGCCTGGAAATTTGAAAATGTTTGTTTATGACTTCTGACTAGCACCCCCCCGAATAAAGACACTGACAATTTGGGAGACCGCCAACATAGGGCAAGATTGGTAGAGTGCCGATACGGTATTCCGGAGGTCGCAGGTTCGAATCCCGCTCCCGCCAGTTTTCTTTGTTCACTTTGAAAAAAACCAAAATTGCCTTCAAAAGGCGATTTGATAACACTGGTTTCTTTTCCTCTCATTACCACAGAAACTTGGCTGTGATAATCGTGAAGACTCGACCGATGTGGAGGACATATGTGGAGTGTGTGACGGAGACAACAGCCAGTGCATCCACATCCAGAGTAACTTTGCCCAAGCTCCCAAAAAAAGTAAGAGAGAAAAGAAAACTTATACCCACAGATAATGTGATAGAAAGACGGACTGACAGCCCACATGAATTATAGAGCAACTGCACAGAATCCTTCGTCCCGATTTCTCAGTATGTTTTCAGCTTGAACGGAGCATTAGGGAGATTTTTTTCTAAATAACGTACTTAGGGAGACATGACGGAAATTTCGTAGTTTTAAAACAAAAAATTATTGGAAATGCTCTTGAAATTTTTGGGACACATTTGTTCCCCCCCCCAGCTTCATCCCTGCCATTTTCTTCCTCACCCTAACCACACTCCTTTGTTCCTTCCTCTCTCTGTACTCCCTTTGATGTTCACCCACTGCCACTCTCCTTTGGTCCTTAATCTCTCTTTTGTGTTTCTCCACCCACCCCCACTTGCCTGTATGTTCCCTACATGTTTGTTTCTTGTAACACTGTCATTTGCCTTTGAGAAAGAACTTGCTTAAAGTTCGGAACATTAGGCCAGCTAATTTTGTTGATTGAAAATTCCCAGAGACTCAAGTTGATAAAGGTTTTTTTTTTATAATAGGAACATAAAGTTTGCAAACAGCCCTATGGGAATGTCTGTCTGGGGTATCTTCTCAGGAATTGTTGTTGTTGTTATTGTTATTGTTGTTGTTTTGGGTTTTATTTGCAGAGTATCAAGTGATACATTCCATTATTGCTGGCGCCCACTCAATGGATGTTCGACAGATCACAGATACAAACAGTTTTATCGGTGAGTAACAGTCAGTGACTTCATGTGAGTTGGTCATACCAATGGTGGAGGTTCCCCCGCCTGGGTCTATAGGTCTGAACATTTCTTTGGTATCTATTGAAGATTTATCCTCTTTTAGATCTGGGCTCAGGAAAACCGTAAGGGTGGTAGGACTGGCAACCTAAAATGTGGTCAACCCCAGCACCTCTGTTGTAGCCCTTTACCTAGAGTGGCTTTTAGCCTTGTATTGGGTGACTTCCATCCAAAAAAAAGCACTGGTTTTAGCAACTATTTGTAGCAATAAATTATTTATTAATTATTCTGGGTTTCCTGATCAATGCATGTGCACTGTTCTCTCTCAGGTCCTAGCTTTGAATGAGAGAAGACGACGAGGGAAATTTCAGTTTTAGTAGTGGGAGGAAAACCGGAGAGAACAAATTTAACCCCAGAAAACCCAGACAATCAAGTCGTTAATACTGAAAACCCAATCCACATAGGGCACCTTTAGGGGAATCGAACCGGGGTCACCAGAGGTGGGAGACAAGGGAAAGAACCACGATCCCAGCCTTATCTCCCCATTTGTGTAATATGTGACCCACTCTGCAAAAAGGGCAATTATTTTGCAAAATTTGAAAATAGTGTTTTATATATAGCTGGAAAGGCCATTTTATAAGCTTTCATATGGTATATGTCTGAGGCCTGTAGCATTGTGCATTCACGAGATATTTTGAAATTTGCATGTTTGTTTTCTGGAATTTCTTGAAATGCTTTAAGGAGAAACAAGCCATTTAATAAAAACAAAAAGCAAAGCATATAGATGGAAGCACTCGACACAAACACATTCTTTTCCCAAATTTAGTCACTAAAATCAAAGTTTTTTTGGAAGAATTTTCCATCCTCTTCACATAAAACGGCCCATTACGCGTAAAAGCATAAAGCGACTTATGTGCCCTTTTTGCAGAGCGGGTCACATATGTCATGCTGTTGTTTTATTAGATATTCATGTTTATTCACTTCTCTTTCAGCTCTGCGGCGTTCCAGAGATAAGAAGTACATACTCAATGGCCGCGGAACCCAGTCCGGGCCGCACTCCTTCATTGGGGGCGGAGCAAGGTTTGTCTACTCCCCCGATGAGGACCGTTTATACTCCATGGGGCCATTGCGGGAAGACATGGATTTACTGGTAAAACCTCATTTCTCAGTATTTTTATTTTTTTTATGGATAATTTGTCAGTTGTATCGTGTGCCGTTCAGGCCGAAAGGCTGCCACTAAAAAGCCTTGTGAGAAGTAAAGTCAAGATGACAATTCCAGACTTCCGGGCCAGAGATGCTTTGTGATGTGATATTGAAAACAGAACGCAAAAAACTAAATGGCATCTGGACTCATCATGCAAATTTTCAAATAAAAACGTCATTTTTGATGGTATAACCTTCCTAAAATGAAAATGTTCCTTCACGAAGGTCGTAGTATTTTATGGTTATAACCTTCCTTAAAAATTGAACTCCCTCACTGTGATGGATTTTAATTCCAGTAGACGGTTTTATTGACATTTATTTGCTAATCAAATGAAGGAAATTGGCCACATTTGCCGTACCCCAGCGAGAAAATGTATGGTATACCAATGTACATATTTTCGAAGGCCTGTTTTTGCAATTTCACGCATTTACAACAAAGTGTTTTTGCGCATGTTTGTGCTACCTTGGGGAAAATCTAAATGCATTTACATTTTCATAATTGACTAAAAAGATCCACTTTTGTGCCTCCGTGGTGGAAACATTTTGGGCCATTGCCAAGTTACAGCTGCAATCAGAATCAAGGAATTCAGTCTGCCAAATAGATATTTGGGATAGATAACCCGAGGGTTTTTCTGGAACTGTGCCAACTTTGTAGTAGCCGATTCAGACTGGTTTTTTTTAGTTAGTGTCGTCCGATAAGTTTAGGTGGGTGGAGACCAGATCTTAAACCTATTGTGTTCAGGAATCATTTTGGAAAAACCTTGCAAGTTGCACTTGCTCGTCCGTCGTTTTAATTTGACACCTTTTCCAAGTCTAAAGCTCGTACTCCCAACTCGGCAGGTCTTCTGGAAGAGGAACAGCAAGCCCATCGACGTAAGCTACGAGTACTACCTGCATGAGCAGGGCAGCCAATCCCAAACTACTGGTCCCCCAGCCCAGACTGACCCCCCAGCCCAGACTGACCCCCCAGCCCAGACTGACCCCCCAGCCCAGACTGACCCGCCGCCACTGGTCACTGAACGGCCAGAGCCCACCGTCCCTGCAGTGCCCACCGTCCCTGCAGTGCCCACCGTCCCTGCAGTGCCCACCGTCCCTGCAGTGCCCGACCCACCAGACCAGCCAGAGTATGTGTGGCAGGACGAGGGATGGACCGACTGTACAAAAACTTGTGGTGGAGGTGAGTTTGACCCCCTTGGGCGTGGTTAGGGGGGATGGTGGGTAAAACGAAAACAATGGACGGTAACCAATTTTGGCAAATTTGATTACTGAAACATATTCAGCTGTGATGCTGAACATTTGCCGACAATGACATCACTGTGTTACTCATGAATATGGAAATTCACATTAGGCCCCCCAAAAAAATTGTGTTGCCCTCCCTCTGTGACCGACCCTAAAAGTCACAAAAGTCGGGTTTTTTTCTTCTTTTTTAAGGAATTTTCAAAACCTCACCCTTTTCTGCACAAAATGAACAAGTTTTATTAAAATCATTGCCTTTAAATACAGCTACGACGGCACAGTCGTGCGTTTCGCTATCTCATTTTTAACCAGTTCACACCGGGATTATTTTGACATTCACCGGGCCAAGGCGCGGGATTATTATTCACGAACCTCGATGCCAGCCGGGTTGAGGTGGAATCAGGCCGTAATCTGCGGGTAGCACACCCTGGTATTTCTGGCCTCACTCGCTGCGAGCGGGTCGCTGACAGATATTTCCGGCCTCGCTCGAGTGCGTGTTTATCAGTCATCCGCAAAACCTTTGCGTGTATACATGTCATCCGACGCGAACTGGTTAAATAAGCTTACTTTTTGCCTCCCGACTTCCGAGTTACACAATTTTTAATATTTTTTTGCCTTGGCATAAAATCCAAGAGATTGCCAACATGGGGCATAAAAAAAACAATCAAAATAGCAAAGCAAAGGTTGATAATGATGCTGAATTGGATAAACAGTTGTGTGGTGTGAATTTAAACCCTGATTTCTGAATGAATCTTTCCCCGGTACAGGGTACTCCTTCCATAGGTTCCAGTGCTACCAGACCAGCACCAACCTCAAGGTGAAGAAGACGTTCTGTGGACACGGAAATTACAATCCCAAGAAGACCAAGAAAGCATGCAATACGCAGTCCTGTGAATCCCTGTAAGCTGCCATTTGTACTTACCCAGTTGGTGCAAGATATTGCTTAGCAAATTTCCTGCTTAGAAAAAAAAACAAAAAACAAAAAAACAGTAATCGTACTTATGTAAGTTTTACTTACTCAAAGCAGTTTTACTAGTTTCTGTAGACTGGGCTGATAATAAAAAGCTCTAGCCTGCTTTAGGAAACACGGCCGAGTATCTTATTGCCTGTGCAATATACGTGTACGGCGTCGAAGTGATAACTCTTCCAAAGACCTCATTATTCATGATCAGGTCAATTGCCCACATGGGCTTCCTTAGCTTTTCAAACTAGAGTAATTATTCACACTGATGTAGCAAAGGTCATGTGGCATTTATTTTCTTGTTTTAGGATTCTTGGACCCCCAACAACAACATTTCCAACAACCACACCAACCACTGCTGCCCCAACAACAACAGCAGCGACAACAGCAGCGACAACAGCAGCGACAACAGCAGCGACAACAGCAGCGACAACAGCAGCGACAACAGCAGCGACAACGCAGAGACTCACCACCAAACCACTCACAACAACCCTCCGCACAACGACCAAAGTCACAACGACACAACCACCACCCACAACCACCCAGACCACAACCCAGCTGCGGACAACAACTCCCCAGCCCACAACGACGACAGCAGCAACAACAACAACAACAACAACAACAACAACTGCTGCTACTACTAAAGCTGCAACCACTCGGCATCCGCCAACCCAGGCACCCGAACCCACAACTCGGCAGACGATCCGGCAAACCACCAAGAAACCCAAGGGAGGAAAGAAGAGGGCCACCTTCAAGTGGCAGGCAGACGAGTGGGAGCCCTGTTCCCACACCTGCGGCACACAGGGCACCCAGTCACGCAACGTCAAGTGCACCAAGAAGTTCGGCAAGAAGAAATCAACGGCGCTAGAGCTGAAGTGTACTGCGGAGAAGCCTGTCACGAGCCAACCCTGCAACCGTCAGCCTTGCCCGGCATTCTGGAGTGTTGGTGAATGGTCTAGTGTAAGTATTGTTTAGCCGGGGAGAGTGGAAAAGAGACGGATCGCAAACAAAAGTTAATAGCTGATCACTCTCCGCACAACCGAGCGGTTACCACTATAACGAAAATTGAATAAAGAGTGTGGACCCAAGATTTGTGATCGTCTCTGTATATACAAATAGTTTTATTCACAATAGACTGAATTATTACATAAAATATGGTCGATTTCTCAGTAGAGACAATGAAATCTATATGAAATTAATGATTATGGCGGATAGCCAAAGATAGTATGGTTCTAAAGATTATATGTTTCTAAAGAACGTATGGTTTTAACGAACGTAGTATAAAAGAACAACAGTCAAAAATGGGACTGGTGTAAATCTATCCAGAGATCTGAAATATAATAAAATATAATAAATTTCCAATTAATTTTGAAATAACATTTTGAGCCAAGTACCTGGGCCAAATTAATGTTGGCCACTAGAACACTATATTGTCCCAGAAACTGATTTAAACTAATTTCGAATGAACATTTCTTATTAACTGGAAATAAAGAATATGTTGAAATAGAAACATATCAATCAGTAAGGGAAAACGTTTTACTGTGTTGCCAATTTCCTAAGGATCGTTAGTCACTGCAACAGTTAATAATGCAAGAAATAGAATATGATTCCTGCTTCCGCAACGGCATTGCGTCTATAACGCAGTGTTCGAATATAAAAATGTAACTTTACAAATAATGTAATTTTTACAAATAATGTAATTTTTACAAATAATGTAATTTTTACAAATAATGTAATATACTAGTAGCTATCCAAGAATTTTCTGAGCGTGTGCTTTTAAACAAAACCAATATTCTTGGAAAGTGGGAAAGTCCATTTCAAATACTAAGTTTGAACAAGAAATTAGCAACACCAGTAATTGAGCGTTCCCGTTTTAACAAGAGGTTGCAATAGTTTTGTTTTAAGGGCAAAGACATGAAAATATACATATTGAAAATAGTTGTTTTCCAAGAGCCCCAAAGGGTGGAAAACTGTTCGAACATTTATAATAAGATTAAACAATCCTTCTCGCCACTATGATCAGGAAATCTGAATTAATTTGCAAATGTCACGACAACATCTCACAACTTAACAACTATAATTTTGTTTTAATACTCACGTCGTGAGTACTATTCCGAGGATAGCAGGTAAATCGCCATGTTTGATTTTATAACGGCCTTACATCTGAAGTACGCAACCGCGATATTTGTTTAGATTTAACGGTTATTTCACACTCTAGAGGCAAATGTGCTAAATACTGAGTTGAAAATTAGGTTCCTTGACTGTACCTTCAGTGTAAAATTACGTAGCAATTGCATGACCAATCAGAAATCTGTGAGCTCATCTCACTCAAGCAGACAGGTCGGGTTCTTAGATCCTCAGGCTCATACTTGCTAGCAGAACCAAGAGTTCGTACTGTCCGCTATGGTCAGCGTGCCTTTGCCAAGGCAGCACCTGCCATTTGGAATACACTCCCTGGACATCTTCAAAAGAGAACTGAAATCTCATTTACTTTGTTAGTTATTACTTAGTTTGGAGCATAAATTGTGTGTTAGCGCCTTGATCGGGTTACCGGATAAGTGTGCTATATAAATCTATATTATTACTATTATTATTATTATTATTATTAAATGAGGAAATTTGTGTTTACAAAAGTCGGGGTTAAATTGCAGTTTTTAGTCCAAAAATACACTTTCCTGACGTGACTATAATATTTTATTCAAACAATTCCACAATAGAATTATGATTTTTTTTTACAAACATATGGATAATTTCATTACATCTCCCATCGTATTCAAACATTGGAATTGTCCATGAGAAGCAGTGACTTTCTTATGGTGGGATATGCTGAATATAAAGCTAAAACATGACATTCAATATAGAGAATTTGCGTAGGCTATCGTAGCAAGAGTACGCTTCTACAAAATCGTTCCAGTTACACCCTAGTCGCCTGCCAATTTGCACGTTTATTTGTGCTAAATCAGCACGGCAGGTGCAATCACTATACAAGCACCTATAAGTGCACAATAAGTGCTAAATTTAGCACCTCAGAGTGCATGTGGCATAAAAATAAAACGCACTAATGTTAAATATATAATCAAGGGCCATCACTCACCACTTGGGCTGGACTACGCTCAGGCCATCCAATGTCAACGTTGAAATAACGGAGCAGGTAGAAAACAGCAATTGCCAGTGATCGGCAAGGCCGGTAAATTGTTGGCGTTGCTGCCAATCGGGAACCGCACCCAAAAATGGTGGTATGTGCGAGTGCACTGCTGCCAAATTGCTGGTGTTCACGCAAGGCAAGAGTGGATCGAAATCAATGAACAGAAGTCATTCTACCCAACAGGAAAACTACAGAACTAGGTCTGGAATGTATCCTAAACATTTAACAAAGCGCGGTATTTAAAAAACTCCAGCACGTGAATTCATGTAACTTTTAAATGCAGCGGGCGATCAAATGTGGGGGCGCTGTCCATAGCAAAAGAAAGTTAAGTTGGCCATGAGAGGGCGCTAGGCGGACAATTATTTTATGTAACAAACGGACATGACGGACACGATACGGAAGACGTGATGTAATATATTACAAACGTTACGATATAATGGGACCTGTCGGGTTAAAGGTGAGTGAGACAACCCGACTGGTCACAATTGATTAGCTAACTAATTAATTGGTCTACATGGGTCTTGCCTCACTCTCTCTGAATATTTTGCAATATTTTGTCAATTGTGGTTTCATATTTGATTCATTCTTATTGTCTTCTTTAATTCAGTGTTCAGTAACTTGCGGAGACGGTTTCAAAACCCGTGACGTGATTTGCGGGGCACCCCAGAACTCACCTGGAGAGTTTGAATGTCTTGAGGAAGAGCCCCCTACAACGAGCACCTGTAACCCAGGGGAATGCCCGGAAGGTAGGCATCGGGACTCCTTACAAAATCTCTTCAAAATCTTCAGGTTGAACCTCTGTTGAGCCTCAAGGTTTTTTTCCAACCCCTTCTCCCACTTTCAAAATTTCACCTCCGAAGCTAACTGGGTACTATCTTCTAGCTGGAAGTCAACCCTAATTGGGAAGAGGGTTTGTTTTTTTGGTTTTTTTTACCCATTTTCCACTTAAAAATTTCATCCCCAGTGCTGGTACCTGGTACAGTGTTCTAGCTGGACGGAACTCGGCCCTGTTCGGGATCAGGGTTGGCTCGGAAATGAATTGTTCAGCATGATCCATGTTATAGAGCCTAGGGCAAACAAGCTGTGGTTAGATTCCAGTGGTATTCCTATCATTACTCTTCTTCAGAAAAGTCGAACTTGTAAAGAATTCAACCCTTAAAACAGATAAACTCAAAGTGCTATTTTATAAATCAGATCTTGAGTCTATACTCAGGCGTGTGAAGTAAACTAAAGCACATCATTAAGATACTGTTTGAAGACTTTTTGGACACTTCTGGTAGTTGTATTAAAGATGGCTTTCTCATGGGTTCATGTACCTTGTTGTTAACTGATATCAATCTTGTTGTATCGTAAAAATTGGGTGTGATCCCTGGCTACACGGCATTCTGGGTTTAGCTCAGTTGGTATAGAGCGCCGGTACGATAACCCGGAGGTCGCAGGTTCAAATCCCGCTCGTGCCAGTTTCTTTGTTCACTTTGAAAATGATATCAATCTTGAAACAATTTCTTGTAAATGTATTTGTATTGAAATAAGAATTAACGTCAAACAAACCACAATGAAAACTGACAGATGTGGGATTTGAACCTGCGACCTCAGGAACACCGTACCGGTGCACAACCAATTGCCCTATGTTGGCGGTCTCCCAAACTGTCCGCCAACATAGGCAGGGGCGAGATTTGTCAGGATTTTTCCTAATTTCAGGATTTCAATTTTTTTAAAAGAATCTCTGTTGAAATCTGGATTTCCTGAGATGTTTTTCTAAAAAGTAGATATAGACCAATACAAATGCAGATTTTAAGGGGTTGCCTTTAGGCAAATACAAACTGTAGACGTTGATCTGGGGTCTTCGTGGATTTTTGGCCAATCTCAACCCTGCATAGGACAAGATAGCTCAGTTGGTGGAGTATCGGTACGGCGTTCTGGACGTCGCAGGTTCAAATCCCACTCCTGCCAGTTTTCTTTGTTAACTTTGGAAATTAGAATTGCCGGCTTAGAGCCACGATATGAAATAACTGAATGTAATAATACTGACTGGGTGCTAATTTTTTGTGTGTGGTTTTTTTTGGGTCGGAGTTAGAAGTATTTAACATGCTGAATGTGATGTATTTAAAAAAGTGTGAGGGTCGGGGTGCAAAGGCTGAATCAGGCCAGTTTGAAGACACTGCTCAGCACAGCAAAATTCTGCCAAGTGAAAACAGGTCACCACTTAAAGTGATATGCGATTTATACTGCTTGTGACTGGTTCCCAGAAAACTTTCTAAGCGGATGTTTATGTCTCGTAAATTTCTTTTTTTTTCTCGACAATGCAGAGACTGGCTGTACCCCTATGGAGAGTATTATCTGTCAGAAAGACCAGTTCCGGACCTACTGCGTGATGCCTAACTACGATTCAATCTGCTGCACTACCTGCGAAGAACAAGAGCAGCTGCAGGGCCAAAAGAAGAAGAAAAAGAAGAAGAAGAAACGAGGACGCGGCCGAGCAGGTGGAGAAGAAGAGTAGAAGACTTTGAATATATCTCTTTCGCAGGTTGCTTATCAAAGAGGTGTAACCGCAGGAAACAGTTCAAGAATGTTGGATGTTATAACTTAGGCACCATGGATTAATGCCAATTTGCGTGCGCACAAGGTAAAATGAGGGAGATTTTGGCACGCATTTGCACGCAAACGGACTCATTTGCAACCAGCCTGAGTGTACAATAGAGATTGTATCTGGCGGCACCTTTTATGTCCCAGATAATCCGCTAATCCGGATTAGTGTGCAACTGGTAGAATTAATCTTTCTTTCTGCAAGTTGGGGCTTAAGCGATTTCTCATAACTATTAATAAAGGGTTTTCTGTAGAATTTGCGATACAGTTTCTCGGACTTGTTTCCCTAAAAGACTCTAAACCACAAATCTGAGACAAAAGATACGAGAATTTGAAAAGGTCCTCCATGAAAATTCTTGACTCTTCAAACGCAATTAAGGCAAGGTGAACATGTACATGTAAGTCCTTATATCTTCATCGTGTAAAAGTTGTTTCAGTTGGCTCCGCCATCTTGAATTTCTCCACAGTTTCATAATTCGTAAGCGCCATGTTAGAGCTTTTTTAATGATCTCACCATCAAGAAATCAAAGAAATTATAAAATACTGCAAGACTATTTACATCGAAGGTTGAAATCTTGACTCTTCAAATCGAATGGATGGAAAGGTTAACATGCATGTACATGTTGGTCCCTATACCTTTATCATGTAAAAGTTGTTTCAGTTGGCGCCATCATTTTGAATTTCGTCCCCATTTCGCAATTCCTAAGCGCCATGTTAGAACTTTATTTTTAACGAACTTGCAATCAAAAAATCGTTTTTTGTGTATTTTCTCAATAATGCAAGAAAGAATTGGATAGAAAGGTGAAAATGTACGTGTATAGAGTTACCTGAAGTCTGACGTTAGTTGGCACGACAACTGGCTCCAAACAAATGGAGATTAGGACTGTTCCTTTGTTAACAGCCAGTCATGAAAACACACATTGACACAAAATGACAAAAGTATTCTGGTTCAAAAAATTGCATTGACGTCATCACTTCGGTACTCTATAGGTCCACATGTCATTATCATGTCAAAGTTGTATCAATGGGCGCCGCCATCTTGAATTTCGCTCTCATGTTGTAATTCGTAAGCGCGCCGTGCTAGATTTATTTGTAATGATCTCACAATAAAGAAATCCTGGAACAAGACTAAGTCACGTAATCGCCAAATTTGAACTGACGTCGATGGGTTATGTGCAAATTGTTTGACGAAGAAAAGAATAACAGTAACTTCCAATCAAGTGTAGACTCTTAAATTTGCTGCCCTATATTGCCTTGCCCGTAAAAAGTATAGTTCGGGTGCGACGTTTACATCAATCACGCAGTGAAAACATTCCAATGAATGATAACATGAATGATAAACATGTTGGCCTATCCCCCGACGCAAACAATCTTCTGAATGTATTCCTATAGCTGCGCCTTGAAAAATCTGAAACTGTTTTTCGTTCGATTTTTCGTACAATAGGCCTAATGGGCTGTGTTTTGAATTTCCAAAGATTTATATCCAGTGATGATGAAGCACTGCTGTTTTTATGCGTGGTAAACTTGAATAATGGTGTAGGCCTACATCTACGCGTAATTTCTTCAAAACGTATTTTTTCTCTTTAGAAA
Source organism: Hippasteria phrygiana (assembly GCA_037893225.1). Lineage (NCBI taxonomy): Eukaryota > Metazoa > Echinodermata > Asteroidea > Valvatida > Goniasteridae > Hippasteria > Hippasteria phrygiana. Next base: position 740,850 of record JAZGUH010000038.1, on the reverse strand, counting down.
AGATCAAATTTGAGGAAATAAATGATGCCGTCTTTCACCAGATTTCATGAAAATCACGGAAACTTGAAATAAATAAGAAATCCACATAGACTACAATACTTTACAAATCTAAGTCCCGCTAGAATCATCATTAAGTTAGGAAAGCCTTTGAATCGCCAGTCCACTATTGTGGCACACTAGCCCTTTTTGAAACCCTGGTCCTTTTATGACACCCGTCCGGCCAGCCTGTGTTCCTTTGTTATCGTTAATCCCAGATTGATAAACAGCGCAAGTAAAGATACGGTTGAGCATTGCCTGTGCTCATTGGAAGCGGACCCATGCGCACGCAAATTGACATTAATCCATGGTCCCTTATGTGAATGTAAAATTGTGTGCGTCTACGTCGCGCATACCACAGTACTTTTTTTTGCATGCGTTTAAAGATGATGTTGATTGCCGAGAGAAGTCTGCGTCATTTGGCAGTTTTACGTAGATTGCGTATTGTAAAATAAAACGGCCAGTTATTTCTGCCATGCTATTTTTATCATAGCCTGCTGGTGCCATTTGTCTAAAAGTCGCCGCTGTAGGCATCAAACAAATCTGACATCATAACAAGAACTCCCTTTTGTGTCTAGCGCTAGAAACAAAAGGAGTACGTCCTACAATGTCAGATTTGTTTGCTGCCCGCAGCGACGACTTTCAGACAAATGTTACCAGCGTGCTATAGGGGACTTGATAAAAATAACGCCGACTTCTCTCAGCAATCAACATCATGTTTAAAATCAAATCGTGTACAGTAATGCCCACTTTTATCATTATGTAATAATTTTGTATTCAAATGAACTGAGCGTGAAAAGGAATGAAGGGGAATACGTTACATGTAGATTTGTAGCCTTCGGTAAACTCTGCCAGTGATTATACTACGTGTCGAGAAAAAAAAACCATGTCCTACTTTTGATCCTGAATAACTGTTGTTTACCAATGGAATTAAACCAAAATTTCAGAGAGCGAATTTCATCAGCTTTGTGCACGAGGGTGAGATTCAAACGCCAAACGAAAACAAATGCTCACTTTCAGAATCTGCCAGGTGGCAATGGTGTGACTTAATCTTATGGGGCGCTATCTCAAGGAATTAGTCTGTGTTGTGCCAAACGATCGAGGTGTGCAATGACATCAGGGGCTTTCAGCCACAGCCTCCAGCACTGTATCCTCATTGGAGGGCAGATTCTGAAAGTATTTTTTTCGTATGGCGTTTAAAACTCACCCTCGTGCACAAAGCTGATCAAATTCGCTCCAGAAATTTTGGTTGAATTCCATTCGTAAACAGTTCTTCAGGATCAAAAGCTTTTTTTTGACACGTAGTACTTACATGTGACTGGTTCTGTTGATTTGTGCTAAAACAACTACATATGACATTGACAGCAGATCAGTATTGTTATCAATTGTAAAAGTTAGATATAGTATTTTTGATATAGCATGCTTAATGGAAACATTCAATATTACTCTCTGCAAAAATATCATAATGGCGTTACAAACCTGAATGTATTTTTATGGTATGATTTGTTTGAGTGCATTTCAGCCATGTATTCACTATGATAATGTGTTTTTAGCGATTCAAACACATTTTCCTCCATTTTATGATAAAGAACATTGTTAACCATGTATTCTTAATATATCAGTATCGCGGTTATTCATTTAAAAAGCTAGATAGTCTGTATTAATATAAAGTCAGACAAATATTTTTTATTGAACCTAGTTTGTTAATAATGCACGCTTAATGGAAACAAATAGTGTTTCTTTGAAATTGCATGGCTCACCATTTTTCATTCAGGATCATTGTCCAATCCCGTTTTCCGTCTTTTCTGCTATTTTGAGGACTTTTTTTTTTTTCCCCAACCGAAAAAAAAATAGCAAGGGGTAACCCTAATGAGTTTTGCCCCTTTTGCCCCAAAAATGACATTTTCCAAATTTGATTAAAAATGCTTCTGAAAATTCGTACCAAAAACACATTTTGAGAGTTCTTACTGTATATCTGAAGTAGTTGAAGAAATAGTGACATTTTAAAGAATTTCGGGGAAAAAATACAATGTATTCATTTTGGACAGCTGTAACTACAAGGTCATTTCCTTCCAGATGACAAGGGGTAGGTACCCCTTATGGTTTTTGACATTTTTCAAATTCGACTTTTATTTGGTGTCTTATTTAAAAGTTAATTTTTGTTTTCTTAGAAAAATAGCAACTCAACAAGAGCAAGGACAGTATATCTTAAAGAAAAGAAACATAAACCAACAAACTTCAAATTTCTCACATTTGGATCACTCTCCAGAGTGTCACTTTTTTATTCCTGGAAGAATCCAAGGTTTTTTTTTGTTTTTTTACAATATCTCATTAAGTTTGACAAGTGCAGTAATTTTACTGCACAGCTCTGAGAGATGCAATTGTTTTTGCTTCGTCTTTTTAAGCTTGGAAAGATTTGTAATCTTTTCTTATACATGGTTTAAGTTGCGCTGTGCAGCGTTCGCTATCAAAGATTTCAGATTAGTTTTTCACTATCTTATTTTTCACAATAAATTTTTAAAACTTTGTGATTTGGCCAAAAATAATACAAGCATCAGAGAATGAAATTTTGCATTAAAAACAAAATTAAAGAATAACGCTCAGATAAGCTATATGTTCCAAATTAATAAATCTGCAAAATACACATATTGAAAAACCCCTTGTATACATGCGTAACTCACTATGTTCACCATGTGTTCGTATGTGGGGCCCAGACCATGGATATTATTCAACTTAGAGTAACTATTATAGCAATTACAGACATTCCTTTGCCACTGCGGAATACCTTATGGTTACAACCTGTTCAATTAAGCTCAAGCCAGATCTGAAATCTTTGATGGCAAAAACTCTCACACCAGAAACGTCCCGACGACGCCTACTGCTTGAGTTGGTAGACGTGCCAGACACGGATGATGTTATCGGTGTAGCCGGCAAACAGTGTCTGGCCATCGGCTGACCAGGCCATGGATAGGCAGTCGGGGGGCGGAGCCTTGGAGTTGGGGTTGATCACCTCCAGCTTCAGTTCGTCCACGATGCACTTCTCCTCCAAGTCCTACGACAGGAGTAAAAAAAAACCAAACATGATTCTCACAATGGTAATAGACCAACCCATTCAGCTCCACCCCTTCACGTTCTGACCAATCACAGCAGTGCGAGCCAGTCAGTGTGATTGGTCAATGTTCAGTTGCAATACTAAGGGCGTTTCTCAAACTCTGGCTTTGGCCTCCAGCTATTCCCCAGCCCCATTGCCAATCTGAAGCCTTTAATACGTAAATACATAAACAGGCTCTGGCTCTGGGTTAAAACAAAAGACTTTGATGTACATGTAGCAAAAACAGCGTCCCAGATCTTGCCAAATCTGGGGACATAAAATTACGCGATGCCTATGGTTTAGTCTGCTGGGACTGTATCACAATGAGTGATATGCACACTTCGCCGAACAAAAATGAACTACAAAGTCGAAAAAGGGAAACTGGCTTATTAATAATTTGATCAATTTTTATACTGAACGAAGAAACTGACCACAGCAGGATTTGAACTTGTGATCTCAGTGCCAATTTTTTTTTTTTTTTTTTTTTTTAACAATCCTGAATTCATTTCAACCAATAGAACTGTATTTAAAAATCTGTCTAATTTATGTGTCATGTAGCTCATTACTTTTGTCCACAAAACTTACTTTTAGTATGATCATAAGCTGATCAATGTTAGGAATTGAGAATTTTTTTCTAGAATTCATTTTATTTCTGAGGTGTTGTCCCAGCGCGACCACGCCCTGTTGGCTGGTTCTAAGGTTTAAGCCAAGTTTGTCATTAATTAATAGTCGAATACACTCCTTGCCCAAACGCACTCCCTCTATCTCATGTGTCTGGTTTGGGTGTCCGGATCCAGAACAGTTGATGTGGCCAGAGAATAAAACCAGACAATGTTTACTTTACGAGTCTTTTAGCACCCCACACTACACAGATTGGCAGAGGAGGTGACTCTAAGGCTCGACCCAAAACGAAAAGATTTTACTTTAATACCCCTCACCAAAATAGGTCAAGAACAGCAAACTCTTCAAAAATAACCAACCCTCCTGGAGTACAACTGTCTAAACTTGTGGCACAACCTGTTATTTCAAGATTTATGTCAGCAAAATCTTTAAAAAAAGGAGGAAGAAATCAACATGTATGTGAACGCTAAGTGACTTTACATGGTGCCAAGAACAACTAACACAGAAAACACAAACTTTCTTCCTCTATGTTGCACCAAAATGTCCTAACGAAATTCTCAAAATCAAAGGTTGTGCCAAGTGTTTATACAACTATGAACACAAATGGGTAGTTATTTCCCAAGATTTTCTGTTTCTTACCGATTTTGGTGGGGGGGGGGGGGGGGGGTTATTAAAGTAAAATCTTTCCCCCAAAAAAACATCTTCAAATCCAAAAGAAAACCTTATTTATCATAAAAAAGTCAACAATGGTTGCGACAGCAATAATGTTGTGCTGTGCACCGAGATTATAATTCCTATTTCTCAAAACAAACGTTCATACCTCTAACAACTTCAAAAGGCTATATAGAGAAAGCTCAGAATGAGCTATAGCAAGACACGATACGTCAAATTAAAGCTTGCAACTTTTATTTAGGGGGAAATACCATAACCTCATTTTTGAAATTTTACTTCATTCCACACCCATTTTGCGATACCCGTTCACAACTTTCTCAGAATCTACACAACAGTCATGAATGTTTTAGACTGTCTGTCCAAAGGTTTTTGCCCAAAAACTCTACAATTTTTTTAAGCTTTATTTTCTAAAAACAAAGCTCTATGACCATCAATTTTTGAAGGTTATAGCTCGGACTAGGAACGAACTGCAACAATACGCAATGAATCAAATTGAAGCCATAATTTTTACTTTCAGGGAATACTCGACTTAATTCAGCAAGCTATTCTGTACATTTCGTTAAACCCAGTAAAAACCGAACGACGATCTCCACTCACCCAGATCTTGATGGTGGGTCCCGTGGCAGCGCACAGCCAGTAGCGGTTGGGACTGAAGCACAGAGCGTTGATGAGGTCGGCGCCGTCCAGCGTATACAGGTGTTTGCCCTCATTCAAGTCCCACAGCATGGCTTGGCCGTCCTAAAGAATAAACCGGCCAGAAGGCAGTGGAGTTAGGAAGAGGCCTCTGCAGTAGCGCAGTCAAGCACTGGGACCAAATGAAACTGGCTTGTTTTTAACGAGGGGTCAGCTTTATGGTGCTACTTAATGGTTTGAAGAAGTCAATTTCATTCCAGTGTTGAATTTGAAAACAAGAGCTTTAACCATTCCACTTCACCACAATAGATAACCTTTTTTCTCGGGATTCCACACTTCATTATCAACACATAGATCCAAATTGTAAAATAATGTAGGTCATTTTTCACGGAGTCTGTCCATCATCTGAGACAGACCCTGTAGTACAATGACCCAAGCGATTTACTATATGCCCATTACAGCCCCTAAAAACTGCACTGAAAACTCAGTTTTGGGAACGCCTCAATGGGCAAGGCATTACCAGTGTTCTAGACGAGAACTTTCTATAGAGTACTAAGCACTACCGGTAATGAGGTGGTTGAGTACTACTCGAGTACGAGTATTTGGGCCATCCAGTACAAGTACAAGAATCGGAGTCCCAAGTACTTGAACATCCAAGTACAATTCTGCAAAGCCAAGCACAAATACTTGGAGAGCTGAGTACGAGTGCTTGCATAACCGAGTACGAGTGCTTGCATAACCGAGTACGAGTACTTGGAAAACCGAGTAAGAGTACATGGATAAACGAGTACTCGGATAGCCTAGTATGAGTACCTAGATAGCCGAGTATGAGTTCCTTGATAGCCAAGTACAAGCAGCTCTTACCTTTCCTCCAGAGGCACACAGGGAACCATCAGGGGACACCGTCACACAGTTCAAGAAACCAGTGTGCCCGAAGTGGTTGGTCTTCAGCCGGCAGTTGGTCAGATTCCAGACCTAGATTAACAAAACAAAAAGGTCCAAATATAAGATTTTCCCTCCAGTGTTTATTTGTACGAGGAAATTAGTTGCTTTAACTGCATCTTCCTGCTCGAACTTGTTCCCTATATCTGATGTGTCTGGTTTGGGTGTCCGGATCCAGAACAGTTGATGTGGCCAGAGAATAAAACCAGACAATGTTTACTTTACGAGTCTTTTAGCACCCCACACTACACAGACTGGCAGAGGAGGTGACTCTAAGGCTCGACAAAACATCCCCCCAACAATTTGGAAGAAAAAAAAAATCCAAACAAATATTTCACATCAGAATTATAAATCGCGACATTCTGGTTTTCCTGTTAAATTGAACCCCTCCTCCCCTTAAAAAACAAAGAAAAGAAACAGGTGCTGCAATCAAAAGAGCTTCTATGAATCTGAAAAAAAATCCATACCTTGACGACTTTATCCCAGCCAGCAGAGACGATGATGGGGTTGACGAGGTTTGGAGAGAATCGGACACAGGAAGCCCACCCCTTGTGACAATCATCCTGAGGGCAGAGGGGTGGAAAAAAGCAACAATGAAGGCATGTAGATGGTTTATTCAACATTTACTTATTTCCTCGGGGGTTCCTTGGCAGAAGATGAGGAAATTGCTGTTTTAGACATGGGATGAAAATCCCAAAGAACAATCCTGAAGAAAAAACCCACAGAATCACGTAGGACTGAAAACCCAACTTGCGAGTTTCTACCTTTCACCAAAGAGAATATTCCTCAAGTCACTCTGACTTGTTGGCAAAAGGTTGTTCTCAGGATTCCACACTTCATTATCAGCACTGCAAATTTCCTGTTGTAACTTTAACCCCTTGAAGCCGGGTGACGGCCAAAGCCGGTCTGAGGCAAGACACTTTGGCCGGTTGATGTGAATAGCCGCATTCCTGCACACACGCAATCTATTCATTATTCAACTATTATTCTTGAATGGGAGTGTAATGAATAGATGAGGGGTTTTTCAAAAAACCTTTCATTCACACGAAGGGGGCTGGCTCAACATATGATGAATAGGGCCACTCTTCATTGTGGTGACTATTCTTTGCATTGACGTTTAGCTGTACAGCCCTTTCAGTGGGAGCCTGGCTCCCTGGCATTCCATCAATAACAGCCGTCGACCGCAAGGGGTTAAAAATTGAAAAACCTATTACAGTCAAACACCTTTATAACAAGGTCCTTGGGACTTTACAATTTACCTTGTTATAACAGGTACCTTGTATTATCAGTAATGGAAAACAATGAAAAACAAAGACTCAGGACCTATTTCTTCCTTGTTATAAGCAGGATGTTGTATTAACAGTGCTCTTCTTATCAGGGTTCGACTGATATTCATCTTGATACACAGGGGAATAGCCTTTATTAACTTCACTACTTAATTTGCTCACAAAATTTACAAAATGTCTATAACGTAGATTATCCAAATTGTACAATAATGTAGATCATTTTTCACGGAGTCTGTCCATCATCTGAAACAGACCCTGTAGTAAAATGACCCAAGCGATTTACTATATGCCCATTACAGCCCCTAAAAACTGCACTGACAACTCAGTTTTGGGAACGCCTCAATGGGCAAGGCATTACCAGTGTTCTAGACGAGAACTTTCTATCGAGTACTAAGCACTACCGGTAATGAAGCGGTTGAGTACTACTCAAGTACGAGTATTTGGGCCATCCCGTACGAGTACAAGAATCTGAGTCGCAAGTACAGGCATGCAACTTGCAATTAAAAAAAAAAACGAGGAAATTCCAATCTTTAGAAGACTTTGTACAGTGTTTTTCCATTTCTCTTATGGGGATCATTGCATTAATCCTCCAAAATCCTCCAGGCATTTTCGTAAACACCCTAGTAACCTCAATCCTCCGAAATCATCCAGCATCAGATTGGGCCTGATACCTGGATCCTCCATTTTCCTCCAGAGGCAAAAATCCCCTTATGCCCTCAATCCTGCAAAATCCTCCGATGCTTCAGCTTCCAAAGACCCTCAATCATCCAAATCCCTCCTTTTGGCAAAGAGGATTTTGGAGGATTTGGGAAGGTCAGGGTTAATAGTACAACACGCATCAAACGATGCGCTTACAGCATTCTACAAGCTACACAAGTGCTAGATTTGGGCAGATGTGAGAAGCATCCAAATTTTAAAGCATCCAGTTTAAAAAAATATGTTTAGCACTCTCGCATTGCTTCCTGTTAAGAGGCAGCATGCTTTTATTTTCTCCATTTTCTTTGACAACACACGCAAAAGGAAGAGACAAAATTCAACCAATTTGATCTACTTGTATAGTGTTTTGAATCGATTTTGGTAGACTTCAGTTGGCAGAAGCCTTCTTAAAAAAAATGGCAGCTATCTTGAAAAAAACAAATGAGGATTTTGGAGGAGTCAGCTTATATGTAGTATAGCTTTAACCCTAGCCTTCCCAAATCCTCCAAAATCCTCTACCAAATGGAGGAATTTGGAGGATTGAGGGCCTTTGGAAGAATTCATGCAGTGGTTCCCCATCAGAGGGGGGGGGGGGGTGCTCTTACCTGGATGGTGTACTTGCAGACCCCTAGGGTGTTCCACAGCTTGATGGTCTTGTCCCTGGAGCCCGAGACAATCTGCCTATTGTCCTGGGAGAAGGCAACGCTGAGTACATCCTTGGTGTGACCTACAAACCGTCGTGTTGTCTTCCCGCTGAAAAGTAACAAATTCAAACCATTCATTAAATAAGATTCCTAAATACCTGAGACAGTTTACCCGTTCTTATTGGTCGAGAGCCCGTCACGTGGGTGGTTTCAAACGGCCGATAAAACACCAACCGGTTTTAAACACTTTTTCTGGTGTCACACAAAATTTAGACTCCTATGAAATCTGGTTCCTTTTATTGGTTAAACACTCGCGCGACCAGTCACTCTCCCAATTACGCAAGCTCAATACTGCCATTGCGTCCGTATTTAGAGTCCATGATTTCACACTACGCCGGCACTGCTGCGTTGTGCGCCACATCATGCCACATGTTATGCGAGCGTAATTTATTTTCCATATAAGGACATTTTTAGCACTACTTGCGTGAGGCACGAACCATTAAAAAGCTAAAGGGGCGTTTTACAAACCAAGGTAAAACAAATTTAACAAAATCATTGGAAATTTATAATTTTCGGAGATTTTTGCCGAATTATTTAAAAAGATATTTTATTAATGGAAATAAATTGTGCTGCGCCAGTTTTAAATGTACGTTTAAAACCGGCACAGCACATATTTATTCCCAAAACTGCAACAGCAGTATGCTTTAAGTGTTGCTGATGCTGAATTTAGAACAATTTTACTTTAATACCCCCACCAAAATCAGTCAAAGAACAGCAGAATACTTAATTACCATCACTATATTAGGCAGCCCAATGCAGACTGGCGACATCACACAAAAACGGTCTTTATGCAACGATAGTGTAATACATGATTGGGAAAAATTTCACTTTTCAGTGTAATTGTTTTTTTCCCTTTTTTTTTGTTTTTTACTTCGTTAGAAAAACTTTACAGTAAAAGATTTCCAAAGATTTGGTGAGCATCTCCGAGTGCAACACCGACGGGCATAAATGCAGCACAAAACGGAAGAAATATGTGCCCGCCACTTACGTCCCGAGATCCCACAGACGGAGAGTCTTATCCCAAGAGCAGGAAAGAGCAAACTGCCCGTCGGATGACATCACGATGTCCGAGACAAAGTGGCTGTGGCCATGCAGGGCCTTCTTAGGGACACCGTAGTTGGCATCGTCGCGCGTCAGCTCCCACATAATCACCGATTTGTCTGGGAGTAAAACAAATAAATTCCATTGACAACTTGGGAAAATAAAAGACAGATATATACAGGAACTGTGCATATCATTGGTTAATATGCGTGACCTAGTCTAATTATCTGTTCGACTGAGCTGGCTATGTTCCAAAACTAACATCTGATTATACAAGTGTGGCCTAGATACTCGCTATGCATGCATATGTCGAGTGCAATCTGGAGTTTTGCTCAAGTTTATTGTCCTCCCTCCTGAGTTCATATCCCTATGAATGGAATTCATTCAAAGGGAAATTAGCTCAGGAGGGAGTACAATAAACTTGCGCAGAACTCCAGATTGCGCTCGACACATATACTGTATCTTGACTTCAGCCACTTTTACTGGGTCATACTAATCACCGTCAACACACCGTCACGCGTCAACACACCGTCACGTCAACAACTCCAAAATAAATTCTAAATTGACAAATGAGGCATAGAAATGTAATACATAGGCTAAAATAGAACTCTGGTCGGTTTGAAGTCACATTTCACCTATGCAAATGGATTTTGTTTTTTTGACGCGAAAAATTATCCGCCATCTTGCCTTTGATCGCACACACTGCGCTGTGTGCCCATTGAGGCAACATCGCTGCCGAATTCGGAGTTGCATGGAGAGGTCCGTTTTCTTGAAGAAAAAAACTGGCATTTTCAGTTGCTTAACCTCCCATTTTGAAGCCCAAATTCTCAGATTGACCCATACTTTACGGTTTTGTCATTTTTAGAACGTGATTTGACAGTGATCAGTATGACCGACTTTTACTTTGCGCTCAACTCTTTCAGAAAAAGTAACCTAATAAAGACTAGCAAACAGACTAGCAATGGTAACTGCCGTAAAGTGCCAGGGTTCGAAATTCACGGCGGCCACGGCGACCAGTGATTAACCCCTCGAGTACGGTATTTTATGAGAGACGTCGGGGTGCCGCGGCGGCTCTGGCAGCCAAGCGAACCGCTACAATGTGTTTGTGCAGTCAAGCGTAACCTATACACAATAATCCAACAATGGATTGAAACTGCACAAACAGCGGCCAATGTCGTCATCCGGCCTGGTGGCACTGTTTAATCCAACAATGGATTGAAACTGCACAAACGGCGGCCAATGGCGTCATCCGGCCTGGTGGCACTGTTTAATCCAACAATGGATTGAAACTGCACAAACGGCGGCCAATTGCGTCATCCGGCCTGGTGGCACTGTTTAATCCAACAATGGATTGAAACTGCACAAACGGCGGCCAATGGCGTCATCCGGCCTGGTGGCACTTTTTTTTTAAAGCATATTTGCATCATCGTACGCAAGGGGTTAAGAAAGGATCCCACAAAACAACCAAAAAAACAACATCTACAACAAAACAAAACAAATCAAAACACAAAACCGAGTTCATGGAGAAAGTTCCAAGCCCCCCCCCCCATGACGAGTGTGCAACCTCGAAACAATCTACACACGAACACGTAACGCGACCGTTGTACCACTCACGAAACAGTCGCCGGCATAAAGAGGTTGTCGCGCGGTGCTTGCATCAGGGTGACGTCATGCAAGGTCGAGGAGTCACGATTTGAACTCCAAGACAGCAAAAAGACATGTTCTGCAGATGTCTCTGGGAATTAAACAGTAAGTTTCACTTTTTATTTGGATGGTAAGTAAACCTTGGTACATCCATCTGATCATGGAACTCCACTTGTTCCGAAGGTGGCGTATCTAGTATTTTGGTGGCCGTTGTAACAAAATCCTCTTCGTTTGTTTGCACGTTAATATTGTTTCTATTTTAGATCTTACAAAATTCATACTATATTATGTTAAAATTGAGCATACATGTACATGCAACTTCATTATTTTACTAGGATAGGAATTTACTTTTTATGGCGTGTGGAAATAAAACATTTGCGGGGGGGTGGTCTTTATAATTTATCCCGAAACGTATTGTGGTATCTTTGCACCCATAATTAATATAGGTTTTTATTCAGACTTTTACAACTAATAACTACATTTAGCAATCATTGTAATTGAGAAAAAAAGAAACCGAACCCTGTAAACGATGGTCGCGACCTGGTTGTTTTGCAACTTGAGAGCGAGCCAAGGCCGGTTAGGCGCGACGGGGATCATGTTGCAACTAAGATTGTTTGGCCCATCTCCGGCTACGTTATAAACCATGGAGGAAGGAATTTGTTTCGTGCGTGTGCCACCATAGTGAAAGATAGGTAAAGAAAATTGTGGTGTCTCGGGAAACTCACGGGCTGAATATACCGCAAGTAAGTCAGCATTTTCGACAAGAAAACACATCAAAAATCATGGGTTGTTAATGCGTTACTAGTACTAGTAGTAAGCTAGGTCTCACATTAGTTTATTTTGTGTAACTTGTGACAAAAATCGGCGTTTTACCCGCACACAGATTGCATGCAATGTTTTTCTATTTTACATTTTTTTTTAGTCGACAATGAGTCATCTGTATTGACATGTCGGAAAGCTGCTTTTGTCGCCAACATTGTCGACAAAAGGCCTGTCGACAACAGCCCTACGGCAATTGTGTAGTGTATAATGCACCTATCAATTGCAAGACGGACCCTCGGACCCCCGGGGGACGTGCGTCATGTCCCGCTAATGTCAGTCAAATCGTGACGAATGGGGTGCGTCGAGTACGGCTTTGGTTCGTCGTAAATACAAAGCGGGTTGCGTCGCGGGTGCGTCATGGTGCGCCATGCAGTTTCAAGCTTGTTGCACTACATACGTAGCAATTTTGACACATTTTAATCGATCTATGTTAAAATCCAAAATACTGATATTTTGTTTGAATAAAAACTGCTGCAGATCTGTTATGATGTCTACATTTATACGGAATGAAATAAGTCAGCGACACCAAATTGCTTACCGCCAAAACGTTTTAAATGCGTAGCTCGCTCGCTAGTCAGGGCTTGAAATGAACGACTTCTTACTGGCCGAGGTGCCCCACAAAAAATCTCCGTCTTTACGGCCAGTTTTGTCTTGCCCCATATTTACCTTGGCCGCCGTGCCCTTTTTGCAAAAACACAGCCACTACAATCCTTTATATCATTTGTTTTTTCGATGTCATGCCAGCCCTTCATAAAATCTCGCATGTTGGCGATCGTACAGAATTACATATACTTTGCACACAAACTGAATCTGGTCCAGTTTCGGAGTATGCCGATACTTCAAGCATCAACACCCCCACCGCAAGATTAAATGTGTGTATTCGTACGTACACACAAAGCAGCAGGAGTATGTACATGTACGGCAACGTTTACGTGCAGTCAACTGACTTTCTTTTTCTCAGTACTTTGCACGTGCGTGCCTCACAATACACATCGATGTTCGTGTACGAGGAAACGCGCCCTTGTAGGCGGCGCTATGAAGCACGCCTTCGGCGCGCGCTACATACAGTACCGGTAACTTCATGAACTTTGGTCACAACACACGGTGTTCCGATTGTCAAAAGTTTCGATGAATAATTAGGCAAAAAAATTCGACAGAGAAAGAAGATTTCTGCACGTTAATTCACAGAACTTGATCTATTTTGTCTGTGTATGCATTTTCCGTGTTCATGAATTTATTTCGAGGTTGTACCGCTCGTACACCGCAGCGTGTTTTCCCGACATTTTCTACCGCAACACGAGGTTCATCGCCGCCCGCCACACAAAGTGCATCACGCACGCTTACCACCGTACGATAAACGGACAGTGTTGTGCCTTGTACTGTTCTGTACGTCGTGATCGCGTTGTGCCGTACGTTTCGTTAGTGAAATAGGAACCGAACTTGCCATTCAACATCGTCCTCAAAGTAATCCATGTAGAGTAGTATCCTCTGCACAAATTACAAATACGCACACGCAAAAGGTTGGCACGTGGTTTAGATAGGTCCCCGTGTATTAACGTGCACTGTGCGTGCGTTTATGCCGCTTCGGCGCGGCAGTGATGAGATTCGTTCGTTGACTTCATAATTATGTCCGTCATATTGGTCCGTCTTGGTGAGTTGTTTTCAAGACATGGTGCGTCAAAAATTGTGGTTTATAGCGTCAGTTTTACATGAATGGTTCGTCACGAACAGGGCGCAAGGGTGCGTCAAGGGACCCTAGGATCTGGCCTTACATTGAACACTGACGCACATTCCCCGGGGGTCCGAGGGTCCGTCTTGCAATTGATAGGTGCATAAGGCCCCTCTTTAGTTTTGATATTAATACTATAGAGTCAAGGGTATTTTTTCTCATTCCAAAATGACTTTTTTGACCTAAAGCAGACTTATCTTAATTCTTTTGACATCTTTTTTTGTAATTTTAAACAGTTTATTGCGGTAGAAAATGCAATTTTCTGGCGCGCTTTACGGCAGTTGACATGCGAATCAATGCTGTTTTGTGTGTTTACTGTGCGTCGTGGTGATCGCCATCTTTATTTTCACATTGCATTTTGTCGTCTTCATCGCCGCTTTACCCCAAATTTTCCTTAAAACCTTAACGGCATACCTGTTGGTTTGTAATGTCGCTAACTAGTTTTGCAATTCCATTAACCTAAAACTTAAGTAGTCCGAGTAACTTGGACCCTCTATCGCCTTTTTTAACATTTGGACTACTATCGCCAGATCATGTCAAATTATGTTTAAAAAAAGGCGATAGAGGGTCCAAGTTACCGGACTAAAACTTAAGTGGATTTTTGTTTTCTTACTAGGGAACAGGGCCCTACACTACACAATCGCCAGCCCGACTACACAATCGCCAAAATTGATGTATTTTCCCCTTAGGAGACTATGTAATCAGGTATTAATCCCTCAAAAACCATGAAGCAAAATTGCCTTGCCCGGGCCGTTCATTTAGCACAGGCGCGACTAACCTCTCGATGACGATAAAACAATGTCCGGAAATGACGGCGTAGTGGCGATCTGAGTGACCCATCCATTGTGGCCCTTGAGGGTACCCTTGATTATTACTTTTTCGTTCATAGTCATGATTTTTGGCTCCGTCTAAGTCGTGGATGACGACGGATTTTTGGGCCGCAAAATCAGCAGCTGTCGTGTCGCCTTTGAAGGGCCGAGAAAAGAGGCCGATTTAGTCTGGTACCGCCATAAATTGCTGCGGTTGTGCCCACTGATCAGTGGGTTGTGCCATGTGTCGAAATCTGATGTGTGCATGTACATGTACTTCTGCATTCATGATTGCTAGCTTTGTCAGAGGCGGAGACTAGTCTTCATCGGCTCTAGAAATTCGACCATTGGTGGCGCTGTTGCAAAAGTGGGCGGTAGAAAATCACAAGGGAGGGGATAAACATACTTCTACACTTCATACTTCCTTCTTTAGTTTAAATTTCAAAATAATAAAAACGCAACGAATTCCCTGAGCTTCACAATTTTGTTACAATAAAGGAGGCTATTAGAAATCTTTGGACAGTAACAAATGTTTGGGAAAAAGTAAAGTTAACATGATACAACTTCACATGTCAATTAGAAATGATGTATTAGGTCATATCAGGTGCACAGGGATGAAAATTGGGATCATTTCTCATAATTTTATTTAAATCTGGACCCAGGAAACCGTAAGGGTGGTAGCCCTTTACTTAGAGTGGCAAGCCTTGTATGTATTGGGCAACTTCCATAAAAAAGCCAGTATAAATTCACCAATGAAAAACACTCGCACGTGACCCCCAGTGAAGACATGACAAATTCTACTTGATTCACACATGGAGGAAGGATGATTCACATTTCTTTCTGAGAGTTTCGGGACTTATCAAGATTTTGTTTTAAATGAAGACAGTCTTATATTGCTTTGACAGCAATTACTCTTATAAATGTCCTTTTGAAATTCAGCCCACCTGCATAGAGTACCGAAGTGATGACGTCAATCAATGCAATGTTAGGAACCAGAATACATTCTAAACTGCATGTGTTTGGAACCATTGCCACGGCAACTGACGTCAGACTTTGGTACTCTATTGTAATGTTTTGGGCTTGTCAAAACCATTTCACGGAGCTTGCCAAGCACACAAATTTGCTTAGCACAAAAATATGTTGCTTATTAAAAATAGGTTACCAGCCTAAACTCCACGTGATTTTCATGCTAAACGAACAACATAATACCAGTCACAAGCAATATACAACGCATGGAAATATAGTTGGTAATCTTGGTTTTATCAAGGAAGAATTTTCATGCCAAGCGAATTGGCCCCAGGATCAGCTACTATGTATCCATGTATTAATTCTTTTCTGCATTCACAATTTGCAGTACCCAACTGCTAAACAAACCACTAGAAAAAAAAAATCACTCATGAAAACACCAGTAAAGTAATTCCAACACATTTTATTAGGTGATTAAAACGAACAAAAAATTGAAAAACAAGATTTGTAAGGTGGTTCAAATCGACAGCCATTAAAACGTACTTACATCATTGTTTTTAGTATTAACAACTACATGAATTCTTATCTCTTAAATACAAGAACGGAAAGTCTTAATCTCCAAGAGCATTTGTATGATTATAATCCACATTGCAATATTTAGTATTTGGTATTTTGTAACAATGCTAACAATTAAGTTTAATCCAGTAGCGATACAATTTGCGACTCCACTCACCGAAAAAAACTCACGTACATGTAAATACCTGAACTTAATTTCAAAATTCACATCCACTGCTGCAAAATGAAGTTACTTTAAGAAGAAAGGAATGGGTTCCTTTAAACGGACCCCCAGAAACCAATTTCATGGCATGGCTAACCTTTTTTCCATTAATTTGTATTCATATCAGCACGACTTGACCAGGAAACACCAGCTATCAAAAACTGTTCTGCTACAGCCGAATCCAACCGTCTTAGTTATTGGCCAGTACTGGTCTGGCACGAGCGGTCAATTACTTGGGTGCTTCACATACGATATACCCTCTTTTTGTCAATCCCAAAAGCTCAGTGGACCGACTGCAATCAATTCTTCCAGTTATACAAAGTATAGGTTACTCTACAGGTGTGGATGGCCCCCCCCCCCCCCCCCTATCATGGCAGCCACCATCCTGCCCATAAAACATTGGTCAGATTCGTCTATAATTAGCATGTTTCTGCTAAGCGTTACACATCACTATGAAATCTGCCCCGGATTTTAACACATTTCCTGCTTTATTACAATATTTAAAGATCAAAGGAAGTGTAACTAATTTACCTATACAAAAAATAATACGTGGTTAGTCATCTTCTTTATTTCCACATGCATGCAAAGTTTTCAATGGGTGTGCAGTGGACTAATGATAAACGCTTTCATCAAATAATAAAAACAATTTCACACAAACAATTGTTGTACTCGTAGTTTAAAATGAAAAAAAGAACATGAAAGTGAGACCAGCTCGAAAAGAAGTGCTCCATGCTGAGAGTATTGACCGAGGCACACGTGTAAATATGACGCAAAGCAGACATGTTAAATAATTCAAAATCATGCATTATTAAATATTTGATATTACAACAGAATCATCAACACAATAAGGCTCTATGATTTGAACATCAAAGTCATTGTCTCCAATCAGACACACGTTGGTAAAAAGCCGAAAATAATTTACCGTGTATACAGGGTTACACTGGCACGTTCACAGAAATTTACAGAAATCAAAAATGGGAGAAAAAAATGCTTTGAAATTCTTTTGAAATGATTACACAGGAAATATAGATTAAACCCATGAAAAAATCCCACTTTTTCTGATGCTGTCTGCTGATTATTTAAAACAATGCTTGTCATACCCTTTACAGTATACAATGTATATATCTCGTATAGAAATATGGCAACCAATGCCTTATTCTGCTTAAAATGTCACTGCCAGAAACGGACAAGTTCTTTTTGTTCGGTTTTTTTTTTTGTGGGGGGGGGGGGGGAGGTGGGGCATGCAACACTATATTTGCCTTCTAAATTTCAACAAGAAATTAAACACTACATTTGCCTGTTATCATTTCGAAGAACTTAACAGCTTTTTATATTAAAATGTGTGCGACCTTTGAGTAGCCAGAGCATTCTTTCAAGGTTATCAATGCGATCTGCACATGGGACACACATTACGCAACGGTGAAGCAAGATCTGTAAACAGGAGCAATTGTATGATGTTCAGCATCACACTGACAAATTCACTTCACCCTCAAACTGGCATGAAGTATGAATCTGCCGTTTCTTTCAAGTTAGCGCTTGTAATTTTATATAACCCTACTGGCTGGACAGCTATATCTAGCCTGAGCACTTTTGATATTGGCGGTGATAAAATCCTCAAGGATCAATCGTAACACTCAAGGCCTACACGCAGCTAACAATGACTGAACAGACCTTTTTCTTCATTTACCCTCGAAATGGTACAATTCCAACTCGTTTAAACAGATGTGCTTGGATAATAAATAAATATTGACTCCTAGCTCATTTTGCTTCTGCGTGCACTTTTAAAGATCAGTCAGATAACACTTTAAAATAGGTATTTAGGATGAAGGTTTGTACACAAAACCATCTGAATCCGCTCTTCTAGTAAACCTAAATATTAAATGCATTTGAATGAAGGTTTTCTAGCTTGTAACATGAAACATCTATATGTAGTAAACAATTTGATGGGCTAAAAGCAGCATGCTGGCAGTAAATAATGCAGACCGATTTCACCTTAAGGCAAAATGTACATGTACATGCACACATGTGAAGTTACGGTACATTGTCCTTAAAAAACCAAAAACAAAACAAAACAAACAACCACAAAAAAAGCCAAACAAATAACCGAGAACGATTATGATGGTTTCTCAGAACAGTTAGAAAAGCCAAAAGTGATATGTATTGGTAAAAAAACAAAACGTGCATGCACATTTCACACCAAGGTAAATTCACACGTTCGATATCAATCTAATCTCGATTTAAAACAAATGCAGTGACAAAGGAATGATTTGTACAATGAGTACCCTATGAAAGCATGTCAAGATACAAACGAACAAAATAATGTCCGCTGAGTAACAGATAATGCATTCTATTTCATTCCAAAGTTCTGACGATAGCCACCCAAACAAAAATTCAACAACAACAAAAGTGCCAAGAATGTTCGGACGATTTTTCTTCCCCTGTACTTGGTAGTTTTGTATTGGGTAGATATTAATTAACAAAATACAATAAATCTGATGAAAATGACAAACTTGTGTGATAGGGTAATCGTCAACAAATCTACATGAATGATAATACTACCAGAACAAAGGGCTGAAATACAGAGTTAGTAGAATTGTTACCCACAAATTTGGAGTACGTTTATAGAGACTGCATAATTTGAAGATGGCACAAATTCTGTGTTCGCCGATGCCACACTGTGTTCGGGGGAATGTTTACAGAAAGATTATCGGTGCCTCCAAAGCTGTATTTAAAGCTGAACAAAATGTCAATGCAAGTCTTGGTTGAATCACATACAGCAGCGTAACCACTTCAGGTTCTGCTGCATTTCATTACTACATTGCTATTACACATACACTGTCCCTATAAAGTTATTAAATACCGTTACACAAATTTTTGTGAAAAAAAATAGCGACATGTCCTACAAACAACACCATCATCATGAATGTCACTTTTCTGTAAAGCAGACAGACATAAGTAATGCGCTATACATAATCTATTATTACATATACCTCCGATGTACATTCAATGGTGGAATCAACCCTAGATCACCCGAATCAAATCTTTATTAAAATTTTAAAATGAAGCCGACACGTCAGAAACGACATGAGACGGGGATTTTTTCAATCGGTGTGAAAACCCATTCAGAACCCACCATCTGGGATATCTGGGCCGTTTGAATGCGTAATCGAACTCGCAATGTAGGATCCCAGGTCAATTGTGTGTAAAGTATATTATGTTCTAAAAAGATTAAATATTTTGCCCTTCCGTTTTATGCACTGTATACTTGGTGCACTTGAGTTCCTGCGGAGAATTTTTCACCACCAACCCTTGTTCTAAATACATGTACATGTATAGTGTAATAGACAATGCCAGCAAGTGAAAAACTTTAACACTAAAAGCCATGACAACCACACAGCTCAGACAATTCTATAATTCCCCTCCCACTTTTCTAAATGACCCCTCCCCCTTCCAAAGTACTCTCATGCTAATATCCCCCGCCCCTTCCCATGTTCCTACCGATTCCCTTGATACACATATCTTAGATGCTACCTCATCACACATACAAATGAGAATGGCATAATCTACATTACAATTACATGTATACAAAACGTTACGGAGGGGGGGCGGCAATCGTATTCACAACAGGTAAACTGCCAATTCGCCTTGCATGCTCACGGTTCTACACAGGTCATAAGAACGTAATTTTATACAACATTTAATGTTAAATTTCATTACATTTAGTCAAACATCCTGTGTCCCCATGAGGCCTTTAAAATCATTTTGCAATGTTAACTGAAAGTGGCCTTAATAGTCTTCAGTTGTGGCAGCGAACAAGAAGCTATACGTTTTACAGAAATTGGACTTCAATTACTTTTCTTTGGATGTTTATTCTATTTTATTTTACCTTTACAGGAAGGAAATTCAATTTTAAAAGGTCTACGAGAAGTCGAGAATACAGGAATATTCTGTAAAGAAGCACATCCAATTTCCAAGCATTTCCTCATCAACAAAACAATCTTGTCAAAAGAGAAACACTGAAAATTTGACGCCGACGTCTAAATGACAGTTGGATTTTTTTTTATAACTCAGTTGCTGGGCCGGCACAGCTTTCTGCATACACACATACACATCTTTGTAGTTGTGGGTTTTAGCCATACCTTTTGACGCAACATTTACACAGAGAGCACTAAGGATGCCACACCCGCCTCTATTTACAGGAAGTAGTCTGGTGTACGTCTAGTTACGTGCGGTTCTCCCCTTCTGGGTGCTGGGTCAAACTGTAAACTGCGGGCAGAAAGTTGAAAGAATTGTTTTCTTAAAGAAAGGCTAATTGTCGAAGTTTGTGTCTTAAGTTTGTTCACCAAGCGGCTTCTAACGTCTGAGCATTGTGATTAACAAGGAAAAGCCAACAACTCAGAGATGTGACCTTTGAAAAAAACACAGCAAAATTCTCGCAAACTTTGATGCATAAATGAACTACACTTGTCTGAGAGGACATCATGGATGTGCTCACGAATATGGAATTTCCATAGCCATGGTTTGAAAAAGACTACTTGGCTGGTTGCCGTCTACACGCGCATTCCTGCACATACTCAATCTATTCATGTTTTAAGTATATTGTTCTTGAATGGATGAATAGATGGAGTTTTTTCAAACAAAAGGTGGGCTCCAAGTTCCAGGAATAGGACCACTCTAATAAGCCAGTTCGGTATCTCGAAGGTCAAAGGTTATTCGGGATAAAATTGCCGACATAATGTCACGCCATGTTACGCGAACGCCCATTCTGATTGAATTTAACATGTGCGCATTGTGCAACCACCTTCTGCATTCACACGCACGCGTTAGGTCACGCGGGTCATTCGGGATAAAATGCCTTGTGCACATGCGCAGTTAAAATACCGAACTGGCTTATTCAGTGTGGTGCCTATTGTTTGTATTTACGCTTGGCTGCACAGCTGGTTCTTAGCATACCAGCCCCCCATCAATAACAGACGTACACAAGGGGTTAAAGCCAAAGATCTTGGAGAGAACACCAATTTTTAGGACACGGATCCCCGGAAAGGAGAGAAAAAAAGAAATGAATCCAACACAAAGCAAAACTTACAAGGAATATTTTAATTGATCGTCTAATTCCATAATGGCTGCTTGATTCCCACATCGGTAGCAGTAATTTGGAGCACTGAAAATAGTGACTACGTTACGTTCGTGGCACCAGTTGTAACCCTGCAAGGAACAGAATGAAACAAAATGATCATTAAACAATTTCGAAATCTTCTAGAGGCAGTTTGCCATGAAAACACCAGAACATGAAGCTGATGTTGTCCCAGTTCCGAAGCCCTTTTTTTTCTTTCGCTATTCAAGAAAAATTGCCATGAAACATGGCAAAGGAAGAGACGATATATTTCATGTTTTGAATTGATTTGGGGACTCCAACATCAGCGAAGGCGCTTCTTTTTTTGCCTCTTTTTTCAGATCAGAAAAAGCAACATTTTTTAAAATGGTCAACTTTTTTGACAAGTAAGTATACAGTTTAACAGGTTCTCTCACATACAAACATGTCTCACAACAAAACGAGCATGCCCTAGCAAAATTCCCCAGTGGATTCAACACGATTTACCTCCATGACAAGCTGATGGGCCCTAGATATTAGGGTCAGTCCATTCATGTGGTTGAAGTTCTCCGATATATCCTGGCCGAAGGTGTAGCCCGCACCTCGGGGCGAAATGCCCCAGCCGCCACGGTCGTCCGGATCGGACCAAAGCAGGTCGCACATCGGACCCTGGAGAACAAACATTCAGAATTTCAGTTCTCAATTGACATTCTTATTTTTTTTCAAATAATTTAATCATGTGCACTTTAAAACCCTCCTACTATTTAAAAGGTCAAAATCAGTCAACATTTCCTTCCACCTCCCCTGCTATACTTTTACACAGACATGATCAGATTACATGTGGTTTTGTACTATGGCAGGAGGGTCAAAAACAATCACCTTGACTGATTTTGACCCATACAACAACATGGCTCAGAATGTATGTTTGCATAGGTTTTAACTAATACAACAAAATCACAATCTTATTAAACTTAGGCGAACATATCACACAAAGGTCAATCCTAATCCCTTTGGGTTTTCTCAAGAAACCCTGCTGAATTCAACAATATACAACAGCAGCAAAGTGTGAAGCCTGCTGAATCCAACAGAATCCAACAGAATCCAACAGCTAGAACAAAGGGCCTTTTGTTCACTGCACAGTTTAACAAAATCCAACAAATGAGCCACTGTTGGATATCACTGGATTTAGCATGGTAAGTGCTAAGGCAATCTACTTAGTGGTTTCCGCTTAAGGTAATTAAGCAGCCCACGTTATGATCATTTCCGTGATCACCAGATGAGGAAGAACTGTGCAGTGCGATCTTTACGGAAGAGTTTTGAAAGTCAAGGGGGCAGTAACTTTTCTATTTCTTTCTCTCTCAACATATTGAAGCATTTATACGGTCATTTTCCTGCACAAACTAAATTGTTAAATGCTCTCTCTGTCCCACTAAATCCTTAAAAAAAAAAAAAAACAAGACTCGCAGAAATCACTTTTACATGCCCTTACTGACCTCGTGAGGAACTTCTTGCAGGCGATCCAATGCACGGATGTGGTCCAAGGTGTCAATAGAGGGCGACAGACCACCATGAAGACAAAATATCTAAAACAACAAAAAACGAATGCGCAGGGTTTTTTAATATCAAAATGTATACATAAAAAACAAACATTATGAGGCACTATTCATGGGGTTTGGAAGCGTGTGACTTTTTCGGGGGGGGGGGGGGGGGGGGGGGGGGAGAGGTTGTTTACCCATTGGTTTGGTGCCAGTAAACAGACAGTGAAAAACTTCAATGAGCCTGCACCAATCCATTTCAGTTCATGTATGTCAAGGAATGTACATGTACATGTAGCAATTCAAACTCTACTACCCATGCATATCACAGCAGTGTTTATAAATGTACATGGGAATGTGGCATTTACACAACTTTTTTGCCCCAAAAATTTCGAGTTCACAAATCACTCTTGACTGGTCATGCACATTCGTGACAATAAAGTGTTTACATGTATATAATTCACACAAAAAAACACTGAAGTTTTAGGGCACACTCTATGCATTTTATATACAATTTACAGAAAAATGACCAAATTGTCTAACGTTTCCTCAAAACAAGTTCACGTTGGCATATCAATTTTCTAAATATTTTATGACCTTGATAGAGGAACTAAATGATATCTAACATGTATGTTTTGTTTCCTGGTACTTAAGTGTCCTATGTTATATATGTTGCATTCAGTGAAATCTCGATAAGTCGATCCTCAGGGGAATGGGCTCCACTTTCGTGTTAAGCGGAGTTTCGAGTTACTCAAGGTCCCCTTTTTGCCCAAAGATTACGTACGTGAATACCAAGCGAATATCCAATGTAACGGCCGTGAAATAGAGCACGAAATCATCACATTTTTAGGCGATCTTTGCTTTGCTTTCCACCGTTGCAGGCCTCCCCCTTTAGTGTGAGGGAATGGTCCGACAAGAGACAATGAAACGGACCCCGTTTCATCGGTATTAAAGATGTCTCTTTCGCCAAAACATTGGGCAGTCCATTGCGTAGCCAGCCATTCGTCTGTCATCGATTAATCTCCGTAGTCACGACACAGCGCCCTCTCTCGAGACTTGTAACAATTACCTCACACAATTTCACAGGGTTGTCTAAGGGGCATGGTTAACTCGCAAACAGCGACAGAACAATTGGAAACAAGCGAGTTTAATGTATTTTTCGGAGGAAGAAATTATCCTGTGATCTGATGTGAGAAGGTAGTGTTCCAGAGTTTAGGGCCAGCAACTGTGAAGGCCTTGTCCGTGGAAGTGTTCTTAGCTCTAGATACTAACAGCAGAGCTGGACATATATCAAGGTATTGAGGAACTGTGCAGTGGAGATATTTGAAGATGAGGAGGGCAATCTTAACGTTGATTCTTTGACGGATGGGAAACCAACGATTGACATGTTTATAGCAATTTGGAATTACACATACCTGTCCATCCACCAATGCGGTAAGCGGAAGATAGTCAAAGAGGTCGGTGAAGTATTTCCAGACGTTGGGGTTGCCGTACTTGCGTAGGCACTCGTCATAGAAGCCGTACACCTGCGTAATTTGCCGGCTTTCGTGGTTGCCTCGCAAAATGGTAATGCGTCCAGGAAACCTCACCTGAAGATACAAAAAATGCACGCCAGACATGCAAACAAATTCAGTTTTCATGGCCTTGCTTTGAATTGCATATTGCATTGTACTATCTCCTTCGCATCTGTCTAAACTAATTTCCCCTTACCAACCATACTAAACAAGGGTCAAGCACAAAAAATTGCTTAGCATAAAAAGTCTTCCTTGGTAAAAATCGGGATTAGGCCTGCATGTACGTGTACCAAATGTTCATATTGCTTGTGACTGGTATTCAGCTGTTGTTTGCTTAGCATGAAAATCACATGGAGTTTTAGCTGGTATCCTTTTTACTAAGCCAGACTTTTTTTGTGCTAAGCAAATGTTTGTGCTAAGCAGCCTCCTTGAAATTGACCCCAGGAGTGAGATCTTCCACAGACAGGCAATCTTTTTTTTTCAAGATTCTTTGGCTGATCCATACAGTCTGGCAAGTCAAGCACAATGTTACGACAATGGTCTCTTACACCTGTGTAACTTAGGTTGAAATCCCATCCAGGCTGACATGTAGATTAATCTGATGCGTCTGGCAGGGGTTTCTAGCCAAAATACCCTGGAGAGTTAGGATTAAGTCTTTGAGCCCTGTCAGATTCCTTGGGCTTTTCTCCTGCATCTGATATTGAACAGGTTTCTTCAGGTGTACAAGCTTACTGTGCACACAGTGATACAAGGGCGGTTTATATAAGTGGTTCAACCCATTGAATATGGATGACGAATATATACATATAGCCGAGGCTTGAAAAAAGAAACACTTGGAAGGTTGACGGCTATACCCGCATTTTCTGCATATTCAATCTATTGTTCGGTTATTGTGGGTGTTACGCTTGACTACATAACATATTGTGTGCATTACGCTTGGCTGCACAAGCCCCTATGGCATACTGGTGCCCCATTATAACAGCTGGGAGGAAAGGGGTCAATGGAATCCCTGGTTTTATTACCAGAAATACTACATCTATAATATGTGCTTTTATATATCAAAGGTAGGGACAAGCTGTAGAATTCTACTCCAATTGACAACAGGAATGCCACCTTCCAAAATTTCCCGCAGTCTTAACCCTCCCTCTCTCGGTGCCAAAATGGAGCCGACTACCCTACCTATCAAAACCTATCGAGTGACAGGTTGAAACATACAAGCTGTTGGAGAGGAAGGGCTTAGGTTTTTTGATAGGTTATGATAGTTATAACAGTAGGAGGGTTAATTGTTCTTAAGGTACATCTATTGTCCTCGTTTCTGCCATTCTTTAGACATTTGTAAGAAGGTGCTTGTACATCTACAAGCAGAAAAACAAGCCTAGATGAGACACTGCCATGCATGGCACAGCATGGCTACGTGGTGGTGAAAATGAACTAATTACTGTCCTTTGCGGGAACTGCCTATAGCCATTTCCCATCATGCACCCCAATATGAGACTTCCTCTCAAGCAGACTGGAAGACACTGCACAATGTTCAGTTAGGTTTGGTGAAAATCTAAACGTGGCCGGTACAAGGTGTACTAATTCTGTTTTCTTCACAGGAGAGCAAGACACAGAGTACTGATGAACGCACGGGTAAGCATGCATCACAACTCATGACACCGCCCTCTACAGTAAGTGCAGGGAGCGAATGGGATTCCTGTTGACATATTACCAGTGTGAGGTACTCACCTTTAATGAAACTAATAACGAAACCGTCTCTACTGAGTAGTACCCGCGATCAACGTAGTCGCCCATGAAGAGGTAATTTGTGTCGGGTGACTTGCCGCCAATTCTGAACAGCTCCATCAGGTCGTGGAACTGACCGTGGACATCGCCGCACACTGTTACTGGACATTTCACTTCTTGGACGTTAGACTCTTTTGATAAAATTTCCCTAGCCTGTGGGCAAGGAAGTAAGAAAACATCAGAGAAACAAATGTGTTATTAATTGAGAACAGTTTTTGCCGAGGGTTGCCTTGCATGATAGAGCCAATTTGTTATCTGGTTTCCAGACATCTGTCCTGTAATCGTCCAGCGCAGAAAGAAACATATAGGCATATAAGGGAGTTTCACATTCCGCGGCCATCTTGAATTTGAGGGGAACAAAACCGAACGCCATGTGCTATAGAGTACCGAAGTGATGACGTCAATCAATGCAATGTTTGGAACCAGAATACATTCTAAACTGCATGTGTTTGGAACCATTGCCGCAGAAACTGACGTCAGACTTCGGTACTCTATAACGGATATAAGACTGTTTCAGTAGAGCGCCCTCTGTAGGCCACACTAACTTTGTGATATCTGTTATAGCACTTGGCTTCCGGTTTATTCCCCTTAAATTCAAGATGGCCGTGGAATGTGAAACTCCCTTATTGGCATGCCCTATAAAGGTTGGTGAGACCTCACTCAGTATCCTTTGATACTCCTAAACAAAAACGTCCGTTTTATCAAATTATTTTTGCATGTACAGTTATTGTGCAGATACTGAATATGAATGAAAAAGTGACAAGAGTCTTCTTTCGGACAGCGCTCCTACAATAGAACGAAGCGCTGAGTGGCAAGTTGATGAAAAATGACATTTTGGTCAAGATTAGCAAGGTCAGGAATAGCCCTAGAAGGACGCTATGATATAGCGTCCTAGCGCCCAAGTATGCAAAACAGTCCTATGCTAGAAACCGAAGATCACAAATCACACTTTACCTGCATAAATATTCTTGGCATCATTTTATTCAAACAGTTCAACAGCCCATCTCCCTGTTCGGATAGAAATATTCCTCCAAGAATGTCAAGAACAGGAGATATTTGCGGCGCAAAATCGTCTCCAAGCGACGCTGACTTCACAAACACGAGGAGTAATACCCACATTTAGAACGTTTATCAACAGAGGGCGCAATTTCGGCCGTGCACGCCCACAGACATAAATAACCCATGTCTGTCGCGTGGTACTTGTGCACGCGGCGACTGTAAATTGCGCCCTCTGTTGATGAATGTTCTAAGTGTGGGTATTACTCCTCGTGTTTGTGAAGTCAGCGTCGCGTGGAGACGATTTTGCGCCGCAAATATCTCCTGTTCTTGACATTCTTGGAGGAATATTTCTATCCGAACAGGGAGATGGGCTGTTGAACTGTTTGAATAAAATGATGCCAAGAATATTTATGCAGGTAAAGTGTGATTTTTGATCTTCGGTTTCTAGCATAGGACTGTTTTGCATACTTGGGCGCTATGACGCTATATCATAGCGTCATTCTAGGGCTAGGTCAGGAATAGTAAATGGGATAGCCAAAATATGGACTTGATAAAAATGGAAATTTCTCCAAACTCACATAGCTCCAACTTCTGCAAGAAAGTTGCATTTTTACCAATATATTGTTCAAAATTATGAAACTACATGTAGAGTAGGCCTAATTAGTAAATACAACGGCAATAAACCTTTTCGACATTCTCAAAGCATCATGGGAACTTCATCAGCTTTAACTGGCATTAGAAGAGCAAGCACATTAGAACGGACGTGATTAGTCGCATTGGTCACATGTTCGTTGTTATGCTTGCAAAAATCCTCTTCTGATTGGCTAATAATGTGACATTACTAGCTGTTCTAATTCCAGAAAATTGCATTCATCAGTAACTGGTACCCTGAGAGGGATTCCCCAATTATTTCCTGTATTTGTATTGCCATTTAAAATTGATTTTTCTAGTTATTATTTTCCTTATGTTCCATGCAAAGATATGTGAAAAGGGTATCGCTCAACTCATGAAAGATATTAAGCATAAAATAAAATTAATATTTGGACTGGTTCACAGTGCCATAGGTTTGTGTATAAATTACATGGTTTGTTTGGCCTCCAAACCCACAATGCATTGAGAATGTCGAAAAGGTTTATTGCAGTTGGTAGAGCTCCGGTACGGTAACCCGGAGGTCGCAGGTTCGAATCCCGCTCCTGCCAGTTTCTTTGTTCACTTTGAAAATGTATTCAAATTTACCTAGTCAGTTTCCCTTGTGGATTGTTTGACGAATGATAAGTTAAAAAGTCGTATCCTCATTGAGTGATCCCCACAATGTCGCTTCCCAGGTTGTATCGTAAAATTGGGTGTGATCCCTGGCTATACAGCATTCTGGGTTTATGACTTCTGACTAGCGCCCACCCGAACAAAGATACTGACAATTTGGGAGACCGCCAACATAGGGCAAGATAGCTCAGTTGGTAGAGCGCCGGTACAGTAACCCGGAGGTCGCAGGTTCAAATCCCGCTCCTGCCAGTTTCTTTGTTCACTTTGAAAAAGACATCCTTTTTTTGTAATTTTGAACAGTTTATTGCGGTAGAAAATGTAATTTTCTTATGCGCTTTACGGCAGTTGCCATGCGAATCAACGCGGTTTTGCGTGTTTACTGTGCATCGCGGTGATTGCCATCTTTATTTTGGAGTTGCCATCTTTATTTTGGAGTTGCCATCTTTATTTTGGAGTTGCGTTTCGTCGTCTTCATCGTCGCTTTACTCGAAAATTTCCCTCAAAAACTTAAAAGTAAAACCCTGCTCTTTATCTACGGCATACCTGTTGGTTTGTAATGTTGCTAACTAGTTTGGCAATTCCAATAACCTAAATGTGGGTTTTTGTTCCCTTATTATGGAACAGGGCCCACCTTACATAATACTAATACTAGTAATAGCCAATAATACACTTTAAACAGATTGCTTGGTGTTTTCTTGTATTTTTGCTCCTCCTATCAACTTGAGGTTGCACAAGTCACTTTAGAAAAACGACTATTTATAATTTTTAAGAGCTAAAAATATAAATAAAACAGCAATCCTAAATTACACTATTTACTGAAATTATTAATTCCATATGATATATGGTTTGTAATGTAACTTAATGATTGCAAACAGTGACATGGGCACAGAATCGAAGATTTTTTTAAAGGAAATTTAGTAGGCCAAACGTTAGGCCTATTGGTTCAAAATCTGTGACGATAGCCCATGGAAAACTAATATTAGTAACAGCCCATGTAATATTAATAGCTACTACAGTGATTAAAATCTTGGACAATTGGGGCAGAAAAAAACATTTCACATTTTCAAGATTTTGTTCGCGTTTGAAACATGTTGAAAATTTATGTTGTCATGCTTGACATTGAAAATCACGCCCCCATGAAATTTGTACACAGCAAATACCTGCCATTCCGATACTACATTATTTCCCAATGTTAAGTAAACTTAGAATGGTGGAGACTTCTCCGGCTAGGAATCGGGGAACTTCATTATTCATAAACATTTAAAGTTAAACCGCGATGCTTCGTCGACCCACCTTATCACACAGTTGTTTCACTTGATTTTCCTGCAACTGTTTGCATTCGTTGAGCTGCTCAATCCACTGATCTAACTCCTTATTATTCACTTTATCTGTCATTGTGACACAACTGAATGATTCTCGAAATTCTGAAGAACACTCCTGTTCGTGTGTGAGCAATTCGAAGGTCGTAATTTGGGTGGAAAACACGAGGATAAAAATATTACTCTCTGTCGACTGTACTGCACTACCGGCAACCTGCGCAACCGCCGTGTGTGCTGTCAAACAAACATGGCCGCTCATTACGCCGCTACGTGAGTGACGTCATGACCAACCCGCCGTGCAACTTAGGGGTTTTTCGAAACGCTGGCTTCGGCTTGGCTTCGGCTTAGTCTCCGATTTCTGAATATCTGAGAAGCAAACAAAATGTAAGTATTCTAATTTTTACTTTCATCATCAACCGAATGAATGTTCCTGAAGCAGAACATGTACCAAAATTTAGAATATTTTCATTTGGTTTGCTTCTCAGTTATTTATTAGTCGGAGACGAAGCCGAAGCCAAGCCGAAGCCAGCGTTTCGAAAACCCCCTTAACCCGCCACAATCCTGACGAAATTTCTGATCAATAAAAAGTCAGGCGCCGTTCCTCGTATAGTGCAAACATGAACGTTACTGCGGTTGGGGCACACACAAAGAGCTTAAACTTTAAAAATAGACTTTGCTGATAAAAAATACATTTTTAACTTTGATGTCATGAAAAACAAACACTTGAACGATCTGTCCGATATGTGCATGTGTGGACCAACCAAGCCAGTGGACACAATTAAGAGACTGTTTTAAACTATCGACAAAATCAAAACTCCGGGGGGAGGGGGAGGGGGGGGGGGGGGGGGGGGGTGTGCAGAGAACACCCTTTCACCATTTCCACCCCATTTCGCCCTTTTCTAATTCTCGCCCCTGGGCCCTTCCCGAAAACTACTACACAGAAAAACACGCCGGCAGATGATCTTTCTCGCTTTCCGTTCAAACGAAAACTACGGAAGCGTATTTAGGACATGGCCAAAACAAAATTTCCCGCCCACTATTTCGCCCGGGCGGATTAGTATTTCGCCCGGGCGGATTAGTATTTCGCCCGGGCGGATTAGTATTTCTACGGGGGGGTTTTGGGGTTTAACCCCCCCCCCCCCCCCTTGGGCTGCTAAAAAATAAAAATGTTCCAGTGTCGGGTGTCGAAAATTCGGCACGCTGGGATGTGTAGGCCAATCACCTCAGGTAACCCCCCCCCCCCCCCCCCCCCCCCCCCTTAGTTAAAACCTAGATCCGCCCCTGAGTATATGTTCCGATTAATCCGCCCGGGCGAAATAGTAATCCGCCCGGGCGAAATACTCATCCGCCCGGGCGAAATACTCAACCGCCCGGGCGAAATACTCATCCGCCCGGGCGAAATACTCATCCGCCCGGGTAAAATAGTGGTCTGGAAAAAACATTTTGGGCCATGTCCTAAATACGCTTCCGTAGTAAACCCATCGGGCCTACCATTTCACTTTTTTTCATCTGAAATATCTTTGATATGTTTATCATTCATTTTTAGTAAAAATAAGCCAGTTCGGTATTTCAACTGCGCATGTGCACAATGACATTTTATCCCGAATGACCCGCGTGACCTAATGCGCGCGTGTGAACACAAAAGGTGATCGCACAACGCGCACGTGTTAAATTCAATCAGAATGGGCGTTCGCGTACGTACCATTGCGTGACAATACGTCGCAATTTTATCCCGAATTACATTTGACCTTCTTTTCAATCCCTTGTGACATTTTTCAGGAAACCAACGTTGTCGAATCTAGGATTAGACTGACATTAGGGGTAGCCTAAAGACGGGTGCGCCAGGTTTTAAAAATAATGGTCCAAAAAGTTGCTCATTCCGAATTGTTCGTCCGCAAATTTATTTAAAGAGCGGGGTGGGGGGTGGCTTCATGAAGGCACCAATGTCGTAAACCATATGTTCTATTTTGGCTGATAATTCTATTGTAACGTTTTATAAAATTATTTGAAAATTTACTAAATTATTCTAATACATGTTACAAATATATTTCTGCTTTGTAAAATAGCGCCCTCTTCTCGTGATTGAAACTGACGCACTGATCTCTACTGTCAGTGTAGTAGAGATCAGTGAACTGACGTCGTAATTTTCAGAAATACAGATTTTTGTTGTTTATTA
Source organism: Hippasteria phrygiana (assembly GCA_037893225.1). NCBI lineage: Eukaryota > Metazoa > Echinodermata > Asteroidea > Valvatida > Goniasteridae > Hippasteria > Hippasteria phrygiana. The sequence continues at coordinate 708,697 of JAZGUH010000038.1, read as the reverse complement.
CATAAAGATATTGGTTGAATTACAGGCCGATATGAAACTCTGACCCAATATAATCGTGGAAAGTAAAATATAATTTCCAGCTTTATTGACGTCATCTGGAGTGACCCGATGACCTCAAAAACAATGTCTGGACTACCGCCTCGTATCTGATACTAACGCGTGTAATTGATTGGATACCGCTCACAGCTGTACATATGCACGGAACCAGATGGTGTACGGGGGTGATATGCGATGCGTTAATCGATTGTGAAGCTACCCGTACCTTCATGTGAATTTTTCTCCACCAAATACATTTCTCCTGAAAGTGTATCAAGACCCAGTTGACAACATTCTCCCCTGATCAGTGGGGTTAACAGAATGTATCCACAGGATCAACCTCCCCCCTATGAGTTAAAGGATCAGGAGTACGCGAACTACGGTCAACAACATCAACAGCCACCGGCGGCGCCATACCACGGTTACCCACCACCACACGAACAGCAGCAGGCTCATCAGCTGAACCAGAGAGCGGGATACCCTGGACAAGGCCCCAAGCCCGGTCATGGTGGACGGAGTAAGACCGGTGATCCCAACACGCGAGGGGGGCAGGGGGGAACCGGACAGGGTCAAGGGCAAAGCAGGTATAATACTTCTGGGTTTTTTTCAGTATCTGTTGTTGTTTTTAAGTACCCCTTTGTCATGTTTTTCTCGTTCATTTTGTTGTTGTTGTTGTTGTTTGTTGTATTTTATGTTTTGAACTTTTGTTTTGTTTTGAACTTTTGTTTTGCTTGGAACTTTTGTTTTGTTTTGTTTTGTTTCCAGGTCTTGCTTTCTCAAAGTTCAAAACACTTCACATCAAAAATGCTATAAGTTGGCCGGCAGAGTGTGAACTGTGAAGGATATTTTTTTCTAAAGGAAAGGGACAAACTTTTGATTGGCTAATAATATACAAATAGACAAATTGTGCAAATTCAAAAGGTAATCAAATGATCTACATTATAATTAAATTTATTCTTCAGTAGTGGCGGTAACTTAAGCCCAGGTGAATAATTTTCCATACCTGTTTCATTAGCCTTTTAGAGGTATGGCGGACACAATAGGAGAGGGCGCTATTTGATTTGGGTATACCTTTCGTTAAACCACAGGAAAATTCAAAGGTGAAGATTAGGCATATGGATTGTACTATGGATTGTACTTTAACTCAAAACAATATCTGATTCTGACTTTCACTGGAATTTGTGTTTTCACAAAATGTTTACCCAAATCAAATAGCGCCCTCCTATTGTGTCCGCCATACCTCTAAAAGGCTAATTGAAGCCCCTGTACTATAGTAATGACATATCTAAGGTTAGGGTTTAAAAGAACATGTACATTTTGTACCTGATTGTCATTTTTCCATGCGTTGCTCAGTTTGGTATCCATGGATACAGACATTATGGGGTTCCAAACTTCCGACCATTGTTTACACAATAGACCTTATCGCAAATACCGCCAGCTTGAGACGTCACAATGGTCAAAAGGCATTGTGGGAAGGAAAAGTGATCAAACATTGATTCTTTTTCCTTCCCACAATGCCTTTTGACCATTGTGATGTCACAACCAGGCGGTATTTGCTATAAGGTATATTGATCAAATGAGACTTAATTACAAAATCATTATGCATTACTTGTATTGACGTACATGGTATATATTTTATGCATGACGTGTTGACTTGGTGTATTGACTTCCGTTGTGTATGATTTGTTTACGGGCATTAACTCAAAAGTAACTATGGTGACTGCCAGCTCATTTCATTGTAAATAATTTATGTCATTGATGCTGGATACAACATGTAATTTCGTGGGAATTTTTCCATGTATAAATGAACATAAATTTTGATTTGAAAATTTGATAGGAATCCACAGCCCAAACAGTCGGGGCAGAGACCGCAGCAGAGACAAGGCCAGCAGCCTAAACCAAAAGCGGTTCGAACGCGCAAATCCATCAAAGATTATTCCGAGATTAGTCTCTGCATCAAGTACTCATTATTCTTTGCCAACTTCTTCTTTTGGGTGAGTAGTGACTTTTTAAATGTTTGCTTAATTTAGTTCTTGCTGATTTAGTTACTTACAATGTAGGGATTTTAGAAAGGAAAGGATTTGTTCTGGTCTTCTGGATGATTCTGAACAAATGGAAGTTTAAGCAATTAACCCCTTGCGTACGGATGACGGAATTTGGCGCAAACAAAACAGTGCCACCAGGCCGGATGACGCAATTTGCCGCTGTTTGTGCAGTTTTAATCCATTGTTGGATTATTGTGTATAGGTTATGCTTGACTGCACAAACATTGTAGCAGTTCGCTTGGCTGCCAGAGCCGCCGCGGCACCCCGACGTCTCCCGTAAAATACCATACTCAAGGGGTTAAGGGGCCTGTACAGTTGTCAAAAGTTATGTGTACACCCCAGTCCTGCAACAAATCCCTCAATTCATCACAATGCCGTGAAGCAAATCCAAATGATAATGCACTCACGAGGAAGGACTGTATTTTCTCAATACTGATTATTTACACTAGAAAAATTGCAAGAAACAGAGCAGCCCCAAGAACAATTGAAGTAACAATTTATTGTTTTTAAATATTTTCTGTCCAAGTGTATGTAAACTTGTGACCAGGGGCCAATTTAATGGAGCTGCTAAGCATACAAATTTGCTAAGCATGAAAAATGTTTCCTCGGTCAAAACATGATTACCAACCAAATTTCAATGTGATGTAGATTGTTTGTGACTGGTAGTCCACGTATTGTTTGCTTGGCATTGAAATCTCATGGATTTTTGACTGGTAACCCGTTTTTACTAAGCAAGACTTTTTCGTGCTAAGCAAATTTTTGTGCTGAGCAGCTCCGTGAAATTGGCCCTAAAACTGTACCTTTTAACCCTAACCCCCCTCAGTCCTCCAAAATCCTCTATGCGGTTTTGGATGATTTTGGAGGATTGAGGAGAAATGGTGATTTAGTACCTGTTGATTTTGGAGGATTAAGGAGAAATGGTGATTTAGTACCGGTTGATTTTGGAGGATTGAGGAGAAATGGTGATTTAGTACCGGTTGATTTTGGAGGATTGAGGAGTAAGGGTGATTTTATACAATGTAGTACCGGTTGATTTTGGAGGATTGAGGAGAAATGGTGATTTAGTACAGCATCACCCACCATATACATTTTGCTATTGTTTATAATTTAACTTTTTGGGAAAAACTTCATAGGTTTTGTACACTGGTTGATTTTGAAGGATTGAGGAAATGGGGAACATGCATCAGAACACAAGTCCTAAATTTTGGAGGAATTTAGAGGATTGAGGGTGAATGCAACTTTTTGGGGGGAGCAATTGGAGGATTTTGAAGGATTGAGGAAGGTTCCTAGCCAAAAGGGCCTAGTGGGTTAGGGTTAACCCATTGAATACGAATGACAGCTATAGCCGCGGTTTGAAAAAACAACACCTGGCCGGTTGATGTCTATACCCGCATTTTTCTGCGTATTCATTTTATTCGCCTGTGTGTTACGCTTGGTTGCAGCCATACTCAAAGCGTTAATTCTGTACAATTGTTGCATTGTGCCTTGGATACTGTAATTTCATTGGTCAAGATTTGGTCATGTGGCAAGTTTGTAAAAGCAACTGTTGCATCATTTACATCAGTGAAATGTCATCTTGCACATCATTTCCATCACATCATCATCTTGCAAATAATACCCCCTCCCCCTCCCCCCCTCCCCCCCTCCTCCCCCCCCCCCCCCCAACATAGACAATTTGGGAGACCGGCAAAATAGGGCAAGAGAGCTCTGTTGGTAGAGCACTGGTACGGTATTCCAGAGGTCACAGGTTCAAATCCCGCCATTTTTTTGTTCAATTTGAAAATTCATTAATAAATCAAATACTGTTGATTCTTAAACACATGAAACTTAACTTGAAAGGAGCAGCATGCGGTGCAGGATGTCAGCATAACAGAGCAATGCTGGCATAAAACTTAATTTGTTTGTATTCATTTCCTGCAGAGTAAATCACAACTTTTATCTTTTGCAATATTAAACTATAGGCCTACATACATGTATGTAGTTCATTCAATTATAATCATGCTGGTGACTTTTATGTACAGGTCTGTTTTCTAGCAATGTTGGAAAGTTGCCTCTTGAGTTAACAATGCCCCATTGTCCAGTATTATTTTGTGAAGGTTTAGCAACAAAAGGAATTGCTGAATAATCATGCCTTACAATTCCCCAGTTTGTTTGTCCCAGTGGACCCGTAGAAAACTATAATCAGCATATGATTAGAATCAGGAAGAATGCCCACACACATGTTGTGTGACTCATTTTAAGACCTTGAATTGTACCAGTCACTGGTTTGACTATTTGCCCAAAGTTTATTAGTTGAAGAATTCTGGACTTGGTGTTTATGTTCACCAATTGAATGGCATGGAAATTACACATTTCAGCACTAGCTCATTGCCATTGGACACATGTTCAATCATTTTGTAAATGTTGATGAAAAGATCACAAATATGGATTTTTGTTTTCTTAATCAAAATGGGTTGTTTTCTGTTCGTTTTTTTAGTTCAGATTTGTGAGTATTTTTTATAAAGGATTACCATTGTTTCCACCTTCCCTTCCCCTACAAAATGGAGAAACCTGTTTATTAAATCATGTAGCCTCCCCTAAAAAATTAAACCTTTTCGACATTCTCAAAGCATCATGGGAACTGCTCAGCCGTAACTGGCATTAGAAGAGCAAGCACATTAGAACGGACGTGATTGGTCGCATTGGTCACATGTTCGTTGTCGTGCTTGCAAAAATCCTCTTCTGATTGGCTAATATTAATAATGTGACATTATAGCTGTTCTAATTCCAGAAATTTGCATTCATCAGGTACCCTGAGAGGGTACCCTGAGAGGTACCCTGAGAGGGATTCCCCAATTATTTCCTTTATTTGTATTGCCATTTAAAATTGATTTTTCTGGTTATTATTTTTCTTATGTTCCATGCAAAGATATGTGAAAAGGGTATCGCTCAACTCATGACAGATATTTAGCATAAAATCAATTAATATTTTGACTGGTTCACAGTGCCATAGGTTTGTGTATAAATTACATGGTTTGTTTAGCCTCTAAACCCATATTGCATTGAGAATGTCGAAAAGGTTTATTAATGGAAAATAAATAAGAAAACGATAACAGTTACATGTAACTCTTGATTGATAATCTCTCTTTAGTGATGACTCCTACTGATAAAAATATCCACGACAACTCCTAACACAGCACTGGCCCATAGGTGTTTTTTGTTATTATAATACGTGCACATGAAGCAACTCTCCATTCCCTGTGGATTGCACTACTTGTAACGTGATCCCCCCTCCGCCTTCTTCTGAATGTGCTGAGGAATTTTCGGAGAGGGTGACAAGCTGAGAAGATTGGCACATTGCAATGTATTCAGTGATCATGAAGCCCATTCATTTTTAACCAGTGGATCGTTCAAGTGCGACGATAAAACGCATGGCATCGCTCAGCCTGTCGTTGGGATTATTCCTATCATAGAAACACGAACAGGAAATATTTATGTTTCAGTATTTGTATTTTCAGTTTCAATTGCCGATTCGGCGATTCCCCGAATGTTCCAAAATTTATTTAGTATTTCAATTCTAAATAGTAGCACATACAATGTATGATATCATACAAATAAAGAATGTTTATGAGTGCGATGGTAAGAGTAATTTCATGAGGTGACAGATTGAATGTTCCATTCCACGAGATAAAGCCGAGTGGAATGGGACATTCCATCTGTCACCGAATGAAATTATTCTTACCATTGCACGAATGTGAAACATTCATTATTTGTTTTATACAACACCTGAATAAATCCTCGTCGGATTGCATGCATGGATTTCTTTGTGTACAACGTGTCGTTTTCCCTTTTCAGTCCCGCATACCCGCATAAAACCGCGACAAAAAGTTGTCAAGTTCCGAATCAGTTATTAGAGCTTCAATTATTATTCCTGTGTGTCTTGCAAATTCCTCTAATCGTTTGACTGCATATTTGATTTGTCTCTTTGTGTTAGCAGCGTCAGCATCGCCTAAGAGTTCCAATAATTCGGGAACATTGTCCGCCATTTTGTATGAATGACAGCCGTGTTGTAGCGCCACCTATAATGACCGTGAAATTCACGAAGTTACATCACACGCCTACCGTGTGACGTAACTTCTCGCGGCGTGCGATTGAACAAATAATTCATTGCACGTGATCGACGATCCACCAATCAGATAGCGGGGATTTATTCAGGCGTTGTATAAAACATAATGATGCATGTATTTTGTAGGCCTTATAATAGGCGTATGTATACATAGCAGCCATCTTTAGGTTTTTTTGTCATTTTAAAAATGCTGTAACAATTTAAACATTGGTCTACCCATGGAGGTATCCTACCTCCATGGTCTACCCATGCATGTCTAAGGTTAACAAAAACACTTTCCTCTCAGATCGTTGCAGTGCATACAGTATAGAGGAAGGAAACATGCATAGTCATGTACATTGTACTATCCCTGGATCCAGTTTAGGCATCACTACTGTATATCTACATGTACATGTACACATGTAGACGTGTGTATACACCTGTTTTTGACTGTGTTGAACTGCAAATATCCTATACATGTATGTTTAAATGAGTCATGTTTACAGTACTACATGTAGTATATTATATGCATAATAAATGTGGTGAAAGGCCAAGCCCACAGAATCAACTAACGAGATACTACAAAAATATACACAATCACCGTTTGTTTTTTCAAAGGCCTGTGTTCTGCATCGGCCAATTAATCATCGCGCTTAGAAATTACACGCATTGCTAAAACTAAAAAGCTGTACATACATACATACACGTCCTACATGTATGAGGTACATGTATTTGTACACATTATGGATTCCAGTGATCTGTCAGACAGATCTATTTGTGGGGTCCTCTGTGCTGCCCTATAACCCCCTTCGGTTTTTCTCCAAACCCCCTCTAAATCCAACATAAGCTGACAGCCAGAACAAGATGTTTGTTCGCTGTCATGTGTACAATGTACAGTAGATTATAACACATGTTTGTTTTAGTATGGTTTGAATATCTCGTACCATGCTGAAAGGAGTTGTTGACAGCTAGAGACAGATAATTATTGAAGGTAGCACTTTAACCAGTTCGCGCCGGGATTAATATAGCAGCCAACTTCTGATATACAGCCAAACGCCACAAATACAGATTTGCAAGAGTCATTTCAACAGTATTTGTACAATATTTCTTGCCAAAACCTGATATATTTCAATACTCCGGGTGCGCCCACCGGAGCGTAAATTGTAGAACAAAAGGCCGTGCACAGCGGCCAAGTTCAAGTTCAACACACGGTCAGCCTCCACAGACTTCTCGGACTTTGTGTGTGTGTGTGTACAAAACAAATGAGGGATTAGCGTGTTGAGACGTCACCCGGAGGTGAGTCGAGGCAAGCTTTACGTTTGTACCTGTCAGCCGTGCCCGTGTATAAAAACAGCGAGATCGTGTTAACACGTCCTCCAACGCGAACTGGTTAAAGACTAACTAAAACTTAAACATATGGCATTAAGCTTTCATACTTCATCAGATGCAGGGCAGGTCCAAGAATCTGCACGTTAATTAGTGTACATGTTATAGTGTTCATCAGTAACCCTCTTCATGCAATTAAGATCCCGGTGTTTCTAATTATAATGTTGGGCATCTGCGGCAAGGAGAATACCCACAAAAATGTTAATCTGTTGTTAGTTCTTGGGATGATTGTGTAATTAAAGAAAACATGGTAGTTAACTATGGGACTACAAGGGCCCCCTTTTCTTGAACTCAACATACAATTTATCCTCTGATATCCAATATTTAATAGTGGGGATATATAGATTTTTTCAAGCTCACTCTGTGATCTCTTTGTTGGTAAGAATAAACTGTTTGCATGTTAAATTTGAACAAGTCATTGCATGGAGGAAGGAAATGGTCGGTGTAAACTATCAAGGACCAATATCATAGAGCTGTTAAGCATGACATTTTCCTATTAAAAGCACGGAAAACCTTGCTCAATAAAATCAGGTTACCAGCCAAAACTCCATGTGATGTACATTGCTTGTGACTGGTATTTAGCTGTTGTTTGCTCAGCATACATGTACATGTAGCAATCACAGGCATTTTTCAGTGGTTTAAGCAAGGATTTTTGTTTTTAGGCAAATTTGTTTGTGCTTAAAGCAGCTCTATGAAATTGGCCTGAAATATTTAAATAAAATATAACCTGGATTTTTCAAGGGCTTGCTTAGACTAACAATTGCGTGTACATACACACTGGAATGCTAGCCATGTATCACCACAATGATGAGTTTTAATGGGCGTCATCTACACGATCTGCATATATGAAGAAAACAAAGTGGTACTCAAAGACAAAAGTCATAATTGGACATGTAGAAATGTACATTGTACATACATGTATATGTACATGTACAATTAGTCAAATCTAACGTAAAAGTGGTACTCAAAGACAAAAGTCATAATTGGACATGTAGAAATGTACATTGTACATGTATTTACATGTACAAGTAGTCAAATCTAACGTAAAAAGATCATGTACATTTGTACATGTTTGAAATCAACACATGATTATTTTGTTTCACTTTCCCACACTTCTCACATGCACTTTTTGTGTATTTGTTATATCTCCATATGTTGGTTGCAGTTCATTCACTATTAAAAGTTCATGCCAGGGTTGTGTATTCCTTTTAGCCCTGATCTGAACCTTTCTCTTCCGATTCCGAATTGATGGCATTTCCTGATCAAGTAGTGTATCTGTGGGGATTAGGGCCATCCGAGTGCACAGCCAATACTTGTAATCCTCATGCGAGTCATGTGACTAGATGAGAAATTGAGTTTGACCTGAAGTTTTTAGGGAATCATACGTGTACATGTATCTTTTCCAGTTCACACGATGTTAATAAATGCTGTAATTTTCCATCCTTTTTTATATTAAATGAGGATTTAAAATCTGCTAAACAAGTAGGAATGAGCTTGAATTGATGCCCTTTGCAGCTGCAGTATGTTTTCCAAACTAAGTGTTTTTTGTTATTCATGGTGTTAAAAGAATAGGGTAAAAATGTGTAACTTGGATCACATACTATCTTTGCATCATAATATCATTTAACTGCATTCTTCTGTAGTGTTCTAGTGCCAGAAATATATGAAAAAATGCATTGGTATATTTATAATTAAAGATGGGTAATTTGTTGATTTCCTGTGCGTGGCCTGTCCATTTCCCCGAACTGAATGATTCAGAGATTTATTCTCCACTAATTGATGTATTACAATTCTTTACCCATGGTGCGCCCAAACAGTTTAAAACTGGTTTCCATTGGGGCCTGCACACATTTTTACATTAATCTCCACTTTTAAATAAATCTCTGCATCTTTCATCTTAACCCGAACCCCCCTTCAGTGTTTTTCATAAGGCCCTGCTACATGTAGTGAATCCAGCAATTTCCAACCAAACTGAAATGAGAAGCCTGCTTATCAAAATTGGCAAATTCAGTGGCAAATTTGCCCCGCCAGTCTTGGCATTTTGCAGCTATCCTGCTGAATCCAACAAAATCCAACATGTATTTGTTTGTATCAGCCCTGCCAAATACAACACAATCCAACAGGTACATTTGTACATGTACATATGTATATTGTAGCTACTACATTCCCCCGCCCCCCCCCCACCCCCAACCCCCCCCCCCCCCAAAAAAAAAAAAAAAACCCATAGAATTCTAACTTGCCTTTTGATAGTGTGTGTGGTTTTCTACATTTTGTTCTTGTATGTAATGTCATAACTTGAACTGAATGATAAATGTAGACATGTTAATACGTGTATATTGTACATGTATGTACCTAATCCTAACCCCAGGGTTTCCCCTTAACTTTTTTTTTCACTAGCCGGCCGGACCAGTAATGTTGACTTTTTACTAGCCCGCCAGCATTTTCACTGGTCCGCATGTTTTTTTCACCTTTTAGGCTACTTTTTTTGTAAGTAACCTGACCAAGTACACTGTATTTACAAACATTTATTACAAGCTGAGAGTAAGCCTGTTCGATATTTTTTTCATATCGAAAATCGTATCGGCCCCTTAAAAAAACCCGGAATATCGGGGAATTCGATATACCGAAGAATATCGCGATATATGTTACTTTTGGCCGCATTACGTGTGGATTTGTCCCGTTTACTTTGCTCGAAATTCCAGTAACTCCACGGCCTGAAATTTTAGCAGGGCGGCAGACACAATGCAAGCGCGTACGCGACGCCCTTACGGCGACGGCGTGGAGTCTGGGGCCCGCTTAAGGTCCCCGGGAAATTTTGGATTCTAGATGCTCTATGGTGCAATCTGAGGCATTTCCTGGCCACTTTCTTATGAGTCTGAAATTCTAGCGTACGGCAAATACTTCTACAAATCATAGAACGTCACACAACTTTGCACCCGACAATAACATTAAGATCACTTATTTTAATTTTTCACGAACGTCGTATATATACCACATTGAAATCACTTGCTTACAAATCACGGTGTCGCCCACTAACCCAGCTTTGAAACTATAACTACGCATGCGCGTCTTTTTGACTAGCCTTTTCTCAAGACGCAGGTTTGCACAGTGATCGTTATACACGTGCGCTTATTGCTGCAATACATCCTTTCAGGCTTTAACAGAGGCTACTTACATTGTTTGCAATAAGGTCAACCCCTGTAGCGCATCTGCGCGTGCGCGTTGCTTTGTTGCTAGCCTTGGTCAAGTGCAAGCAACCGCACTGAATGCCACCGTCTTTCCCCAGTGTACAAGGCACACGCAGTTTAGGTGTAGTTACGTGTAGCGAACTGCGTCGCGTCTTGAGAAAAGATTAAAACACGTGGCGCGCATCCATTGTACATTGTGCAATGTCATGTCGTCTTCACAAAATATACGACACGATCGTTTGTTGACAGCTCGCCCATGGTATTGTCATCTGTGTTACTAATCAATAATGCTGAAATAGAAACAAACGCTAGTCTTTCTGGAGTGCCATAAAGTAGCCAACTGAAGGTAAATGTCGTAAAACTCCAAATACTCAACGAGCGAAGGGAAGCCTTGTCAAACCGGCCCCCCCCCCCCCCCCCCCCCCGTTCCTGCTGCTCAATCCCGGCGGGCCCGATCCCGGTGGCCCCGATCTCATGATGCCGTGGTGACTTCCGTCATGTATTTTTGTATTCCTCCGTTCTTCCGGTAATGAAAAAGTGACGTCATCACGATAATATCGAATATCGCGATATTTTTCTGCCGATATTTCGGTATCAAAATAAATGGATATCGAACAGCCTTAGCTGAAGTGAGAGTAAACTCCACGCAATCGGGGATCGCTGTTGACAATCTGGCTCTGAAGACGCGCGCGCTTAGCTTATCTTGGCATTTTTTTTCACTAGACCGCCGGACTACTTAGAAAAGGGTTTTGACTAGACCGCCGCTGTTTTGACTAGAATTTGTCTAGCGGACCAGCGTTAAGGTCGAACCCTGCTAACACCCATTGGGAGCATGCAAAATCATATTAAAATTGGAGGATTCGGGACTGTCCACCAAATGTACATATGTAAGTGTACTTTTGTTGTATTGTCCTTGGTGTTTTACGTGGGTACACAATAGGTGTATTTTATAAACTGTACAAGGGCATGCGTCACAGTTCCGTGAGTCTTCCATGTGTTGTACATGTACAATGTACGCGTGATTGTAGTTTCTGCCCATTGTAATTTTGGGTGTGGTTGAAAATGATGGATTTCAAATCAGTACATTGCAATAATGTCATGGCCGCAGTATGTTTACAAGTACATGTACTTGTACACAGAATCTGTTGAACGTGAACAGATTGGGTTACTGTAATCTATCTGTCTTTTGTTGATTTACCAGTTTCAGTTAATTGCTTTTTCTTTATAATGCAAAGATTGTCCATAATTTAGGGGCAACTTTCTGACATGTACATGTATACATTGCTTGTTTACCACATGTATATTCCATCAGGTGATCTCTTTCACCTTGAGTCCTACTGACCCTTGTATCTAAGCAACTGGGTCATGAGTCATGCTGAAGCATTTTGCCCCCCTCATCAGTTGTATGGTGCATTTTCTTTATAGTACCTTTATGCCTTGTGTACATTTTATAATTGGCATAATTTGCATAAATGTATTAATACTCGGTGATGAACCAATTTTTGTTTCCTCACGGAGTAAAATGAGAGAAAATTTTGAATTCCACTGTGTTCTGTTTGTTTAACAAAATTGCATCTGTGTTGTTTAAGCCTTGGGTGTATTTTTTTTCAACTTTTCAGACTTGAACATTTTTTTAAATATTTTTTCTTGACAGTTGACTGGATGTGGCTGCATTGCTGTTGGTGTCTGGGCTTGGACTGACAGGGTAAGATGGCGTCATTGAAGAGAGTTCACCTCTCCTTCCAAATTCCATCCCCTCCCCCTCATTCCCTCTCCCTCATCCTTCCCCATTGCCTCCACTCCCAAGATCCCCTAAAAAAAAAAAAAAAGTTACAGAAAAGAAAATGTTTTGCAAAATGTCAATGCTACAATGTACCTGCACATTTGATTCCAAAACAAGGACGAATTTTACATGTTAAATTTACTTCTTTGGCTATATTTATGTATTACCTCCACCCTACAAATACATAATCTTCAGTTCACCACATATTTTTTGTGTACATGCATTTCCTGTTTGCATATTTTCCGCAGAATGAATTCATGAGGTCAGACAGGGGTCAGGGAACGTACATGTACATGTTGTATGGTTGATCGGTTAGGGGTTGTCCCCAACTAATATCCTTTAAGCTGTTCCAAGAATGTTAGATGTAGAAGACTTGGAGTTTATTGAACTTGGTTTTTAAAAGAACAAAACCATTTTTTTTCTGATTTGGCTATTTTTTTTTTCTGTCAACAATTAACAACAGTGTACATGTTACACGTGATCTTAGGTTTGATTTGACACCGGGCTTTCATATTTTTTTCTTAAACCTTGTATTTGGCATTATGTGTGGCAGCTTGCTTACCTTCCTTTTATTTTTATTTTTCTATGAAATTTTTCAATAAATTGTGTCTATTATCGGACATTTTATAAAACATTTTTTCCCAAGCTTTTTTCAAAATGTGGTTCCGAAAATTTGGGAGGCTTACATATCTTGGCTCTAAGGGCAAATAACAGTAATTGTTAAAACTATCTTGAAATATTTTAAATCATGCATATATACTAGATTTCAAAGTAGCTTAAAACTCATAAACACAGGTATTGTCCAATCACAAGAGTGTCGGAGTTTTGCCGGACTGCAGTTGGGAGTGGTCAGTGGTCAAAAGGCCCCTTTAATGAATGGGTCCATTTTTTTTTTTTTTTTTTTATAATAAAATATGATAATGGATTTTACTAGAAATGTCACATTCTGCCTAGAAACCATGTGTATGAGTTTAAAAACCTCTTGAATACAGACGACGGCCATAGCCGTGGTTTGACATCTGTTGATGTATTCCTGCACGTATTAAATCCATTCATGTTTCAACTGTATTGTTCTTGAATGGGAGTGTAATGAATGTAAACAAAGCTTTCATTCAAGGACCACTCTATTCAGTGTGGTGCCTATTGTTTGCATTTACGCTTGGCTGCACAGCCCATTCTTGGCATACCAGCCCCATCAATAACAGCTGGACACATAAGCTCAAGTCTCCAGCACTGCTTGATGGCCTTCCTAATGCTACTGAATTTTGATTAATTTCTAGGGAGCGCTCGGTGATCTGGAGACATTTCTGTCATCCTCCCCCCTCCTCGACCCTGTCCTGTGGTTCATCTTAATCGGTTGTGTCATCTTCCTTCTGGCAACGTTCGGCTGCATTGGCGCCTTGAGGGAAAACATCATCTTACTTAAAATTGTAAATATCAATAGCCAATGTTCTGTTCCTTCCTCCATGGTTTTAGCAAGGGTGAGTGGATGGGAGGGGGGGGGGGGGGGGGGTGGGGTGGGAGGGTAGAGGGTGGAATCAACAGAGTTTGTTTGGGATTCCTACATTCACTGTGGCTGATTGTAGTGTTTTGATCGTAGGTATTATACATTTGCCTCTGCGAAAGAACTTTCTTAACCCCTTGAGTACGTTTTTTTACGGAAGATGTCGCGGTGTTGCGGCGGTTCTGGCAGCCAAGCGAACCGCTACATTCTGTACAATGTGTTTGTGCAGTCAAGCGTAACATAAACAATAATCCAACAATGGATGGAAACTGCACAAACAGCGGCAAATGGCGTCATCCGGCCTGGTGGCACTGGTTTTTTGTTTTTTTCGGCATATGGCGTCTTCCGTACGCAAAGGGTTAATTTCAAAACATTAGGCCAGCTATTTTTGTTCATTTGTTTTGTTGGTGTCATGAGTTCCATTATAGTCAATTCAACCTGCCATCCCTCTACATTTCTTTACTTCCTGGATTGTATAAAAATGGAGGCATCACTGCAGTGATAATCAATAGTATTGGATAAGGCCATCACAATAGAATTGTCTGCCCTTGTTTTCAGGGATGTATTCGAGTCCATCACAAGTCCCTGCAAGTCCATCACAAGCACTCCAGTGAGCTTTGACAAAGGCATTCCTTTGTCATTGTTTATCCAGTTTGACAGGCTTTATGACAGGACTTCTGGCTGGACTTGCGAAAGGACTTGTGAAAGGACTTGCAGGGACTCTGCTTGTTTTGTCCCACACATGACATTTGAATAACCTCAGCTGTCTTCAATAAAGAGGATTTTCTGACTGGATGATTTATTGACTATTTTTTTCCCCGGATACATCAGATCTCCTACCTACCTCCACAGCAATGCTACAAGGAGCAAATGTGGTTGAATCTGCTATTGTGTATAGTTTTCTATTGGTCTGGGACACTTGGCTTTTCGAGAATGGATTGGATTGGCAGGTGTGCTTGAATTTTTAGGGCAGGGCCCGAAACCAGCCTGGTCACCCCTGGCTACATGTACATGTACATGACTGATTGCACTGTGCTTAAAGAATCTCGACTGCAATCAATCCTGTCAACATTTCTCCAGAACTTCCTGGTTGATTTTTCAAGGATCTGAGAGGGTTAAGGCTTTAGGTTAATCTTTGGCTTTGTTTTGTCGTATCTTTCCTCAACAGTACAGCGTCCTCTTGGGAATAATCCTTCTGCTTGAAATCGGAGGAGGGGTGGCCATCTATTTTTACCGAGCCGAGGTAAATCAAACTGTTCTGTAAACTATGAAGTGTTTTTGTGACGACCGATGTATCAAGTCACGACATGCATGTATTTATCAAGAGCTATGTTACATGTACATTCGGGATGTCTGGTTGTACACAGTGAAGCCTCGTGGGTACAGCTATACGTTTGAGGACAAGAGGAGAAAGAAAATACAAAGGAATCTTTCTTGTCCTCGGGAGTCGGTCTTTTTGTGAAAATCGGTCTTCGGACGTAAAAATACGTTCTTAGTCTATGGGGTTGTGTTATATTAAAGAAACATTAGGGAACACAAACATTGTCCTCAGTAGTACCGGAAAACACGACTCTGTGTGCCTGCACTTATGCACAAATCCAAGGAAATTTGATAAAATACCACCTATGGAATTATTTTTTGAAATTGAACTGAATGGTATATTTGACACATCGTGTGGCCCTAAAGTCAAAGTGTCATCACAATATAAAAACATACCAAATTTAAATAGCATTGAAATTAACACATAAAATTTACGTCACATGCAGACTAGAGTATGTACAGAATGCTGCAAACATAAAAAGTTACAAAATCCACAAAGGGCAAAGCTTCCAAAGAAGTGCTCTTTGAGTAGCTATTCTGAAAGTAAATAATATTTATATTTTTTGTATTCTTCATTCATACATCACATATGCACCAAACCAATCATGACCACAACCTGGACCCGTTCACTTTTCCCCGTGAGAGGAAGTGTTGAATTAGTGCACTTGTAACACTGTGAACCCCTTAGAGGCGATTTTCTATTCAAAATGGACCGGGCGATTTGGACGATCTGATTTTAACAATGGGCTTCCAAAATCACATCCTACTCCATTCAAAATCACATCTGAAGCCTGTAAACTGTTGTCCCACCCTGACAAAGAGTACATTGTGACTTCTGGGCTTAGCAGCTTAAACCGCATTGTGATTCTGGACTCTGGATGTGATTTTTGGACCCTCATTTGTTGAAATCATGTCCACCTAATCCTCCTGTCCATTTTGAATAGAAAATCACATCAAAGGGGTTCACGTGCAGTTTTGTAAAGCGCTGCAACTACAACCTTCTAATCCACATCCACAATTTTGTTTGTGCATGGTAATTGGTTAAAACAGCTGCAGCGACGTGTGCATGACTAATTTGAACAGAGTTGGTCACAAAGTAATGTGCCGATACACCCATGCGGGCGTGAAGAAGTCCATTGACGTATGCAGTTGATCGTGTAGAGAAACTATCAATTTGGTTATTTTATAAGGGAAACATTTCCCAACAAAACAAAGATTTGTCGACAACTTGACATTTCCTCTGCCATTTCTGTTCCGACTGATTTTGTTGTGTTCCAGTATTTATATTTATGGGAAGTCTCATACATAACGGGTTTATTCTTTTAGTTAGTCAATTTCTACAAAATGATTGTATATATATATATATATATATATATATATAAATTACAATCAGGCTTTACTTTATTCCTGCAATGACGTTTTGTGTAAGGATATGGGTTAAACAAGTCCGAGTCTCGTGGCATATAGTGTAGGAGGTTTCTCCGTACACCTACCAAAATAACAGGATATCGGGAAATTAACCAACTCCGCTTGTTTTATCAATCTCCCACTTTCTTTATTTTGGGATTTTTTCTCGGTAGATATGCAGAGCATATAAAAATGTTTCACACATTCTTTTGTTTGGCTCAACTTGAAAAGATTACACATTTTTGAAGCAAAAAATTGGAGATTGGTACATCTGTGTTGGCAATGGTAGGCCTATTAGTTTGTTAGTTTTGGGTTACTGCAGATTTTGGTGGGGTTTTGGAGGGGAAACAAGGCAAGGACAATTTCAACAAATTATAGAAATGTTTTATACAGTGCTTTTTTTTCAACTTGAAAAGATTACACATTTTTGAAGCAAAAATTTGGAGATTGTTACATGTGTTGACAATGTTAGCTTTTGGTTTTCACTTTGAGAATTTATTTAAATTTACTTAGTCAGTTTGTACCTTGACATATGGAAAGCCAGATAACAAGAACTTGGAAATATACCCATGGGTGTATTGCTGTACATCGTGCGCATAGTCAATAGTCTTCTAGATACTATTTATTTTCTCAAATTTATATTTTATTCAGACAGAATTCATGTGATCACCCTGCAAACACAATCCCGAAAATCTCAAGCCAACCCGTGACTTAATTAGCGATTTACGTAGTGCGGTTTTGAAATGCGTCTGCAGGGACTAATAATATATTAAGTGTGTGGGAATATCGGTGAACATGTGGGATTCCCATTTCCCCACAAGGAGGCATATGAACGGTCACTGAAAATATAGAGGGCAGGGTCATGAAAATTGTTGCCAAGGCAACAGCTAAAAGGGGCTTCTTATCAGCATAATAAAAAAACATTTTCACCACTATTTAATGAGTAATTTTATGGTAGCCCGACTTTTGGATTTTGTGTACATTTTGAACACAAACTGTCCCACAATGCACTGCAACGTATATCTTCGCTACGCATTTCTGTGCTGTATGTAAGAAGTCTGTATATGATCTGTGCTTTCACAGATGGTGAAGTGTTCATTGTTATGGTGGGATTTTATAACTAGAGTCCTGGATTATCACAGCTGATGAGAACATATATTGAATAGGGAAAAACAAATTAGACTTGGTGCTTGATACTCAAACGGGTTGGGAATTCCAATTTCATTCAAAGCGGCTACGTTTTCTGTGCCAGCTCAAAATCACTGAATTCCACCTCGGAAATGAAGACATACCGAGTGAACTTGAGGCCAGGGGTTGTGCAGTCAACAATCCACATACGAGTCTTGTTAGGAAATCTGCCGCGCCAGGAAAGTGGCAAGGGGGACAGGAATAGATTCATCTTTCTCCGGCTTGGGAATATATCTTACTGTGTACACCTCACCGCATACGTCAGTGAAGTAGTCATGCCGGAAAATGCAATTGGTTTGGCAATACACGAAGGGGGGAGAATAGATTTATAACATGTATTTATGGCAGTTGCCGTCCAGTGTGGCATTGAACCCAATCCTATAAAATAAGGTAAAATAGAACAAAAAAATGTCTCGCATCATGCCATGTTTAAAAAAAAAAAAAAAAAAGGAGGCCCCTTTAGTTTTATTGTATTCTGAAATCCTCCCATGCAGTATTTTCCACCTTTTTCCCCCCAAGATGGTTTCACAGACATTGAAGTCCGCAAATCGTTTTAATAGAAACTTACAACTGAAGGTATTTCCGTTCTTCCTTTTTGGATGGACTTTTAGAAAATACATGTACACCCAAAAAATTCAGCCTCGAAATATGGAAGCGTTTATCATACCTCTATTACACCTGCTTGAATATTTGTCTAGGGAAGGGGGGGGTTGAGAAAAAAATCTAATTGTATCTATGGCACATGAATAGAAGAAATTTGTGCGAGATTTTTTTCTGTAAAACAGAAACCTCAGACATCCACTCCAGAGCCTGCTCACTTTATAAATATTGGAAAGAGATGCTTGTCTGTTTTTCTCACCTTTTAATATCCCCCCCATTTCGTTTGTGTTCTGCTAATTTTAGATTGAGGAGAACATTGTCGGCAAGTTAACAGACATCGCCATCACCAACTATCGAAACAATGAAGACTTTCAGGACCTCATCGACGCAATACAAACGGGGGTAGATCATGAATCATTCGTTCTTGTAAAGTTGATTATGAATTAGGCATTCAAGCTTTAACGGTTACTAATGAATTATTCGTCAGATATTAGCAAAGTTGCTGGACATGGTTACCATGAATATGTTACATTGTGCATTGTCTCAGCTGTTATCAGTTTTTTATCTACCATGGCATAGCCATAATATACAAACTAGATCATAACATGCAATATTTTGTGCAGACAAATACTGCAGATGCTTGGAAAATGCCCCATACCTGACTGGAATGTCACCTTCGGTCTTTAATATTTTCCTGAGATTTGTCCGGATTTTTCCCGATTTCAAGATTGCAGATTTCCAGCAGCTTAGGGGGACTGTTTGCTAAGCAAATTGCTAAGAATTTTTTTTTAGTTTACGTCATAGGGGTGCTCCTTTAAAGTATAGATTTTGTAAAAAGGGGCTCTGTACTAACTTAGATGTTTTAAACTTTAAATTACAGTTGATTGTATGTAAAAAAAGATGTTTTACCTTTCCCATAAAACTTGATTAAGTAATTGTACTGAAATCCAATATAGCCATTACCATGGCAACATCTTTTGGTAGAAAATGCAGTGCATTTTTTAACAATGCCCTACAAATTAAATGCCTGCAAATGTTTTGGTGGATTTCTGTTTCCCTGACTCTACTCAACAGCGTTGTTTGGAGGCGTAAGTTTTTTTGGATAAGTTTCACCTCCCATTCCTGATTTTGCTTTTATCTTTTTATTTGACAGCTTTCATGTTGTGGGGTGAACGGTTACGAAGACTGGAATATGAACTTATACTTCAACTGCTCGGAGGCCATAGTCGGCAATAACAGAAATTTGGAAGCTTGTGGAGTACCCTTCTCTTGCTGTGTCAGGGACAGTGACGTCGTGAACACCCAGTGTGGCTATGGTATTCGGTTGCCCACGAAAAACGTAAGTGTTTGCCCGAGGGTTTTTATCAATGAGTGTCGGAATTTGATTTAAAAATCATTTTTTTCAAAGTTTAGATTTAAAAAATTTGTGTCTCTGAAATTTGGATTTGAAAAAAAAAATCGAATGTCTGAAATCAATTTTGTTTTTGAGATTGGGTTTCTGAATTTGGATTTTAAAAATTTGATGTCCGAAATTGAAAATGAAAAATTGGGTATCGTGTGGATTTGAAAATTAGGTGTGCTAGATGTGGATTAAAAAATTGGGTGACCTGATTGTTCTTTGACAGTAATTTGTCTCTCTCTCTCTCTTTTGTGTTTTAATTATGTGCATGCAAATGTCATTGTTAAAAGTACAAATATGTTAAATCAACTGATTGAGAGTTTGGATTTGTTTGCAATTTTTTTTCTTTTTCGGAGGAGAATAATAAATATTTGCAGGTATTTGAGGAAAACTAGCGGTCTTCTTCAAGGACTATATTTTGAGAAATTTGGCGGCCTACATGTATGAATGTTTGACTGGTTCTGGCATAATTGCCATTCTCGTGTTGTATGTTACAACTGCTGTATCTAAGCTTCAAATTTCAATTCATGGCTTTCCCTGGACGAAAGTTTTTTTTGAATGAAAAAGCACGGACTACACAGTCTGATGTCTGTCTGATGTCTGTCTGCAGAATGATCTACATCTACATGTGAAGATTGTCACTGTATGAATATAAGTGTGCTGCTCCTAATTAAAAATTCAAACTTATTAAGTCTGTAACTTATCGTCGGTCAAATTTGTGTATGAAATGCCTCATTGAAAAGCTCGTAACTTATTTAATACTACCAATTTTCTTTTTGCACAAAGTTTTAGTCCTGCATTCTGCAGAACAAAAGACCAATTGTACACTGCCAGTTTCTTGTGAATACTCTCTAAAGAGAGCTGTTGAAAATCCTGTCTGCAGATTCCTGTACACAACCAATTAGAGTCCGATTACACATGCCTGCTGTAATAGATTAACGTGACTGGAATTCCGCAAATTTTATCGAGCGTCTGCAAAAGCAATTCCACCACAGGCTGACATTTTGCGCACCCGGTGGAGCCGGTTAATTTTAGAAATAAAATGAACATCATTAAGAGTGTTTAATGACAGACTGACGTGTTGTGGATATGATTAAAGTAGTCTCACGATCATGAACATTTTTGTGTGAGAAATATTACTGGAAAGTTGAGTGCAGATCGAGCAAGTAGGTATATGAGAGCTACATTGTAGCTGGTTTCCTTTTCCAAAAGTTTAAGACAAACTTTTTACCAAATCCTGTAAACCTCATCAACACCCATGAAGACTTCTTGAAGACCAAGCAAATGTCTCCGGAACACCTAATGACCTCAATAGAACACCTCGCGAACGCCTCGCAAATACCTTGCGAAGCCCTCTCGAAGCCCTCGCGAACCCCTTGCAAAGCCCTCTCGAACCCCTCGTGAACCCCTCGCGAACGCCTCGCGAACGCCGTGTAAACACAGGAAATTTAACATGATTGCATTGCAGCTTAGAGCAAGTTCTAGATGTCGCTCGAACGCTGCGTGGTTTGACTAGCTAGTCCAACTGGATCAACCTATCTCTGGACCATGGTTTCTCTAGTCACTCGCGAGTTATGTCACGGTTTCAAGATGGAGGATAGGTAAACTGGGCAAGTTTTGCAAACGTTTACGTTAAATTGTTAGTTTTGTCCAATGATAATAACTCTTTGCAATAAGATAATGAATTATTTATTGCACTAAAGTTAGGCAGAGAAAATAAAAAAAATATATAATAGAAAATAATAATGACGTACCAACATTTGCTTCGTCATGTTTATTAACAATTAGCAGATGACATTCTTTACAGTTTGTTGTTGCTACACAAACTAGATTTGACGTAGTTGATCGACTAGATGCGTTCGAGTGAAAACAGACCACGCATGCGTGATTTAAATCGCAAAATTGACAAAAGGGACTAGATCAGCAGCACCCGAACTTGCTCTTAGCAGCTGCCTCTTCTCCTAGTCGACCGTTGAACAGACATTTTTAGGTTTCCTTCCACTTTTATTCCTGTACAGGAAATTGAGAAAAGAACGATCATCAATCAGATTGGTTGCATCGATGCCTTCAAGGCGTGGCTTAAGACAAACCTGGTGGTCGTAGCCATTGTCGCTGGAGTTATCCTGCTCGTGGAGGTAAAAATGACAAAATCATCGGGACGCTGGTGTGACTGGCAGACTGGAGGGGTGGTTGTTGCTACCTCGGATCTGTTAGGCCCTTGCCCTTAATGTGTTGACCAATGACAACCGCGACTGGATGTGTGGTGCACACGGCTGTGAACTTCAAGTGGCAAGGCTTAATGGATCACTCTGTTGTTTGTAGACCTTGCCTATGGCTGAACCAACTAGGCTGCTTAATAATCACTGTTAGCAGGTCTCTCAATTTCATGGTTTCATACTGTAAGCAAGTTTGTTTCTCCCGAGTAGCCTGATCAGTAAATAGGCACTTGGGCCAATTCCACAGAGCCGCTGAGCACATATTATTGCTTAACAAATTTTCCAGCTAAGCACAAATCAGCTGAGTACCAATGACAAGCAGTATACATCTCATGAAATTGTAGCTGGTAACCTGTTCCTGCTTAGCAGAATTTTGCTGTGCTCGACTTAGAAACTCCAGGAAAACGGCACTCGGTCTCCCTCCGGTGCCAAGAAACAAGGAAAGAAAACCCCATGGAACAGTTATTCATGTGGGAAAACTCAAACAATCGGATCGGGACGAAAATCCGGATCCACCTAGTGCACCTGGATGGGAATCGAACCGGGGTCACCGGCGGTGGAAGTTGAGAAACCAAACTACGACGTCCTTAACGACCAGTTGGCTGCTTATTGTGGCCTTAGAAAGTCCTCGTAACAGTGAGCACACGTGTATTTCAGTCCTTGGCAACGAATTTAGGGCCTTTTCTTGTGCTACAGACGAATTTCACATTAGCTCCGTCTGTGCCCTTCCGTGTTGAAAGTGAGGCTCTCAGTGCTAAACTAACAAAGTTATATTCAACAAATTCATTCATGCATGAATGAATCACGCCATAAATGGCAGTGCAGGGCACGTTCAGCATAGAAGTTGTTTAATTAGCACTGAGATCCTGACTTTTAAACCTGGAAGTGCGCAGATCGGTGCTAAATTTGCTCAATTAGGGATTCGTCCGTTATCGATCACCTATAAATCCTGTTTGTAATTTCGCGATACCTTTGAATTATTCACTCTGCTTCAGGTTTTTGGCTTCTGTTTCTCAACCTCCCTGGTGAGCGACATCAAACGCCAGAAAGCGAGATGGCGTCACTGAGCACCAGAGGGCGACAGACAAGCATTCTCCTCCTTCGTCGTGAACGCACATCCAACATCAGATATATTCTATTTCAGTCACTTTGTCAGGGCATGTCACGTGAAGTACTTTTCTATTGCATTTTTACACCATGGTTTTGGAGCCCCCCCCCCCCCCCCCCTCCCGAGTCATTGATCCCAGAGACCACAATATTTTCTACCATTCCAAAAATGGGACCTGTGGCTCAGGGTTAATTAGTGCTATTATTTAAAAAAAACGCAATGTCACTCTCCCATCTAATTTTGATAGTTTTTATATAATTGTATCAACTGATGGCAGTTGAATCACTTAAAGGTACATGTATTACACGTCTTTGGTAATTGATTAGTCTCAATCTAAAAGCTGTAATGTTTGTAAAGATGACTACCAATCTTCCGGAGAAATATTTCCATCTGAGATGCTGTCATTTGCGAGAAAATTGTGTCTCAAGACCTCCAAAAACGCTGTCAAAACAATGTTACTAATTTCATGTACCGGTATATGTTGAATCACACAAAGTATGAACACTGTCAGTGACATTTCATACCAAGCCTCGTGATCATATCAATGAAAACTTTGCTGCTTTTGTACCAAGACACCTCCAGCTAGTAACCACACCCCCAGCTAGTAGCCACACCCCCAACTAAGTAACGGCACCCCCAGCTAGTAACCACACCCTCAACTAAGTAACGGCACCCCCAGCTAGTAACCACACACACAGCTAGTAACCACACCCCCAGCTAGTAACCACACCCCCAGCTAGCAGCCACACCCCCAGCTAGCAGCCGCACCCCCAGCTAGCAGCCGCACCCCCAGCTAGCAGCCGCACCCCCAGCTAGCAGCCGCACCCCCAGCTAGCAGCCGCACCCCCAGCTAGCAGCCGCACCCCCAGCTAGCAGCCGCACCCCCAGCTAGCAGCCGCACCCCCAGCTAGCAGCCGCACCCCCAGCTAGCAGCCGCACCCCCAGCTAGCAGCCGCACCCCCAGCTAGCAGCCGCACCCCCAGCTAGCAGCCGCACCCCCAGCTAGCAGCCGCACCCCCAGGTAGCAGCCGCACCCCCAGGTAGCAGCCGCACCCCCAGGTAGCAGCCACACCCCCAGCTAGCAGCCACACCCCCAGCTAGCAGCCACACCCCCAGCTAGCAGCCACACCCATGATGTAGCAGATACCTGTCACACAGATAGTCTGAACACCACACAGATAAATGGAATCTTCATGTAATTAGTCAAACTACATGTACAAATACAGTCTGCGCTCCAATTTACACTCATGTTTGTCTGAGTAGAAAAACTAATTTTTCTTTGGAATAGAATTTGTACAAGCTGCCAAAATATGAAATTGTTGTTGAAAGTTAAACATTCTTTATTAAATACCTTTATTTGTTCTCGCTTTAACCATTGTACAATTTTGTATTGTTTCCTTGTTAGTTTACATATTTGTGTAATATTTACATGTGGTTTAGCACACAGGGTCCATTTTGGTTGAAGGGTAAACAACAGAGTTGTAATCAAGTCATCAATCACAAGTCAGATCGAAAGGCAGATCACAAGTCAATCACAAGCTACATGGGATGAACAATGACAAAGGAATGCTTTTGTTATATAGTGTATTTGAATAGCATGTTACATGGCTTGAGACCAGAATTGTGAAGTGACTTGTTAAGTGACTTGTGATGGACTTGTGATGGACTTGTGATGGACTTGTGATGGACTTGATTACAACTCTGGTAATCAAAAATCAACAATACTTTACTTAGAAGCAATGTACAGTTCAGACAGAATAGATCAGGGTTCAACGTATTCAAGTACAAAGTTTTTAAGATGTCTTGTTCAAGTCTTGCATTATTTTTAAAAGATTCATATCAAGAGGTTTACGCGAGTATTTTTCAGAGAGTCACAGGGTTTCTTTGGCCCCAAGTTGTTAGGTATCTTGAGCAGTTTACTCAGATTTGAGATTTAAGGCGATTTGTCATAATGCCATCTTTTGTTTTAAAAATTTCATTCCATTGGTACTCAGATTTAAATCTTTAACAAATCAATCAGATATCGCTTTAGAATGTTTCCAAACTGTTTTATCCATTTAAACGGTAGCCTAGTGCGTACAAATGTACATGTACATGTACTGTAGCACATGTGTGGACCATGTGTAGACATGTGATCACATTAAATGTGTTGCACATGTACATGCACTGGCCACAAATGTGTCACATTTGTACGTTGACTCAGTTGGGTAGTGTGTATCACATGATGAACACGTATGAATTTATACCCAATTTGTACGGAATGTGCATGGAGTAATTCAGGTTCTACGCTTGTGCCTTTTTTTATATGAGCCAACACTGACAATAATAGGAACGTCTTGTACAGGTTCAACAAGTTTGATTCAAACTAAAGGCCTCTTTTGGAAAGTTACACAGTGGAAATCCTGCAATATGCAAATGAGCATATATGTACTCGCACTGCATTATGGGATTGAAGTGAGGTCAGATTTTGCTGCCCGGCAGACTTGGCTGCGTACTTGACTTGGTAGCTTTTTAGCGCTCTCCTGAGAAATAATTCTGAAATGTTTGTCATGAGTTTTGTATTGGGGTGTGCCCCGCCCACAAAAAATAGCTCTTTCTTCTTGTGAAGTTGTGATTGCTAGCCACGCCCCTAGTGTCCACCTCTGTGCACAAACTTATGGTACTTTGCATACTATTTGTGGACCGGTGAACAAAAGATTGAGTGAGTGAGGAAGGAAGAGTGAACGGTTTGTAGACTTGACTTGCCCACGTCCACAGAACGTTTCCTCCTCTCTGAAAAGCAGCTTTAGAGGCATTTTGGGGTCAGGGTTATCCGTCACAAAATGATGGGGAACACTTAAGGGGATCACGATCAAAAATGTGGGTTGAAAGAGCGTTCACGGTGCGAGTAAAATTAGCTTTTTCTTAAAATAAAGGAATGTTCACAGTAGGTGTGTAAGGTAAGTCTGGATGTACATGTTCTGTAGATACGTTCGAGGACAAGAGGAGAAAGAAAATACAAAGGAACCTTTCTTGTCCCCGCAAGTCGGTCTTTTGAAATCGGTCCTTGGACGTAAAAATATGTGCTTAGTCTATGGGGTTGGGTTATATTAAGGGAACAATAGGAAACACAAAGCATTGTCCTCAGAAATATTGGGAAAGTACGACTGGGTGTATGTGAGTGTGTATAGGCGTGGCAAGCAATTTTTATTTACCACCAATGACATCACAGCCGCAAAGGACTGTTTTTGTGGTACATATGTTTTTTTGTGAGTCATGCAGGCTTAGTAAAGATTGGGGTATTGCGATAGTCCAAGTTTGTACTCTTATCCAAGGCTTTCTAAAACTGAAATTACTTGGGCAGCTTAGGCACTTATTTTTATCGATCCACCCCAGACCAGGAATGTTTTCACTCCTCTGGGGGAAAATAAATGATTGTACATTCCTGTAAAAAATAGCAAGAATGTAAAGACAAACACCTATTAAATAATTACTGTACATTTTAATGTAGTTAATTATGTTTGAACCTCATGGATTGTCCTCGTTTGAAACGACACAGTTTGAGATTTTATGCTTCACACTACAGCCATTTTGTCATGTTGAATCTGGTGTACCTTATCACTGGCACCAGTCTACAGCCTTGAGCAAGTTCGAGCAGCGACCATTTGTCGACCACTGGTCCATTTTGACTTTAACCCAACATGTATTTCGTAGACAGGTTGCCATGAAAAATTTACTAGTGGTTGACAAATAGTCCCTGATCGAATTGCTCCTTTCTTTAGGCGTCAGTTTAAAAAAAAAACTTTAAAAAGAGAAACATGTTGAGCTTGCCAAACTGTCAATAGTTTTGGGTTTTTTTTGTGACAGGTTTTTCATTGTCATGTATTTTTGTAATATGTATTTGGTAAATTGTTTTTGATGAAGAAAAACACCCAAACATAATTAAAAGAACGGACTGATAATTGTTCTTGGCTGAGGTCGCAAATGAAAAATTGCACCACAGTTATTCCGCAAGTCTGTTAATGGTACACAATGTTGAGGAAGTTACCCCCAAAAAAGTCACTTGAATTCCAACTTATTATTTGGCAGGTTTTTCCCAGAGGCTTGCTCTATGGTTGCTATTACAGCTTTCATTTTCATTCTTTATCTGCTGTATTGAATGTGATATTTGTTTTTTGTTTAATTGTTTTATCCTGCGGGGCGATAAGTTTACATTCGTGGTTTCTATTGTTTTGTTTGAGTTCATTTGCATACAGCACCTGTGCCAAGTTGTAAAGTTATATTCTTACGTCAGGCATTTGTTGTTAAAGGGGATTTTTTTTAATGGGGCGTTAGTCGAAAAAAGAGTAAATTTTCTGGGATGCTTATAGTGAAGGATAGTATGATATTACCAGACAGGACAATTTTGTGGTTCCGCTATCAATACTGTGCTTACGAAAACCTCAAGCACAGAAATTCTTCTCAAATCCTGTAAGCACAGAATCCTTAGGTCGAGATATACGCATCTGCCCAAGCCAACCAGTGAAATACGCTCGTTGTTAGTGCAGAATTTTCTGCTACGGTCAGCTGGGCCCAATTTCATGAAACGGTTGGCGAAAAATCCATACAATAGAAAATTCTGTGCTACCGGTTAGCATATTTCAGGGGTTAGCGAGGAATTTTTGTTTAAACACGATTTTTGGCTTTCTACGCAAACTATATTCTCGCTGCTTTCTGAAATCCTGTGGGGAAAAAATGGGGGTTTTTGAAAAAGCACGAGAATGCAGTGCTAAATGTCACGCTGGGAAATCAAAAACTCCCTTTTAAATCTACATCATACCAACACAAATTCTGTGTTATGAAGAAATATCATTAACCATGAATCTACCCGACTGTAGTTCAACAAATTTGGACTGACTTTTGTTAGCTTGGAGAGAGATAATATATGAATTCAGTTAGATACACAATCTAATATTAGGCATACATTTATCATTGTTGTTTTTAACTCGTAAGTGTACAGTGAGCATTTGTTATTTTGCTGTTTGTGTCGAGAAGAAATGATGTAATGGCTTTCTTTATACACAGGGTTGCCAACATAGTCATTCAAGATTTATAATACAAAAACATAATACAGAGCTGGTGAAGGTGCACCATTTATATGTAGTGTACATGATTGGTCATTGTTGCAATTTTCAGAAATGGGCGGATTTGGGGGTTAGTATTTTATAGGAAATATCCTTTCACTGATGACCTGTTCAAAGTTTTGCATTGTTGGATGGCGAGAGAAAAACAAGAGAAAAATGGCATTCGTTTTCAAACGTCGGGCGGATGATAGCCATTGGTCAAGGCGCGCACCTTGACTAGGGGCTACAGGGCAGTTTTCCAATGATTGCCAGCCGGAAAACGATATAAATTTCCACTTTTCTTGACAACGACAGCACACCTGATGCCATCATTTCACAGGATGATTGAGACTACTATTAACTGACAGTCTAGTATTATTTCGTAATAATTCTGTAAAAATAATTGGAGGATTATCAATCGTGTACACTACATTTAAATTAACTTTGATGAAATTGAATATTAAAAATAAAAAGTCAGAGGGATGGAGTTTGAAGAATGATATGCATCATTACATCCCTTATGTCCAGGAGTTTAAGATATGACGTGGAAAGATGGAGAATGCTTAAGAATTAGTGGAAACAAATTGTGAGCAAATTTTGAGCAGATTCTGATTTTAGCATTCATGTGATTACTAACTTGATTTCACTTGGGTAAAACCGTACTCTCTCCTTTTCCCTCAGAGTGACTCTGATGATTGTAAAATGTTGGCGACCCTGTACAACTAACATTTATAGCTGTAATATCATTATTACATTTTTATTATTAAGCATTTTCTGTCGTGATGGTGTTCCTTTAAGAGTGTATATTCTTTATGCGTAAATATTATGTTATATTACACAGCCTGATAAAAAGGGCAAAGCTAGAGTCTTAACTTTGAATTTTACCACCAAAATGGTCCATTTTGAAGACCAAAATCGTAACATAATTTCACTATTTCCAGAACAGGTAAACATGGGTCTCACTCTCAATGTAATATTTTATGTTTGTTGTCATTTTTCAGTCAAGGAATTAAGGCCCAAAATGTAGACATTATTAAAATGAGTGGGATAAGTGTAAACATCTGTAGATTGTCATTTTTCTTAGTTCTGCATAAGCTGTCAGGGCTACGTAAATGAAGCTTAGGGCAGTGTTTCATAATGGTCATTGTTTTATACTAAATATGCACAAATAGTTCAATGTACATGTGTAAATAAAAAGGTCTGAAATTAGTCCAACTCCAGAGTGATTATTTAATCCCATGAAATATTGCAAGACGTAGTTGAAATTATGTGTTGTAGGTATAGGCAAAAACCGTGTTAAAAGTGTACTGAAAAAATGACAAATTAAGAATAATTCAACTTGAATGTTCGGGGAGTAACCGTGTATGGAATTGGAATTACATTTCATTGCTAGATATTGCAAATGAAACGTTGTCCTTTTGTTAACCCCTTGCGTACAGATGACGCCATTTGCCGCTGTTTGTGCAGTTTCAATCCATTGTTGGATTATTGTTTGTTACACTTGACTGCACAAACACATTGTGGCCATTTCGCTTGGCTGCAACACCCCGACGTCTCCCGTAAAATACCATACTCAAGGGGTTAAGTAGGTCACCGTGGTGTAACAGTGCGTGTATATTGTCATGGCGCAGGGTTAACCAATTTTCTTAAAACATCTTTATACTTTTTTAGGGGAAAAGACATCAACATATGACCAAAACAAAAGCGCACGTAATAAAATGGTTTTTATGTCATTTTTTCATAATACAAAACTATTTTCTCCGAGCCCAAAATCAACTACTATGGGTTTATGTTTAACCTACGATTTGTTCACTTTTACTCGAGGGCACATTAAGAAAGCAAACACAAATAAGGGAAAGTACCAGTTTTGAATGTAGTTAGGTGATTTATTCTATACCCAGCACGATATGGGGCAGAGGGGTACCCCCCTTTTTGTCCCTATACCCTATACACTCTCCAGACTATTGTTACCTAACACATCCCCCCTAGACTTCTGAAAAGAATTTCTGAGATTCCGGGAACACAATGACCAACACAAAAGAGGGGGGGGGGGGGGTTCGCTCTGCCCCATATCGTGCATCATATGATTTATTCTTCAGCTTTATTTTCAAATATACAATTCACAACTTTTTTCAAAAAATGTTTTTCTACATACATTTGTATATTGCGTTTTTCATTACTTGAATTGTTTTATTCATTAATTAAAGTATAAAAAAAGACAATGTGAATTAAATAGCCAGGGTCTAATAGTAAATACATGTACATACATTCACAAAATACGACTTTGTACATCTGTTGGAGTAAATTACTCTGGACAAACTGAAAAGAGTACCAAAGTAATGACGTCAATGCAATGTTTAGAACCAGAATACTTTTGTTATTTTGTGTCAACGTGTTTGCATGACTGGATGTTAACAAAGGAACAGTCAAAATCTCCATTTGTTTGGAGCCAGTTGTCGCGCCAACTGACGTCATACTTCGGTACTCTGTGTACAGCACTTCGATGTCGCTGGGTTCTGAGCCAGAAAATATTGTTTAAAGGTAAGATATAACATTTGCGTTTGCTGTAATTTTCAGAAATGGATGGATGTGGAGGTTAGTATTTTATGACCTGTTTAAAGTTTTATGTTCATAGACGCTAGGAAAAACTAAGAATAAAATGCTGTTCTTGTAGTCTGGTTCCCTGATCCTACTTTAAACGAAACAGAGCAATTTATAGACATTTGGGAATCGTCCAGTCAGGGAACCAGACTAGCTGGCTTGCACCCGTTCACGGATGTATACCCAATTGCAAACAAAATGTGGACTAAATCAATTTGGTAAATTGGGGCAGCATTTTTTAAAAAGCCTTTTTTTTTTTCAACGATGGTCGGTCAACTGTCATTGAAAATGGATACAAAATCTCTTGAAAATGGGGGTGGGGATATGGGAGGGGGGGGGTAGAAGTTCCCCCGTTCCCCCTTAAAT
Organism: Hippasteria phrygiana; assembly: GCA_037893225.1. NCBI lineage: Eukaryota > Metazoa > Echinodermata > Asteroidea > Valvatida > Goniasteridae > Hippasteria > Hippasteria phrygiana. Next base: position 677,385 of record JAZGUH010000038.1, on the reverse strand, counting down.
CTGCAGGTAGGAACAATTTACACAATTGCAAATCTTTCAAACTCTTTCCTGCTCGTTCTCAATCCATTCATGTTTCAACTATATTGTACTTGAATGGGAGGGTAATAAATAGATGGAGCTTCCTGAAACGAAGCTTTCATTCACACGAAAGGGGGGCTCCAAGTGTGATGAATAGGACCACTCTATTTAGTGTGGTGCCTATTGTTTGCATTTACGCTTGGCTGCACAGCCCGTTCTTGACATACTAGCCTTCCATCAATGACAGCCAGACACAAGGTTCCAATGCTGACTATAGCTAACCATCAACTTGCCGAAAACTAACAGCGAGCGTCTTGAATTTGCTGTATCACCGTGTCCAGTTTCATCGCAACCCTTCGGTCACCTTCCAGTTTCAGTTTGCCCGACATGTAGGCCGTGTAGGGTCTCGTCTGGCCGGTGAACATGGTGTGCAGGTCAAAGGTCGAGGTGGTGAGAGTGACGTCTGGTGGTGTTGGTGGCTCGCCCAGTCCAGTATCACCTGAGCCTGAAATCAAAACAATGTGAATCGTTTTATTTCACGAAGTAGGAAGCATAGCATTTCTGCAGATGTTATCAATTCTCCTAGTGCAGCAAGGCTAAACTTCAAGTAATATACCAGATGGAGTCTAGATTCTAAATAATTATTCTGATCTGATCCTAGCAAGTGCTAACTTGCAGTGTCAGACTGTTCTGCGACACACCTAATCATACTATCCGAGATTTGTTGATATGCAAATGATTTAAAATGACTTTTCCAAACCACGTACCATTCTTTAAATCCAGAAAGAAGATTCCTCCATTGTTCCCAGTGACCACAAACTTGTAGACGGCTCCTACGTCCTTCACGAGTGCCTCGTTAAGAAGTGGTTTGACGGATGATAGCAGCTCCTGGGGTGTGATAATAGGCAACGATGCACCCCTTGGGGGTAGGCCGGGCTGAGAGGGGGGCAGGAGACTGGGTGTGATGCTGGGTAGAGTCGATGACTGCGTAAGGTGTGACACAGCTGAAGAGATTATTAAAAAGGAGAATAATTCATATTAATAGGCAAGACAATTTCAACCCAACTCCAAGCTCGTGTTACTGAATACAATAAATATATGTACCTCAGATCATACAAAGCATAGGTTACGATATGAATGGCCCCCTGTTATGGCCGTATTCATTGCACCATAGAAGCTTGGCTAGATTCGTCCATACACAGCTTATCTGCAAATTTATGCCAACTCTCAGCAGAATCAATATTGAAGGCTAGCCTAAACTAGAAAGCTTACGTGAGTGCCCGCCAGAGATGAGCTGACCGAAGATACTGCCCAGCTTGTCCAGACTGACCCCTTCCACAGCTTCCTGCACCACCGTCACTTGAGACCTAATCATCAGACAAAATTGCCAATGATGAAAGAAAACAAACTTTTACATTCTAATAAGCTTCTCATCTGCATGTGCTTAACACATTGCCAATGCTATCACCTGTCCACTCAAGCCGTCTGTATTTGCTACCCCTATTGTGGTCACCATTAAGCAGACAAATTTTTAAAAAGGAAAGGGGGCAATCCAACTAGTTTAGTGGGGTTCAAATCTTCCAGTCAGCCCAGCTAACTTGGTGGTCAAGTTTTGGAGGTGTCTGCGCTTGTAAGCACGGATTTCACTAAGCTGCTAAGATTTTCTGCTAACGGAGCCTCTCCACATTTCATAGAGGCTGTAGGCAGTAAGCGAAGCAAAACAAACTTGCTTACTTCTGAAGAAAATCTGCTTAAAATTGCAAAATAACACGCGCAAGCATTAGCATGACTTTACTGTGAAATACCGCTTAGGCTAGCATATTTTTTCCTGCTAACAGTTAAGCAGCACCCTACAATCAGCCGCCACCATAAAGGTGGGTTTGAGCCGCACCCGAGTAAGCCCTTCCATTGTCCTTACAGACTGTTGGACAAAACTGAGCATACTCTACGTAAAACCCTAACTACCCCAAGCCTTACAAACTCCAACAGCAGGTTGTGTTGAATTTTCATGGGTTCGGTACTGTAGCGCCTGGGCACCATTACTTTACGTGGAGCTATGATGCCCCAATTTGTCCAAGTCTAAAGAATGTTCCATAAGTATACTGCACAGTGTTGGATTTTGACAGGTTGAGGACACTTCCTAGTAAAAATGCCCTGGATTAAACGTGTAAAGTAGCTTTGGTAGTAATAATAATAATAATATAATTTAGTTTCAATCTGAAGGCTTACTGTTTATAAAAGTGATACAGGGGTCGAATTTCAGGTAAAAATCAGCTAGTAGTACAAATTTTTTACTAGACCGGAAGGTATTTCACAAGACCAATGGTCAAAATAAGAACACACAGTGTTTTTAATGAGTGTACTGTTTCGATTTTTCCGCCCTTTGACGACCTTGTTGGGGGAGGGGTTAGAAATGCTGTGTTGATTGAAACTCCCTGCCTCAAAACTAAAAATAGCCATTCCAGAAATTATGAAGCTTTTTCAGTTCACCAGATTTTGAAGGAAAAAAATGGACTTTAGTGATAGCAATTCACGCAGTTTATGAAATAAATCACTAGACCACTGGACTAGTTCGGTCAAGAGTTCACTAGACCAACGCTCAAATCACTGGACCCGGGTCCAGCGGTCCAGTGGATATTTCGATCCCTGTCCTGAGAAATATTCCCGTCCGAAATGCCGTCATCTTTGAGAACATTCTATCGGAAGATCCTATTCTCATGACTTGCGGGGAATTGGTTGACCGATTTGAGTTAAAATTTTCACAGGTTTGTTATTTCATGTATATATTGAATCACACCAAGTATGAACACTGTCTGCTCTACCAATGGTCAGAGCTGTAGTCGAGTGCCTGCAAGTCCTTTCACAAGTCCTTTCGCAAGTCCAGTCAGAAGTCCTTTCATGAAGCCAGTCACAAGTAACTGGATGAACAATGACAAAGGAATGCCTTTGTCAAAGCTCACTTGAATAGCATGTGAATGGACTTGCAGGGACTTGTGATGGACTCGACAACATCCCTGTCAATGGGATGGGCAGTATAACACAAACATTAATTTAATGTCTCAAAATCACTTTCAAAGCAATGTTAACTTACAACTCGACACTGCTGACCTCCACACCCCAGTTAATGGTCGTTGCGTTCATCTCCTCCTGAATCAGCTGGTTCACGATGTTCTTGTCATTCTCGATGGTCTTCAGCGAGCGCACCGTCAGCATGTTCAGCAGAATGGTCTGTGCGAGCATGCGCGTGGAGTGGTTGAGATCCTGCACGCTGGCGATAGAGAGGGCGACATCCTTGGTGCGGAAGTAGACGGTGGCCCCGACGGAGATTGCAGCACCGTCTGCAGTGATCAGCTATAGATGGAGAGGATTGTCTTTTAATTAGGAGTAAAAACCCTAACCCTGCTAAATCCAACAAAAACCAACAATGGTTTAAAAAAACGTAATTTGTTGGATTTAGCAGTCAACACAAACTACATGTACATGGTGTGTTGGATTCTGTTGTATTTAGCAGGGTGGAAGCTAAATATTCCTGTTGGATTCAAAATAGCTGCAAAATGCCAAGGTTGGTGTTGCATTTTGTTGTATTTAAATTAGCAGGCTTCTCATTTCAGTCTTGTTGGAAATTGTTGGATTAAGTCAGCAAGGCCATATAAAAAAAACATTGAAGGGGGTTATAGGGATAAAGAATTTTTGAAGTCCACAAAGAAAACTGGCAGGAGCGGGATTTCAACGCTCTACAACAGATCATGTCCTTCGTTACTGATCGTCCAATAAGATTCGGTATTTCAACTGCACATGTGCGCAATGACATTTTATCCCGAATGACCTGCGTGACCTAACTCGCGCGTGTGAACGCAAAAGGTGGTCGCACAACGCGCACATGTTAAATTCAAGTTAAAAGTCAGCAATTTTATCCCGAATAACCTTTGACCTTTGAGATACCGTTCTGTTTTATTAGTATCTTTGTTCAGGGGGCTCTGGCCAAAAGTCATAAACCCATAATGTAGACATGGATGATGCCTAATATTTATGATACATATTTTTGGAAATTTTTAAAAATATTCTGACAATCTTGACAAATTTTGTCTCTCACACATCCCAACCTCTCTTCAAAGGCAATTCCGTTTTCTTGTTTCTTTAGGATGTTTTTTTTTTTAGAACCGCTGGAAGCGCAGTTTTTGTTGGAAGGGAAATTGCAGCAAGTCTCTCTCTGGTCATTTCTCCCCTTGCGTTCTGAGTATTTCTGTCCATATGAAAGACTGTGGACTTTTCCTACCTGCTGTGGCGGTACATTGAAGGCCCGCGTCCTCATGTCCACCCTTCGAAACTTGTCGATCAAAGGAAGAACCATCACAATGCCTGTAGCACATACAAGGGAGATAGAGGCAAGTTCAGGTTGAGTGCCTTGTCCAAGAACGTAACAGTACAACTCCTTAAATAATTTGCATATATACTCAATAAATATGGTATTAAATACTAAATCACCTGGACCCTTGGGTAGTTGTAATCTGCCGAGTCTGAATACGACCAACCTTTCAAACTGTTGCACCATCTGTCAAAAAACAAAAACAAAAAAACAAAAATTCATGAAATTTGGAATGATCACCTAATGAAATGATATCAGATTTTCAAAGTGAACAAAGAAACTGGCAGGAGCGGGATTCCATCTTCACAATATCAGGAAACACATTTTTGTAAGTATGAGTATGATTAAGAGAACAGAAAAATGTACTCGAGTACCAGAAATGTTTATATTTTTCAATACTAAGATTTTCTATCATTTTAAATAATTTTTTTAAACCTTTTCTTTTTTTTGGGGGGGGGGTGGGGGAGAGGTAAGGCTGATCATGCTTATGGAGAAACAAAGCATGTTTGGCAGGAAAAAGCTACACGTATTGTACGTGTTACCCAATTTAATGAACCTGTCATTTGCAGCAGCTTTAAAGAAAGCTTTTGAAAGTAACTAGGGGCGTCATATTATGCTCACAACAGGATGGGGCAAATTGGTCCAAGACATGGATTTTTTGTTTCTACAACTGTGTGACTAGAATCTCTAAGGGCTTTACATTCTGACCTAGACCCGAGAGAACGGGAATATGTCACCTCATTTAAATTTGATTTAGACACAGCGAGGGCCGACAGGACGGAAGCCAAATGAAGAGAGGAAGGAAGAGTTGGGAAACAAATTACAAGGGAATGAAATATTGGAAGAGGAAGCAAATGAGAATAATTGAAAATAATTGTTCACACAAATATCCAGTGGACTGGAAGCACAATAAATTCCAGCTTCTAAAGTGGGTGCGCTGTTCAAAACAGGTATACCATAATCATGTGCAGCTCTTTGTATGAACATGTACGCTAAACTAATTGCATTTTGAAAATGACGTTTTGGCATTTTTCGTCTGGAAATATTGAAAATCATCCTGGGGTGACATGGCGACCATCAGTAAATAAAGTAGTTATTATTAGTATTACTTTTTTTTACAAAGTACTGAAGTGGAATCTCTAGGGGGACAACCATATCCCCCTCCCCGGGTTGAAAAGGGGAAAGATATATACAACACCCCCACCCCCACCCCCAGGATTTACACCCATGCCTTCTGGTTCCTTCTCCAATTCCACACATACAATATACATCATTTCATCTCTTTCCTCTACAAGCCATCGTCCCTACTCCTCCCCATCTTCCATCAGACCCAGATGATTCATCAATTTGACTGGAAATCAAAGCGTGAAAGCCCCTCGGTCGTTTTCCGGCTCATGCCGAACCCAACGTCCGTTCCAGTGTTGTCAACCGGGAGACATTCGCTATCAAATCCTAAATCTTGCCCAGGGAGGCAAGATGCATTAATCAGTGTTGATTTTGTTCGAGGCAGTTAACAATGAAAATACATGTAAGGGGGGGATTTTTAAATTTATGTAGGTTATTTCTGTTTTCTGTTATATCTGTGTGGTGTAGTGATGCTGTATGACAAAATTGTACAGTACTTATTTACGTGGCTCTCATAGATATAGTGCTACATGTATGTCCACATTATGTCTGTAGCATTTGACGTGCGTCATGAACTGCGTTTCAATGAACAAGACATGTTTGGAGGTTTTTTGCTTGTCCAACATTTAGAATGTCACGTTGTATTGAACAGACGCTATGATTAGCCAATGCTTATGAATGATGATAGTTAAACTGTCTTTTGTATTAAGGCATGGCCTTACACAATTTAATTTTATTTTATTTATTTGGCCTTCTCTACTGGCTTTTGTTTCTCCTGTTATACTTGCTTTTATTATGAATTCCATGAATAGGAAATAAATGTTTCCAAATGAAATACATGATAAGGTCATCAGAATTTACTCATATGAGTCACCGTTGGATTTAGCAAGGTAGTCCTGGGGAACCATTAGGGGTTAGGGTTAATCAACCAACTTAATGAGAAATCTATTTCATTAAGAATTCCCTGCAGGGAAAAAATTATCCAGTCACTTCGGAATTCTTTTTCCCCAACTACAGTATCAATCCCAGGCACATTTTGGTGGCCAGATGCAATTTAGTCTCGTCTCTGGGAGAAATCCAAACTCCCGCGAGTAATCCTTTCCACTTCGTCGGGAACACCGATAAAGTCTCGTCTTTTAATCTGAGAAATCTGGCATTGGAGTGAACACCGCGTAAATGCCCGAGTGCTTGGGCGCGTGTCGTGTTAATGGCAATTTCGCTATGCAATTCGCTATGTAAATGGGATATTACTTATTTACTTTATCATGAGCGGTTTGGTTGGGTTGTGTGTTGCTGACTATCGATAGCTTAGTCTGCTAGCTTGCTGGACGTGTTCCAGGAGAAATCTTTGTAACTAGGGTCGTTGCAGTGGAAATATTAAATTCCCAAATTCCCACCGGAAAAAAACTGTTTTTTTGTTTGTGAAGCAGAATGCCATTATGCATCTTCCTCCTCATTTCAATGGGCATTGTCCCAAAAAACAAACCTTAAACCTCTGGCCTGTTCTTTGCATCATTCTGCCCTAAAATGCACATGACCTTTTTTTCCCCATCAATTTTCAGTAAAGAAAGAAAGAACACGGCAGTGTTGCATGCCTGATTAATCAATTTCTATTTAAATCAAGAACTTGCGTGTCTGGCTTTTATCCCGGGCCCCGTCACTAACCACGCCAAGGCTCCGAAGCAAAATGGAAAGAAAAGGGCCCCGACTGGATTACCCAATGGCAACACCGGAGAGTTATTCGGATCACCGACTATTGCATCGGCACTTCTTGTAAAATTTCATTGCCAGTGGTCACGGTTTAATTAAAGTCCCTTCTGCCTTTAGGAGGAAGAGGAATACGCACGGAATCGGTTCACATCAGTCCACTGGTGCTGCACCGTGTAGGTACGTTGTACCTTTGGATGACTTTTTTAAATAATTGATCGATTTTCAAAATTGGGTCTATCCACACTGACCCCATTTGGTGTGACATGGGAGGAAAATTTAAGATTGTAGTTATTATATAAAATATTTTTCCATTGATTTTTGTCACAAAACATTCAGTACCCATCAACAAGTTTGTTTTAGCAAAATAGTCAACATCTAACAGAGTATTTAAGAAGTTGGACCTGGAATCATCTTCAAGATATTATGTTTTAACATATCAAACGTGTACAATTTCTGGACGGACATTTGTCACAAAATGTCCGTCCATGTTTGAACATAATTGATATCACATCTTAACTTGTTAAAATACCTCAAAATTTGTCATAATTTTCATTGATAACAATCCTGACATTGTTAGAGATGTAAACTGACAAACATTTTGGAATGTTACTAAATTCCTGTTGGACTCATCCTTACAATCACTCTCTCACCGCAGATCTGTTGCTACTCTTAGTCTGTTCTACAGATATTTTCATGGTAAATGTTCCACCGGCTTGTCCAGCTTGGTTCCTTCCAGTTATGGTGTTTGAGCATGAAACTACGCTTTCTGCCTGTTCCCACCAATATACCTAGATGCAGAACTAAAAGCTATACCAATAGCTTTTTCCCTTGTTCTGTATCTCTATGGAATTCTTTGCCTGGTGCATGTTTCCTTTCATCTTACAATCTTTCCTGCTTTAAGAGGAATATTAATTCCTACCTCTTGCATCTTTGATTCTTTCTCTTTTTGTAGCTCCGTACCTCGAGTGGCTTTTAGCCTTGTTTAGGGCAAACTTCCATAAAAAGGCCTTGATTAAATTAAGGCAGAACCAACGGCATTTTTTCTATTCTGATTTTTGTGAACCTTTAAATACTGCAACATCTTGGGCTCTGACCCCAAGCACAGTAACTCAGCACTATGCCTGGAAAATTGGAACTTGTACTCGGACAGGGACTCAAAGTATGAGGAGGGAACTCACCTTCACGGCTAGGAAACCGGAGATTGGGAAGGTTAAGAACACCACAAGGAAACCGAGCGCAACGACGACTGCCGTGCAGATACGCGTCAGCAGCGGGGGAGTGTACGCTACAAGACCAAGCAAAAGAAATACAGGTTATAAAATCTAAACTCCCCAAGTTCCTATTTCAATAGTCAGAGGTCGGCCACACAGATAACCGGACTTTCATTTGCATTAAAATCAGCCAATCAACTACTAGAAATATTTTTTAACTCCCAGGTTAATTCTGTACAGACTCATTTTGCTCGAATATAAGCCAATGTATTTATTTTAAATATTATTTGGGAAGGAATTAATCCAATTCTATTTAGTTTTACAGTAAACATGCAACATTTTGATCATGCAAACTGGCAGTAGTACTTTTTAGTACTTAGTTTGGGGATCACTCAATGAGTATACCACTTTTTATCATATGATATAATCAAAGAAGCCACAACATAAATTTGACAAGGTTCAAATCTCACTCTTTTCAATTTTCTTAGCTCATGCTAAAAAAAATTGATTAAATCAACCAGTCAGATTTTTCTTTAGGTTTATTTGATATTAAACGAAAACATTGCCTTGCAGGTAGAAAAAGCGTCGGTCCTAAAACTGCTGTGGTTGGAAAGATTATTCAAAAGAAAAGTATAATATAACCTACACGACCATTCCTTGATGTATCATTTTTCAAAAAAGAAAAAACACCGATGAAAAACTGACCAACTTTTCTGAACACAACTTTCATCCCTGAATGTATTTTCATCAACGATTTTCTGATAAACGGTGCATTTCCAAGAGACGGTCGTGTGCATCATTCCACTTTTTCATAATCTTTCCAACAACATCAATTTTATGATAAAAGAGCTTCTTGTAAGCCCGATTGGTCTCCAAGGCAACGCGTCCCTTTAAGACGCAACATTTCAAACAAACGGCCACTCACATCTCTCTTCTTCCACGTAGGGTGGCATCACCTTGCTGTAGGTGAACGCCGACTCAAAGTTGAACGGCGAGCTGAAGTCGATGGCAGCGCTGTCCTGTGACGTGGAGTCCCACTCCGACTTAGGCAGGCGGCTGTACTTGACCGAGGATGGCCAGACGCTGGACGATTTCATGATGGCGGCCGACGTGAATTCTTAAACTCAGAAATTCTTTGCACTTGCGAATGACACAGTTCCTTTCCCTTTGACAGTTGTTTTATACTTGCAATAAATCGTCACTGTACTTGTATCTTTGCCCAGTCAACTGAGTGGTGGGGGTACCACTAAGTTGACCTGGCGTTTACCTCCTTTGAACGACAGAAGCACAGTACCTTACACTTCCACAGGATTTCCTCCGTCAATTTCTAACATACAAAATGTAATCCACTGCACACTGCCTCAAGCTGTTCCAAGCCGTCAGTGCCGACACCCGTCTCAGTTCGCAACGACCAGATAAAATTGTTGTCAAATCTCAGGTCTTCACACGGTCAAATATGATCATTTGAGAACTGCACCATCGTCATAACGAAACTGGATCGTAATATGTTACAAGCAAGAGATCCGGCAAATGTAAAACATGATGAAGTGTGCACATATGTTGCTCAATCGAGGAGAATTTGACAGCCACCTCTAAGCAAATGCTGTGGCAGTGTTCGTGCCGGCAACCTTTTAGACTAATCGGATTAATCCACAGAACATCATCAGACTCCCGCCAAATTTCTTAAGATGTGTGGAGGATGCTGTTGGCTTGTATACAGCACGATGTATGTGCAGGCTTTTCCAATAAAGGCACCCCTTAGCGCTTATACAATCTTGGAAGATTCCATTAACACGAGAGGTGCACGTGATGGTGTCCAACTGTCAGAATGTGGATTGAGGACCGTGTGATGTCGAAACAAAAACAATTTCACTTTTTTTCTTTTCTTGTACATAAAACAATCTCAGATTAGCTCTAATGCGTTAAATGTAGTGTACAATGTACATGTACATGTACATGATTGGTCATTGTTGCAATTTTCAGTAATGGGCGGATTTGGGGGTTAGTATTTTATAGGAAATATCGTTCCACTAATCTGTTCAAAGTTTTGCGTTGTTGGATGGCTTTTAATGTCGCTACCTACGTGTAGTTTTGCAGAACTTTCCAATAACCTGTCCTGAACTAGTCCGAGTAACTTGGACCCCTTATCGCCTTATTTAACATCTGGACATGATCTGGCGATAGTAGGGTCCAAGCAAGATGCATGCCGTCGGCTTTGGATTAATAAAATTTGTCTGACGACCCAACAAAAACATCCGATTTCACCCTTAACCCTAACCCCCTAGACCCTTTTTGCTAGGAACCATCCTCAATCCTCCAAAATCCTCCGATTACCCTGCCCCCAAAAATGCATTCATCCTCAATCCTCCAAAATCCTCTAAAACTGCAAGGAGGATTTTGGAGGATTGAGGTGGGTTAGGGTTAAAACGACCACCAAAAATACTAGATACGCCACCTGAGGAACAAGTGGAGTTCCATGATTAAGATTAACCCTAACCCCTAGGCATTTTTACTAGGAGGCTTTCTCAACCTGTCAAAATCCAACACTGTGCAGTATACCTATGGCACATTCTTTGGACTTAGACAAATTGGGGCATCATAGCTCCATATAAAGTATGGTGCCAAGGCCCTACAGTCCCGAAACCATCAAAATTTGACAAAACCTGTTGTTGGAGTTTGCAAGGCTTGGGGTAGTTAGGGTTAAGGTACTAAGGTTACCATCCGGAAAAAAAGTGAAATTTACCGTTCAATTCACAGAGACACCCATAAGACATGTCTTTTCGCTGCAATGGAGTTCAAATCGTTACCCCTCCACCCAATCTCTGCGCGGGCGCACGCACGCATGCACGACAAGCCTTATGCCGACAACTGTTTTATGAATGGTACAATGAATTTTTTTCTGGATGGTAAGTATCTAGTATTTTGGTGGTCATTTTCTGGGTGAAATCGGATGTTTTTGTTGGGTCGTCAGACAAATGTTATTAATCAAAAGCCGACGGCATGCATCTTGCTTGGACCCTACTATCGCCAGATCATGTCCAAATGTTTAAAAAGGCGATAAAGGGTCCAAGTTACTCGGACTTAGTCCTAAACATGCTAAAACTTCAAAAGTGGATTTTTGTTCCCCAGTTATAGGGAACAGGGCCCTATAATATAAAATCGCCGGCATGAGGACATAGTTTGTATCGAAGTGTTATTTTAAAACAGTTGTCAATCCCACCATGGGATTGTGTAGTGTAAGGCCCCTCTTTAGTTTTGCTGAAATTAGATTCAAGGGTAATTTTTCTCATTCCAAAATGACTTTTTCAACCTAAAGCAGACTTCTCTTAATTCAGTTTATTTCGGTAGAAAATGCAATTTTCTTACGCGCTTTACGGCGGTGATCGCCATCTATATTTTCGCATTGCGTTTTGTCGTCCTCATTGCCGCTTTACCCCAAAATTTGGTTTGTAATGTCGCTAACTAGTTTGGCAATTTCAAAAACCTAAAACAGATTTTTGTTCCTTTATATAACAATATAAGCCTCAGTCATAGGGAACAGGGCCCTACACTACACAATCGCCACGTTTTTCTTTATGCGGAACTGCCAAAAGTGGGGTGGCCAAGTGGCAAAAGTGGGGTGGCCATTTGGCAAGGAACGGACAGTATTTGGCAAGGAACGGACAGTATTTGGTAGCGTGCTTTGTGTGTGTGTGTGTGTGTGGGGGGGGGGGGGGGGGGTTGATATATTGTGCTGTGCATAATGCAACGTTGCAACGCATGCATGAGGAGCGGACACTTTTTAGCTGCGGACACTTTTTAGCAGCGGACACTTTTTAGCAGCGGACACTTTTTAGCAGCGGACACTATTTGGCATGTAATACATGCCAAATAGTGTCCGTGTCTTTTGCGCGTGCTCAGTGTATTTGACCAATCAGAGAGCAGTATGCTAATGAGCAGACAGTATTTGGCACCGGACACTTTTTGGCATGACACCGGCTTCCTTTTTGGACTCATCATCACTCAGCATTGTTTATAGCCTAGGCATCTGTTATTCTGTACATGATGTCATATAAAATACGACCGCTATTCTAGATTATACAACACCTGAATAAATCCCAGCCATCCGATTAGTGGATCGTCGATCACGTGCATTGAATTATTCGACCCATCACACGACGCGAACCCGCACCGCCCAAAACGTTCTATCACATGGTTCTATCAAACGGTGCGCGCGCATTGATAGAACCAAAAGAACTTCCCTAATTTCACGGTAACTATGGTGGCGCTACAACAGCGCTGTCATTCACACAACATGGCGGCCGAGTTTCCTGAACTGCCGCAGTTTGTTCTCCTAACAGATGACGAAATATTGGAACTCGTAGGCGATGCTGACGCTCCAAATACAAAGAGACAAATCAAATATGCAGTGAAACGATTAGATGAATTTGCAAGACACGCAGGAACAACAATTGAAGCTTAACTGATTCGGAACTCAACAATTTTTTGTCGCGGTTTTATGCGGGACTGAGAAGGTAAACGGCACGTTGTAACGTTACACCAAGAAATCCATGCATGCAATCTGTCGGATTTATTCAGGCGTTGTATAAAACAAATAATGAATGTTTCACATTCGTGCAATGGTAAGAATAATTTCATTCGGAGACAGATGGAATGTCCCATTCCACTCGGCTTCGCCTCGTGGAATGGAACATTCAATCATAGAGCTCTATGATTCAATCTGTCACCTCATGAAATTATTCTTACCATCGCACTCATAAACATTCATTATTTGTATACTTTTCTACTTGCCCTACTAGTACTAACGAACGTTACATATATAGGCCTACCTGTGATTTACAAAGGAGGGTCAGGAGGGCTGAAAACACGGATATTTATGCCCACTTTGTGTGACGTTCATCCACCACACAGCTACATGTAGCTACAGGCAGCGTCAAGCTAGCTCGCACCAGATTCAGCCTCACATTAGGGCCGGCGGCTTGAAATTACACACATCTATGGTAGCGACTGCAGCCACTTCCCGTAGACTCGTGTGTAATTTCAAGCCGCAGCCAAGTAATTCGGACAGAGCCTCACATTCCAACGGAAGTATGGTGGCCCTGAAGGGACATCAAAGACGCAAATGTTCATGTTTACGATGTCGTAAATTGTTTTCACGACCGTCGCGAATTTTTTTTACGACACCACAATTTTTTTCACGACCGTTGCAAACAAATTCAGGACTGTCGTAAATTTTTTTCTTCAGTGGTCTAGGGGGTTCACCAGACATAGCTTTTGTTGTACCAGACAGGCCTAACAAGTAACAGTTATACTTTGCAAAGCCAGGGTCAGCCGTAATTAAAGAGCGTTGCCATCCAGCCACACAAATTACCCCAGTCCCTCAATCGTGTTCCCAAATCTCCCCTATTTCATATATCTGTCCACGCTCTGCTAGAAAAATCAATTATCAGGAAATAATCGGACAACTGGACCATGGCCATGACTGGACGAACCACTGACCTGTACCTGCACATGGGCGGCGATCCCGGGGGACGTGGGGATAGCAGATCGTCCGTGCAACAGATCGGATCGGATCGGCGTTCGCCGTGCGGGCCGCGCCGGGTGACCGCAGGCTGCTAGGCTTCTAGGCAGCATCACGCACAGCCTATAACTCAAGGCTAATTTCGGATAAGAAGGACACCCCCCCCCCCCCCCCCCCCCACCGAACTTTCCTTGCCGCTTATAATAATGGAATTTGTTCACTCAATGTACTAACCTGTGAGACCTGTTACTTGAGATGAAGATGGATTTAGTTTTCAAATTTGTCTTACTGCTTATAATATGGAATTTGTTCACAACCAGGTCTCAGTGGTTAGTTGACTCCAGTGTACTAACTAATTGCGAGACCTGTTACTTGAGACTGATGGATTTAGTTTTGAAACTTTTCTTGCCGCTTATAATAATGGAATTTGTACACAACCAGGTCTCAGTGGTTAGTTGACTCAATGTACTAACTTGCGAGACTTGTTACTTGAGACTGATGGATTTAGTTTTGAAACTTTTCTTGATGCTTAAAATAATGGAATTTGTTCACAACCAGGTCTCAGTGGTTAGTTGACTAAATGTACTAACTTGTGAGACCTGTTACTTGAGATGAAGATGGATTTAGTTTTGAAACTTTTCTTGATGCTTAAAATAATGGAATTTGTTCACAACCAGGTCTCAGTGGTTAGTTGACTAAATGTACTAACCTGTGAGACCTGTTACTTGAGATGAAGATAGATTTAGTTTTGAAACTTTTCTTGATGCTTATAATATGGAATTTGTTCACAACCAGGTCGCAGTAGTTAGTTGACTCAATGTACTAACTTGTGAGACCTGTTACTTGAGATGAAGATGGATTTAGTTTTGAAACTTTTCTTGATGCTTAAAATAATGGAATTTGTTCACAACCAGGTCTCAGTGGTTAGTTGACTCAATGTACTAACTTGTGAGACCTGTTACTTGAGATGAAGATGGATTTAGTTTTGAAACTTTTCTTGATGCTTAAAATAATGGAATTTGTTCACAACCAGGTCTCAGTGGTTAGTTGACTAAATGTACTAACCTGTGAGACCTGTTACTTGAGATGAAGATGGATTTAGTTTTGAAACTTTTCTTGCCGCTTATAATATGGAATTTGTTCACAACCAGGTCGCAGTAGTTAGTTGACTCAATGTACTAACTTGTGAGACCTGTTACTTGAGATGAAGATGGATTTAGTTTTGAAACTTTTCTTGATGCTTAAAATAATGGAATTTGTTCACAACCAGGTCTCAGTGGTTAGTTGACTAAATGTACTAACCTGTGAGACCTGTTACTTGAGATGAAGATAGATTTAGTTTTGAAACTTTTCTTGATGCTTAAAATAATGGAATTTGTTCACAACCAGGTCTCAGTGGTTAGTTGACTCAATGTACTAACCTGTGAGACCTGTTACTTGAGATAAAGATGGATTTAGTTTTGAAACTTTTCTTGCCGCTTATAATATGGAATTTGTTCACAACCAGGTCGCAGTGGTTAGTTGACTCAATGTACTAACTTGTGAGACCTGTTACTTGAGATGAAGATGGATTTAGTTTTGAAACTTATCTTGATGCTTAAAATAATGGAATTTGTTCACAACCAGGTCTCAGTGGTTAGTTGACTCAATGTACTAACTTGTGAGACCTGTTACTTGAGATAAAGATGGATTTAGTTTTGAAACTTTTCTTGCAGCTTTTAATATGGAATTTGTTCACAACCAGGTCTTAGTGGTTAGTTGACTCAATGTACTAACTTGCGAGACCTGTTACTTGAGACTGATGGATTTAGTTTTGAAACTTTTCTTGATGCTTAAAATAATGGAATTTGTTCACAACCAGGTCTCAGTGGTTAGTTGACTAAATGTACTAACCTGTGAGACCTGTTACTTGAGATAAAGATGGATTTAGTTTTGAAACTTTTCTTGCCGCTTTTAATATGGAATTTTTACACAACCAGGTCTCAGTGGTTAGTTGACTCAATGTACTAACTTGCGAGACCTGTTACTTGAGACTGATGAATTTAGTTTTGTAACTTTTCTTTATGCTTAAAATAATGGAATTTGTTCACAACCAGGTCTCAGTGGTTAGTTGACTCAATGTACTAACTTGCGAGACCTGTTACTTGAGACTGATGGATTTAGTTTTGAAACTGTTCTTGCCGCTTATAATAATGGAATTTGTTCACAACCAGGTCTCAGTGGTTAGTTGACTCAATGTACTAACTTGCGAGACTTGTTACTTGAGATGAAGATGGATTTAGTTTTGAAACTTTTCTTGCCGCTTATAATATGGAATTTGTACACAACCAGGTCTCAGTGGTTAGTTGACTCAATGTACTAACTTGTGAGACCTGTTATACTTGAGATGAAGATGGATTTAGTTTTGAAACTTTTCTTGCCGCTTATAATATGGAATTTGTTCACAACCAGGTCGTAGTAGTTAGTTGACTCAATGTACTAACCTGTGAGACCTGTTACTTGAGATGAAGATGGATTTAGTTTTGAAACTTTTCTTGATGCTTAAAATAATGGAATTTGTTCACAACCAGGTCTCAGTGGTTAGTTGACTAAATGTACTAACCTGTGAGACCTGTTACTTGAGATGAAGATAGATTTAGTTTTGAAACTTTTCTTGATGCTTAAAATAATGGAATTTGTTCACAACCAGGTCTCAGTGGTTAGTTGACTCAATGTACTAACCTGTGAGACCTGTTACTTGAGATAAAGATGGATTTAGTTTTGAAACTTTTTTTGCAGCTTATAATATGGAATTTGTTCACAACCAGGTCGCAGTGGTTAGTTGACTCAATGTACTAACTTGTGAGACCTGTTACTTGAGATGAAGATGGATTCAGTTTTGAAACTTATCTTGATGCTTAAAATAATGGAATTTGTTCACAACCAGGTCTCAGTGGTTAGTTGACTCAATGTACTAACTTGTGAGACCTGTTACTTGAGATAAAGATGGATTTAGTTTTGAAACTTTTCTTGCAGCTCTTAATATGGAATTTGTTCACAACCAGGTCTCAGTGGTTAGTTGACTCAATGTACTAACTTGCGAGACCTGTTACTTGAGACTGATGGATTTAGTTTTGAAACTTTTCTTGATGCTTAAAATAATGGAATTTGTTCACAACCAGGTCTCAGTGGTTAGTTGACTAAATGTACTAACCTGTGAGACCTGTTACTTGAGATAAAGATGGATTTAGTTTTGAAACTTTTCTTGCCGCTTTTAATATGGAATTTTTACACAACCAGGTCTCAGTGGTTAGTTGACTCAATGTACTAACTTGCGAGACCTGTTACTTGAGACTGATGAATTTAGTTTTGTAACTTTTCTTTATGCTTAAAATAATGGAATTTGTTCACAACCAGGTCTCAGTGGTTAGTTGACTCAATGTACTAACTTGCGAGACCTGTTACTTGAGACTGATGGATTTAGTTTTGAAACTGTTCTTGCCGCTTATAATAATGGAATTTGTTCACAACCAGGTCTCAGTGGTTAGTTGACTCAATGTACTAACCTGTGAGACCTGTTACTTGAGATGAAGATGGATTTAGTTTTGAAACTTTTCTTGCCGCTTATAATATGGAATTTGTACACAACCAGGTCTCAGTGGTTAGTTGACTCAATGTACTAACTTGTGAGACCTGTTACTTGAGACTGATGGATTTAGTTTTGAAACTGTTCTTGATGCTTAAAATAATGGAATTTGTTCAGAACCAGGTCTCAGTGGTTAGTTGACTAAATGTACTAACTTGTGAGACCTGTTACTTGAGATGAAGATGGATTTAGTTTTGAAACCTTTCTTGATGCTTAAAATAATGGAATTTGTTCACAACCAGGTCTCAGTGGTTAGTTGACTAAATGTACTAACTTGAGAGACCTGTTACTTGAGATGAAGATGGATTTAGTTTTGAAACTTTTCTTGCCGCTTATAATATGGAATTTGTTCACAACCAGGTCTCAGTGGTTAGTTGACTAAATGTACTAACCTGTGAGACCTGTTACTTGAGATGAAGATAGATTTAGTTTTGAAACTTTTCTTGATGCTTAAAATAATGGAATTTGTTCACAACCAGGTCTCAGTGGTTAGTTGACTCAATGTACTAACCTGTGAGACCTGTTACTTGAGATGAAGATGGATTTAGTTTTGAAACTTTTCTTGCCGCTTATATTATGGAATTTGTTCACAACCAGGTCGCAGTAGTTAGTTGACTCAATGTACTAACTTGTGAGACCTGTTACTTGAGATGAAGATGGATTTAGTTTTGAAACTTTTCTTGCAGCTTTTAATATGGAATTTGTTCACAACCAGGTCTTAGTGGTTAGTTGACTCAATGTACTAACTTGCGAGACCTGTTACTTGAGACTGATGGATTTAGTTTTGAAACTTGTCTTGATGCTTAAAATAATGGAATTTGTTCAAAACCAGGTCTCAGTGGTTAGTTGACTAAATGTACTAACCTGTGAGACCTGTTACTTGAGATAAAGATGGATTTAGTTTTGAAACTTTTCTTGCCGCTTTTAATATGGAATTTTTACACAACCAGGTCTCAGTGGTTAGTTGACTCAATGTACTAACTTGCGAGACCTGTTACTTGAGACTGATGGATTTAGTTTTGAAACTGTTCTTGCCGCTTATAATAATGGAATTTGTTCACAACCAGGTCTCAGTGGTTAGTTGACTCAATGTACTAACCTGTGAGACCTGTTACTTGAGATAAAGATGGATTTAGTTTTGAAACTTTTCCTGCCGCTTATAATATGAATTTGTACACAACCAGGTCTCAGTGGTTAGTTGACTCAATGTACTAACTTGTGAGACCTGTTACTTGAGACTGATGGATTTAGTTTTGAAACTGTTCTTGCCGCTTATAATAATGGAATTTGTTCACAACCAGGTCTCAGTGGTTAGTTGACTCAATGTACTAACCTGTGAGACCTGTTACTTGAGATGAAGATGGATTTAGTTTTGAAACTTTTCTGGCCGCTTATAATATGAATTTGTACACAACCAGGTCTCAGTGGTTAGTTGACTCAATGTACTAACTTGTGAGACCTCTTACTTGAGACTGATGGATTTAGTTTTGAAACTTTTCTTGCCGCTTATAATATGGAATTTGTTCACAACCAGGTCTCAGTGGTTAGTTGACTCCAGTGTACTAACTTGTGAGACCTGTTACTTGAGATGAAGATGGATCTTGAGTTTTTAAAACGGTAATTGCAGCCATCTCATCCTAAATTTGCCAGAATACATTAGCTGTGATGATGTTTAGACATTTTTTGTTGTTTTCTTATATTGGACTTTTGTTCCCTTTGACTGGTTTTGTTTCTTTTGCACTGAGTGTTGGTTGCTACAATAAATAGGAGGGGCAGTTCCAGGTAACCTGGGTTCGGGGAGGGGGTTTGGGGACGGAATTTTATAAAAGTTTTTAGACTCAGAGATTTCCAGAGGATCTCTCTTTTTTAGTAGGCCAATTTGAACACAATAAAAACATCCCATATAGGCTGCCTGTATTGCCAACATTTTACTTATCACAGGTTGTGAAACAAGTGGTAATTTTCGTCCGCGATTGATATATTTTCTTATGTGTAAAGGCAAAATACATGGCTACAATCTATGTAAATTAAAAAAAATTCCTGCATGTCGTTGTTTGAGTAGTGGTCCCGTCCACTCCAGCACCGGATTCAATTCTTCTTGTTTTCCCGTTATGTGCGTGTGAATAAAATCCTTAGTGATGGGGTTAACATAATTGTCAATATATAGTTATATATTGTGAGCCACCCCAATGTGAGCCACCACATATTTTCTGATGTATAATGGCAAGATACATGGCTATAACATATGTAAATTTTACAATTTTCCTCCATGTCGTTTTTGAGTAGTGGTCCCGTCCACTCCAGCACCGGATTCAGTTCCTATTCCCGTCCTTCGTCTCTTATATCAGCCGTCCAGTTGTATTTTATTACTTTTCCTTTATATAGACATATCTACAATTACTTCTACAAATTTAAATATCCCAAGCCGCCGCCCGGACAAGGCTACAACTTCTGCTGCTCATTAGGCCTATGACTGTCAACGTGAACAATGTTTGTGTGCCGAATATCCCTGAGTTTCCCTCTATTTTGTGTAGGTTTATGAACGTGATGTTGTCATGTTGTACTTGAACATGTCAGAAGTGAAGTCTGTCTCATCACTGCTAATTCT
The DNA here is from genome assembly GCA_037893225.1 of Hippasteria phrygiana. Lineage (NCBI taxonomy): Eukaryota > Metazoa > Echinodermata > Asteroidea > Valvatida > Goniasteridae > Hippasteria > Hippasteria phrygiana. Next base: position 657,201 of record JAZGUH010000038.1, on the reverse strand, counting down.
TGATTTTAAGTATAAAACATACTCTAGTAATTATTATTATTAAGGCAAACATCAACAATTACGAAATCATTCTATTATTGCACAAGCAGAGACGATTCATATTTGGAACATAAATTGTACATGGATGATTGTATTCTGAGAAATATGTAGTATGTCCCTACCGGGACATCGTAATAATTTATGCACGTTCGATCGAATGTGAGGCTGAATCTGGTGCTAGCTTGACGCTGCATGCCCAACATAAGGCAAGATAAGGTAAGATTTTTTCGTTTGTACGCAGCATAGCGCCCTCTATTGTATCAACCTGACAGGTTTTGAACTTCGAACTTTCCAGTTGGAAATGGAAACAATTTAATGACGTCACATCATTTGCCGAACGTGATTGGAGCAAATCCGAACACACCTCCAGGTCGGCCTCATTTATCTCATTAATATTCATCACTTTAAAAATTCGTGACGCCGACGATCGGGCGAGAGGTAATTTTGCAAGAACAAAACACCGGCTTTCGACATTTTAAAGGAATTTTAAACTGTATTTAAGAAGATAAAGTGTTTGTACATATCCTCTAGCATCAAGATGTTACGAATTTTGCTACGTAGCGTGCAGAAAGAGGGCTCAAGGGCCCTGACTTTGTCGAGTCTTTCGAGAGCTACATGTACGGGCAACACCCGGAGAAATGTTTGCAGCGCAACTGCAGCCGATGATGACGAAGGTAACGTAATTTCGTAAAGGTTCAACTTCTATCCGTTGCGTGTATAATTTTTTTTGGGTTTTTTCTGTATATTTATTGACTTGTTATCTGCGTATTTTCCTCCAATCGACCTAAAAGTGACAGTCGTATTTATGTAGAATAAACTTGCCTACTGCCACCCACAACGATGTTTAATACTGAATTATAAAACCAAATGTTAATGAAAGAAATCAGCAGATTTGTGGTTTAACTTAAGGGAGGGGCGTGGCTATCGCCTACTGAGGATTTCCATAGGCCATGGAGGATAGACCTATTCCTCCATGCATAGGCTGACCCATGAGAGCAACCAGAAGGTCGGATATTTTAGCCGGCAATTTGTGCACCAGCAAAACATTCTGAAATTGTTTTTTCTGCCAGTCTTCTCTGATCGGTTAAATAATAGACTAGGAAAGGTTCTTAGTCCGAGTAACTTGGACCCTTCATATCGCCTTTTTTAACATTTGGACATGATCTGGCGATAGTAGGGTCCAAGTCGATTGCACAATAGAGAATGGCCAAAAATTCAATCCCCCAAAAAAACATCAGAATTCAACCTTACAACGGCCACCAAAATACTAGATACGCCACCACCTGACCAAGTGGAGTTCCATGGTCAGATGAATGTACCAAGGTTTACTTAACATCCAAATAAAAAGTGAAATTTTACCGTTTCATTCCCAGAGACCCACGCAGAACATGTCTTCTCGCTATCTTGTAGTCAGTCAGTGCAGTACGCAGTTCGAATTGTGACCGTACCCCTCGATCGTGCATGACGTCACCCTGATGCGCAGCGCCCGCAAGCATCGCGCGACAACCTGTTTATGCTGGCGACTGTTTCGTGAGTGGTACAAAGGTCGCGTTACGTGTTTGTGTGTAGATATATTATTGATTCGAGGTTGCACGCGCGTAAGGGGGTTTGGGTGTTTTGAACTTTCTCCATAAACTCGGTTTTGTTTTGTTTTTACATACATCATGGACGGTAACCTTGGAATAGTTTACAAGGCAAGATCCACTCAATTTCATTTTTTTTTTTGTATATGGGTCATTCCATGAAGTTGAGACACAATGTGTGACATATTGGTAAAGATTTTAAATTGGTGTGAAATAAATTTGTTACACCACATGTAATTCTATACAATTATTTCATCATAGGCTAGATTCATTGTGACATAATATTTAGTTTAGGGTCCTCTCTCTTGTGTTTCACATGAACTCCCATAGACTTACTATGGATAAATCAACGATGTAACAAGGGACACGGTGTCCCGGTTACATCTTAGTTTATGTTGCTCATAATTCATAAATAATCATGTTAAAGCATCCAAATCTGTATGTGGTAGTTAGAAAATGTTATCCTTTTACATACCCATCAAATACAGTTGGCTAAAACATTTGATGTAATAATTGATTTGGCAAGCCTGCAAGGATGTAACATGGGACACCGCTCCATCAAGGGTGGCAAACTAACACATGACACCAATTTAGGGGGTCTTTTTTATGTTTTTAAAAAGAGGTACTCCAAGTCTTTGTTATCATGTTGCATGGACATTTCACATACTGCTTACAGATAAATTATGGAAGAAAGTTCCCAAAATTGCTAGGATGTAACGTGGGACACCACCGTTACATCCGAGTCCATTTTGCCCTAATTTTGAAAAGGCAGTCCAATATATTGACTCTACAAGTTAATTTTATTAAAACGGTAATCACACAAAAGAAAAGAAATTTAATTCAGACTTCATTTGATGAAAAGTAAGAAAGCTAGACATGCAAGCAGGATGTAACAAAATTTAACAGAGTGGGACACCATCCGTTACCTCTCTAACCACAGATTTGTTAGCCATATAACAGAAAAGATGTAAGAGATACTGAAAATATGATTTGTTGTTAAGTTACATGCAGTTTTTGCTAACTGCTCATGTAAAAGAAAATAAAATAGTTAATTGTTTAAACCTCTGAACCCTATTTGTATTTTGTAAGTTTTTATGTCACAAAATTACCCCATAATTTAGCCCGGGACACCATCACACTTGGTGACAAAACATAAATATATCGTAAATAATGCCCTCATGTTTTGTATCATTCGAAAGCCTTCCTTTTACTCTTCAAGTTCATATCATAATCACCATTAAAGTCAGTTTAGTTTAAACAAGAAAAACAATTACATAATCAAAGAATGCCAAAATGTGTGTGTGTCTCAATTTCATGGAATAACCCATAAGGTAAAGTGATTTGTGGAGATTCTAACTCAGTTTGAAGTTTGTAACGTATGTAATCAAGGTATAATGCATAATTTTCTTTGAGTCCATCAATTGGTCGTTAACTTATATGCGTTCCCTCAGGTTGTAATTAATTATTTCTACACACCCCCCCCCAAAAAAAATAAATAAAAATATATATATAAATTGTAAACACAAACCCCCCCCCAAAAAAGAAAATTTAAATGTGAATTAATTTTATGTTAAATCTCAGGCAGATGGGCAGATACACCAGATACTTTTAATTAAATTAAGATCAAGCAGTTTAATCTTCATTAACACAATTACACCGCCCCCAATAATAAAACAAAACAGAACAATACAAAACAGAACGAGTCGCACGCGCGTGCAGCCTCCAATCGGATGGACACGACTGTTGTACCACCAGGAAACAGTCGCCGGCATAAACAGGTTGTCGCGCGATGCTTGCGGGCGCTGCGCATCTGGGTGACGTCATGCACGGTCGAGGGGTACGGTCACAATTCGAACTGCGTACTGCACTGACTGACTACAAGATAGCGAGAAGACATGTTCTGCGTGGGTCTCTGGGAATGAAACGGTAAAATTTCACTTTTTATTTGGATGTTAAGTAAACCTTGGTACATTCATCTGATCATGGAACTCCACTTGGTCAGGTGGTGGCGTATCTAGTATTTTGGTGGCCGTTGTAAGGTTGAATTCTGATGTTTTTTTGGGGATTGAATTTTTGGCCATTCTCTATTGTGCAATCGACTTGGACCCTACTATCGCCAGATCATGTCCAAATGTTAAAAAAGGCGATATGAAGGGTCCAAGTTACTCGGACTAGAAAGGTTCTTAGGCATTTTTTTCTTTAAAAGAAATCCTCCATAATCACTTCCTTTTTTTACCATGGACGGTCATAAAAAGAATGCATTGTCATTGAGCCATATACTATAGCCTAGGCCTATCTCATATTTAGATAAGATACATTTGTATCTCATGCATACATCTACTATATATATGACATGTATGAAGTTGCTGGTACAACTTATGGTCATGCTTATACATGTGTTGGAAGTTGTACTTCCTGTTGTATTCATTAAAAAATAGCACTGTTCCATTCACTGTGAAAAAATTCACCATTTTTGTACATTTTCTTGTGTGAGATTCAGCTGTTTTTCCATGTACAAATTTAAGACAAACCCAAGTCACAGAATTTAATCCGTTACTTGAATATGATAACTAAGACTAAGAGCCACTCCAAGTATTTCACTCTTCCGTTCCTATCTACTGGCTCCGTTTACTAGTAGGCCAAATGTACCATGTACCAAATATACTTTACCAAAAGGAGACAGTCCGTCTCACATTATCAATCAATAAACACAATATAGAGTTGTGGTCAAAAAAACTCTTTATGTGCAGTTTGTTAAAATCCACCAGATTGAGTCCTGTAAAAGAGAGAAACTGAAAGAAATTGGTTGAAACTTTGTTGGGAGTTAGAATCGGCCTCAGTCGTACTGCAAACAAGTGTTTGGTGCTGGGTGAATGTTAAGCAAGATGCTGCGATTTCTATGCAGTATGCTTAAAGACAATCTGTATCACGTGGTTCACATTATTGAATATATTGGGGAAGACTATATTAAGATTTGCCGTCGGCCAGCTCAGACATTGAATCTTTTCTCTTGGCCAGATCCCAACTTCTTTAAGATGGTGGAGGAATACTTTGACCGGGGAGCAGCCCTGGTGGAAGACACGCTGGTAGAATCTATGAAGGGCAATCTCTCCAAAGACCAGAAAAGGCTCAAGGTATGAAAACCAGGGGCCACTTTCACAGTGATGACCCCCCCTGCCCCGACCCCGACCCTCCCCCTTCCCCGACCCTCCCCCTTCCGCTCCCTCTTCTCCTCCCCCTTCTTCTCCCCTTCCCCTCCCCACTTCCCCCACCCCCCCACTTCCCCCATGCCCCCCCCCCCACTTCCCCCACCCCCCCCACCCCCCACCCCTCCAAGTGGCGATTTGTATCCAGTTCATCAGGCATTAAGGACTTTCTGCTGAGTTGTATAAAAATGACAATTAAGAAATGTTGTGTTAGGACTTTTAATGATTTTTAATAAATATTTACGGTTTCTAAAATTGTAAATTTTGCCTGATCGTCTCTGCTAAACCTTCTATATTTTAACATAGGCCTAAATCTTTAATGGTGCTCTGTCAATTGAAAGTTCCGTTGTCTAGTTCCCATTCTACAGCTGCAAATGCAAAATGACGCCGAAGGACAATATTTCCACCGCAAAAATTGTAACAACTTTTACAGGATCAAAATAAGGACAGTGCGTTAAAAAAATATGGTGGCTGCATTAAATAGTTTTATTCCACCATGGTTGTGTGTAGAGAGGAGGGGGGTTCCTGTTATCAACTTGGATGAGAAATGTGCAGTATGATGGTGATGCTGTAACAGATTTTAAAACAAACTTTGTATTCTAGAAAAGAATATGATCAATGAAAGGGATTTCAGCACTGATTTCATGAACAATTGTGTGTGGTTATACTTGGCTTTCAATGATGGTCATTTAAATTGACTTATTTGAAACAATTGTTTAATGCCAATGGTACGATGGTAAAAACAAATCATGATTTTTATCAACCCTGCAGTTAGGGTTAAGGTACGGTATAGCTGTTTAGTTTCAATCTGAAAGCTGACTGTTTATAACGATGGTACCAGTACCAATACTCTTGAGAAATATTCCCGTCTGAAATGTTATCTTCTAGAGAATTGTATCTGAAGACTTCCAAAAATGAAGTGACTTGTTTCAATTTTAAGAGTCAAACTGACTCTGATAACGAATTCAGCTCAACATTTCACAGGTTTTTTTTTATTTCATAGTTACACACTGCGAGCAATTGTGCCGTCAGCCCTGCTAATAGTATATCACACCTTTTTAATCACATGACTGATTAATCAGGCATTGGCACTCGTAGATTTTCCGTGCTTTTGCCATTTGGTCAATTTTTTTTATTCCACTTGCCATTCACAGGTTCAAGGCATCTTAAAGCTAATGAAACCTTGCAACAACGTGTTGAGTTTGAACTTCCCGCTGCGGCGCGACGACGGCAGTTTTGAGATGATTGAGGCGTACAGGGCACAGCACAGCCAGCACCGAACACCATGCAAAGGAGGTGAGGGAGGACTTTATTAAATAAGTGATATTATTGACATCTTTGGAATTACGGATTGTACAAGGGGAATCATAATACCTTTATCATATGTTATTGAGACCATGGCTTCCAATTCTGCCTAGGTATCCGTTACAGTCCCGACGTGAACTCAGATGAGGTCAAGGCCCTGGCCTCCTTGATGACCTACAAGTGTGCTGTAGTGGACGTCCCCTTTGGTGGAGCTAAGGGGGGCATCCGGATAGACCCAAGGAAGTACTCGGAGAGGGAGCTTGAGAAAATCACCAGGCGGTTCTGTGTGGAGCTGGCCAAGAAAGGGTTCATAGGTGAGCGACTAAATTGAAACGAATGCTATGCCATGACTGATTTTTTTTTGTTAAGTTGTATTTTTCAAAAATGATTTATAAACAGGCATTTTAGACCCTTTTCATGTGACATCACCAGCCTATGCTCAAACCAATCCCGCCAGATTAGACCACGTTGCAAATTGTTGGAGATCTCAGTTGGGAAAGTGACTAGGTAATTTAAATGAATTTTCAAAAGCGAACAAAGAAAATTGGCAGGAGCGGGATTTGAACCTGCGACCTCCTTAACACTGTACCGGTGCTCTACCACTTTGTCGTATGTTAGCGGTCAGTGTCTTGTATCGTAATGTTGGGGCTTTATCCCTGGCTATACTGCATTAGAGGTTAATGACCAGCAGGATTCACATTTCAGTTTTGTTGGAAATTGTTGGATTTAACAGGGCCTTATGAAAATCACTGAAGGGTGTTGGTGATAAATGTTGACAACACACGTTTCCTTGAAGATATTAACAATGGTGCAGCACATTAATTACTCATCGGTTACTTTTTCACACCATGCACCGTCAGGATATGATTAATAGCTCTTTGACAGTTTTCCCTGAACGTAACACTTTCTCCACAATCCAGGACCCGGCGTTGACGTTCCCGCTCCCGACATGGGTACCGGGGAGCGCGAGATGAGCTGGATAGCCGACACCTATGCCATGACTGTGGGTTACCAGGACATCAACGCCCACGCTTGCGTTACGGGCAAGCCCATCACGCAGGGGGGCATCCACGGCCGCGTGTCGGCCACAGGCCGCGGCATCTACCACGGGATTGAGAACTTTGTCAACGAGGCGTCATACATGAGTACTGTGGGACTGACACCTGGATTCGGCGACAAGACATTCATAATTCAGGTAATATATTAAAGTCAGGGTACTAGTATGATCACACGGAAAAACAGGGTTTATGCAGAAGTGTTAAAAATAAATTGCAAATAATAAATATCGGAAATAATCCTCGTCAGGAAATGATTGAGCAGTCTACCTGGCACATTGAGTTTGGTGAGAAATAATGTATCTTGGGTGTGTTAATTCTTTTTAATGGAATTTCTTAAAGTTTCAAAGTCAAAAGCATGTTAAGTAATTTTGTTTTCATAAGTGATTATTAGCCAAAAAAGTCATCAACAGTATTCTTGAACCGTAGTAAATTTATAAATGATCAGTACTTTATTTCGGTGGCCAAACAAATTCCTGGGAGAGTGACAACATTTCTAGGAATAACAGGTAATACCTTCTAGTTGCATAAACAAATTCTGAAAATGAAACCTGTAAAAATTAAATTAAAAGATTGAGCAAAAAAAAGTACATTTTGATTAAATTTTTTTTCCGGAAAAGGTGTACAGTTTTTAGATTTCAATTGTCTCGTATTTCTTGTTGCAGGGTTTTGGTAACGTGGGTCTGCACACGACGCGTTACCTTCACCGTTTCGGCGCTCGCTGCATCGGCATCAAAGAGATTGATGGCAGCATTTACAACCATAATGGGATCGACCCAAAAGACCTAGAAGACTACAAACTGGTAAGCTCTCGTTGAGGCATTGTGTTTGAAGCCAGGGGCGAGAAGTGGAGAAATAGAGGCATCGTGGCTAGGCTTTAGGGCTCCGTTTACTCGAAAAGTTACTTAACCCTAACCCTCCCAGAACCCTGCCAGACGCATCAGATTGCATACTTTGTCACATTGACTTGTGTGGAGAGTGCAGCAAGGTCAAGCTGTCACCACAGATGCACTGTGCTGCGTCTGGCAGGGTAAGGGTTAATCTACTTCCTTTGTGGTTTAGGAGGATGTTATAAAATATTTAAAAAAATTATCCTCATTGATGAGTGATCTTCAATTCTGCTTCCCAGGATATGTCATAGTTGGTGTGATCGCCGGCTACACAGCATTATGGGTTTCTGACTTATTACTCTCATCTCCCGAACAACGATAAGATACCAAACAATTGTGAGACTGTCGACATTGGGAAAGATAGCTCAGTTTAGGTAAAGTGGTCTGGAGTTTACAGGTTCAAATCCTGTTCGTGCTAGTTTTCTTTGTTAACTCGGAAAATTGAAAAAAATTACCTGGTCAATCCTTGTGTTTGATGAAATGGAAAAACAGTCACAAGAACTGTGAGTTATGGGACGTCAATTTGATTCGAAACTTTGGACAATGATTTAACGAGTTTGCAATGCACTCTTCTATCAGATACCATATCAGTGATGGAAAGCTAAATTGTTCATCTTCTCTCGGCAGCAACACGGCACCATCGTTGGCTTCCCAGACGCAGAGCCCTTCGATGGTGACCTGATGGTGGAGCAGTGCGACATCTTGGTGCCTTGCGCCGGGGAGAAAGAGATCACTTACAAGAATGCTCCCCACATCAAAGCCAGAGTAAGCCGTGGAGTATTTGTGAGATCTGTTTTGTCGCAGATAGGAAAAAAATTGCAGTATCCGGAGATGGTCTCATTTTGATGTTACGTAGTATGTCGTTGCACATCTGACATACCGGCGAATTGACAAACGTCAAACTTGTTCACCCCTTGAGTACACGTGTTATAATGGGGCACTAGCTGCCATGCCGGCTTGTGCAGCCAAGCGAAACGGACACAAGAGGCTTGTGCAGCCAAGTGTAACATACACAATAATCCAACAATGGATTGAAAATGCAAAGAATGCATGTATAGACGTCATCCGGCCAGGTGGTAATTTGACGTCATCTGGACACAAGGGGTTAAGGGTTTGGGCTGTTGCAAAAATAAATCTTATATAAAAATAGGGTTAAGTCTTTTTTTTTCCTTCATTTTTAAATGTGTCTGGAGTGTGGACATTTGTTATAAGAAGTGTAAACTCTACCCAAAACAAAATATTTATTTGTGCAAAATGTGGTTGTACGTAAATGGGCATAGAGACCCAACCTGAATAAGTGCTGTAAACATTTTTCTCCAGGTTTTTTCATATTGGTTAATAGTCAATTTGACCGGAGTAATTTCATCAGCTGCATTTGTATGATTCTTCTGATTTATGTCTGCGGCAGTTTAATTTGTGCAAATATTTGAGCTGGATCAAACAGTCCATCGTCTGTTTACTTCAGATTATAGCCGAGGGTGCCAATGGTCCGACCACTCCAGCAGCTGATAAGATCCTACAGGAGAGAAACATTATGGTTATACCTGTAAGTCTCATCTTAAGAATGATTCCTGTTATAATTGCCACTTCCGTGTCATGATTTGTTGTCTGTTTATCTTTGAATGTTGTGATTATCATTACAGTTCAAACTAATAAGCCTTTTGCGAGTGACCCGTACTTTGACCCCGCTGCGTAGTGATTGTTGCCACGACACGTGATTCGGGGCAAGCTTTCTCGCATACGCGCGTGCAGACACAATGTCAATGCATATATCGCATACGTACGTGTCCACTTGCCGTGATCGAAGTACATGTACGCGATTCATACGTTTCTTGTCACTTTAAAACGATAAATTTCCACGCAGATTTTGTCAGACTCTAGTACTGGTTATTGTTAGAATTTAGACATTAACATAAAATACGAAGTTTGTGGGATTTAGTGCTTGAGAATGCCTGCGAAGAAGCACTGTTCTTACGGAACATGCAACAGCGACTCGCGCTTTTCGGACCGTCTCCATGAATGGCGTTTGTGGCTACCCTTTCCGAAGCCGAAGTCAAACCGTGAGAAGTGTCTCCGTTGGATAAAAAACTGCTCCAGAAAAGACTTTTCGGCGGAGAATGTAACTTACAATACTTACATTTGCTCCAAACATTTCGTCGGTGGCAATGGCCTGGGCCAACAGATGACTACACCGACCCAATACCAGCTTCGACATCTAGCGCGGTGGAGATGAACAATTTTGTTTTTGTTTTTATTGGGAGGGGGCGTAATCATACATGCAGACTATGTGTTACGATGTTGAGTCAATGTGATGGAACTTTTTGTTTCAGGGCCTTGGTTAACCGATTGTTAATTTTGGTTGAACTTCTTGTTCTTTACAAGATGAGTACTTGCTTTTTAAATTTTGAAAATAGCAAGAAAGAACCGGTGTGTGCAGGCAAAATTCAAGGAATGATCAGATTATCTTATTTTGTTGATCATCTCAGGAAATAGCCGCAGTGAGTCAAAGTTCGTTTAGGGGGTAGGGAGGGTGGGGGTTGTTGAAGACATCAACAAAATCTCTCTTTCCATTCTTTTTTTATTTGTGGGAAAGGTTGGAGGAAGAAAGATTCTGTTGAGCAAGGTCTCATTATCAGTTTTTACGTAAGTGACTGGTCTTGCAGAAATTGTTTTTGTATATATTTACGAATAGGTTGGTGGGTATGCCAGCCGTGTGGGTTTGTGACTGACCCACCCAAAGCGTAATTTCTTTCTTTTTTAAAAAGTGGAATACGCTTCGAGGGAGTCAGTTTTAGCCACCATTTCTGCAAGATGACAGTCCTGGTATGTGCTGGCTACGTTAGAAGAATAATCAGTGGATTCTTTGATGGATCATTCCAACAAGTAGCCGCAGCGAGTCCGAACTTATCTGGGGGAGGGGGGGGGGGGAGGATTTGTAAAGGCATCAACAAAATCTCTCTTTCCATTCCTTTTGTATTTGTGGGAAAGGTTGGATGAAGAAAGATTCTGTTGAGCAAGGTCTCATTATCGGTTTTTACGTAAGTGACTGGTCTTGCAGAAATTGTTTTTGTATATTTACGAATAAGTTTTCGCCGGTCGTAATCCGCTCGAAAACAAATCAAATAATTGAAGACATCGTATAGTCCGAAATGTGGTATATTCGAGAAATCCTTCGTGAATCCAGGAAGATTAAATGGGTCGGAAAATGTGCAGCCCGCGTCTTTCAATCTTTTGTCAAGTTGGGGCTTGAACGATTCGGGTCGGTTGTCAATTTCAGATTGGCCACGCACTTGCACAGTTCAACCAGTTCTTTCTTCAGGTAACCCGTTATTGAAACCCCTCTCTCTTGAAGAAATGTCTGCAGTTTCTTCACGTTCCAACCTTCGGAGTTGTTATCCATTAAAGAAACTATAATTGCTAAAAATAGGCCGCGTTTCGAGAAGAACATACAACATGTACTGTAACAATTCGAGCAGTTGTTGTGTTTTAGAGTGGTGACAATCTCTATCGTGCGCTGTTTCACCCAGCGGTAGTTCCAGATACCAGACAGGGAAACCACCACTGGCCGTGCGTCGCCACGTTGCGGCTTGCCCCGAATCACGTGGTCTAGCAACAACGGTACTGACGCGCATAATAATGATCAGTCTGGCAACGACCGGCGCACGCTGTGCATCTTAGATTGAGCGAAGACGGGGTACAAGGATCTATGCAAATCAACGCGCAAAAGGCTTATTGTTGCTAATTGGTTCAACATCGTTGTTAACTCAATTTGGAAGTTGTTAATCTATTGTCATCGAAACATCAGCCAAATCTACCCTCAACAAGGCAATGCCCATCACCTCATTCACAGTATTTGCAATGTTCAGCCCCCATCATTATTTTATAAATTATCATCATTGATAGTACATCTTTTGTTATAATCATCCCTTATAATCTCTCTATTTATTTCATCACTTTCGAAAAGGTTACCACTTTGAAAACGTATAGCTTAACTAAAACCCCTATTAACGTGTGCCTTTCCATAGGATATGTACATCAACGCTGGCGGTGTGACTGTCTCCTATTTCGAGTGGCTTAAGAACTTGAACCACGTGAGCTACGGCCGCTTGACCTTCAAGTACGAGAGAGACTCCAACCAGTTTCTGCTCGGTGAGTTAATCAGACATTGGGAAACGTTTAAATGCAACAAAATGGGTGTTCGTTGCAGCCAAAACTGATGTTACTTCGCTGGAGCAGAGTTCTAGTGTAGGCCTATGTAGGTATTTTTTTAAGCTCTCAAGCCCTTACCCAGTTGTCTCGGGCCTCCGTACGCACTCCACTGTCTCTGTACATGTACATGTACAGCTTGAAGAGGGTGTATGAAGGCCAGAGGTGGTTCAGGCTTGTTATGATGCACTGCAAGTTTAATCTGAACGACACAAATTATTAGGTTTTTATTTAATTGTGTTCATAATAACACAACTTTTGAAAGTTTGGGATATAACATAATATTCACAATTATTTGGCTTAGTTAGGTTCGGCCTATTAATGTTCACTATGGGCTCCATGCGCCGTCGAATGAGGGTGCTGTCCACGTAGCAACCGCACTTCCATGGGCAGTACGTCGCTGGTATCCGCACCGCGCTCCTTGTTCATTTGATACTCGTATACCAGTGGGATTGCTTTGTCTGTTCGCTGACTCGATAATTGCGTTTTCAATAAGAATATCACAGCGGGAACCAGACACTTAAATTGAAGTCGGGTAAGATGGCGTCGATATTGACCCACCATCTCGCCTTTTCTTTCCGCTGAGGGGGTAGTTGTGCACGGAGCCCATAGTGGTCATTCGATACAGTTAATAATGGTATGTATTGAATACATTAATTTGGGAGCCACTCCCAGCCAGAGAGGATGTCGTTATAGCCAAGTGTTCGGTATAGCAGTGTTCGTTGTAGCAAAGTTGTACTGTATCTTGGTCCACTTTCAATTGCAGAAAGCGTACAGGAAAGCCTAGAGAGGAAATTCGGCAAGCATGGCGGCCGCATCCCTATCGTACCCTCGGAGAAGTTCTCCGATCGCATCTCTGGTGCCAGCGAGAAGGACATCGTACACAGTGGTCTGGCCTACACCATGGAGCGTTCGGCCAGGGTAGGTTAAAAAAATTCAAAAATGTTATTTTAAAAATCCCAGCATTGTGATGAGGAGTGGTTCCCCTCGTTGTGGTTCCTTCCGTCTTGTCTGAGCATTTTAGGGTGTTTTTTTCTCCCAAGATTGTCCAAACTTTTTAGAGTGGTCCCCCTTTTCTTTGATGGGTGTGTAGTCATGCGGAGAGGATCCTTTCTTTGTGTTGTGGTGTTTGTAGTGTTGGCCCAATTTTCTGTTTAATACCACAGTGTGCTCCAAAAGAGTGGTCATCTTTCCCGTTTCTTTTTAAGAGTGGCACCCCATTATTTTAAGAGTGCGTCATCACATGTCCAGTTTATTTTGAAGAGTGGCACCCCTTCCCCAAAAGAATGGTTTCTTTAAAGACCCCACCCCTGCAGTGATAAAGGTTTTTCACGTGGACGTGCTCTCGCACTACTGAAATACAATGCAGGGCACGTCTGCTTGAGAAACGCGTAAAACCTGAGCAATACTCCCCGAGGTTGTGTTGCGTAGAAAAAATAATCAAACAATGTTCAATGTGTGGCTCTGCATGAAAGCATTCTCTCCTTCAAAGTCATCCAACTCATGAATAATGCATCACTTTCAATATTCATATTCATTACATATTCATGAAGTAGGCCATGATCACCAATCAGATTTGCTTGGACAGAGAGGTTTCAAAAACCGTACCATTATTTGGTTGGAACACGGTTGACCTTTTCGTACATCTAGACCGCATTGTAGAACAAACTGGGCTTGGGCAACTCCAGGAATTTTGGAGTCGACTCCGACTGAGCAGGAATCGCGATTCCATTCAGAATTGACTCTGTACATCGTGCAGAAAAACATGTCAGTGCCGCATCCTTTGATTCCGCACACGAAACAGGCTGCTTTAATTTGCTTACAAGTGCTGTTTGCAGTGGGGTTTAAATTGTAGACGTAGAATTGTGCAAACTGAGCTCAGCAGGTCATCAGGATCAACATGCATCGGTTGGATTTGACTTCACAGCTGGCAATATGTATGTAGCATTGAAAAAACAGTGGTTTGTCACAATCGGGGAAATATGCAATCTGTAAATCTTTTTTTTTTTTTTTTTTATCGGCAAGTTTCAGATCATCAGATGGTGTCTGGAATCTACATTTAGGAAGCAGGCTACTTTAAGGATTTAACTCTTAAAAAAAATTCAAAGTGAACAAAGAAAACTGGCAGAAGCAGGATTTGAACCTGCCACCTCTGGAATACCTTACAGGCGCTCTACCAACTGAGCTTTCTTGCCCTATGTTGGCGGTCTCCCAAATTGTCAGATTCTTTGTTCAGGGGGCAGTAGTGGTTTGTTTGACGATATTCTAAAAAAAAAAAACTGAATCCCGATCTCTATTCCGATGTCGGAGTTGAATCGAGTCAACTCCTTTATGGTGTCGCCCAAGCCTAGTATAAATGTGTAACCATTTGTTTCCATAATCATTAGGTGATTCTTTTTCCTTCCCCCCCCCCCCCCCCCCCAATCAATTTTTTTTTCTCAGCAAATCATGCGAATCGCCATGCGTCACAATTTGTCATTGGACATCCGTACCGCCGCCTACGCATCGGCCATCGCCAAGATCTTTTATACGTATCACAATGCCGGCATTACTTTTTAACATAAACTCCGCCCACCCTGTGGAGGACAGCACCACACGACTACTGTAATTGCTCTGTTTGTTGTACAAGCTGCTCAGGAAAATTCTACTCAAACTTTTCCCCCATCTTACATTGGCTCTGTGCGGTTTTTCAAAAGTTAGAGGAAGCAGTGGGGAAGAAAAAATTCTTTCTTTCTTTTTTTATTTTTTTATTTGTTTTTATTTTTGCAGTCATGAAAATCTGTGGGGAAAGTCTCAGAATTACAGTGATATAAATTCTTCAGTTGAATGATTTTCATTCAACTGAAGAATTTATATCACTGTAATTCTGAGACTTTCCCCACAGATTTTCATGACTGCAAAAATAAAAAAAAATAAAAATCATTTTGATCGAAGTTGCTCAGTTTGGTATTTACTGGTCATTGGGAAGGTTGAACATTATTTAAAGGAATGTATGAAAAAAGACTTTAGGAATTGAGAATGGTCTTAGAAAAGTCCTTGAGTTTCCATTGTTGGTTTATCGTGGAGGTTCCTGATTGGTTTATAGTGAAAAATCATGAGAAGTTCTAGGACTTCAATGATTGGTCATGAAGAACATGTGATTGCATTTTTGCATAATATGACAATAATTGATAATGGGAAAAGTTTCGAGGGGTCTTTGCATTTCCGTGACTGATCCGGAAGTGTCTGGGAAAAGTCTCATGGAATTTCTTATGTCATATGTGGCCATAGAAAAGTCCTTCAGGAATTCTCATAGTTGATGACTTTGGAAAAGCCTGTAAAATGCATTGAATATCTAGGATTATTTGTTGGAAAGTCTTCAGAGGTCTTGGAAGTGCCATGATTCATAATCATCATGATGACCGGAATCTTGGAATTTTGTGTGATAAATCATGAAAAAAAGTTTCAGATTTTGCCATGGCAAAGTGTTGGGGGATAATCAGATTAGCATGCATTGTCTTTTTTGGTTTTCGAAATAAGCATGTCATTTAATAGGAAAACTTTTAAGATCCTTGTTTTTCCGGAAAATCTCAAGATTGAGATGTTGGAATAATAAGGTTTGAGTACTGTTTTCGTGAGCAGCGTGTATTCATGTTTATATAGGTAGCTCTAGTATCTGTGCATACATTACGTGTTCCTAATGAAGCAAGTGGTGTCGGTGGTGGTATTTACGCTGGAGTCCTGTACACGTGTGCATGCGGCGCCCCATTTGTTTGAAATTTGTTGGCACGCTAGGTGTTTCATTTAAATTTTTTTTCATGCTTCAGGAGTGTGGTTTGATTTTGAGTGCGGCCCAGCCCTTTTAAAAGCTGGTGGGTTGCTGTGTGGCATGTTGCATTTTATCGCCTCAGTATAAGCCCCTCCCACTTTTAAAAAACACTGAACAATTCATCACCGACACAACAAAGTAACACCGAAGTCCACTCCAGTGTTACTTCGTAAAAAAACGGCTCAGTGAATAATTTTGGTTTCATGAACTAACAGTGTGCGCGTGCACTTCGGACAGCGACGTGCGATTTTTGACTCCACAAAGTAAAAAGCATGTTGCGGAAGTATATTTCGTAGAAAAACGCTTTGTAAGGTTTGAGAGGAATTTACTTCATTTAGATTCTTGTTGGGTTATACAGAAAAAAAAAGTAATTTAAACCTTCAAACTGGTGAAATAAATATGGGTGTTAGATCGTGGAAACAAAAATGTACCGAGTGGGCGACGGTGTACTCGGGTGTGAAAACGAAAAATACTCGGTTCTGTAAGATACGCGTGCATAGCGTGCACTCAAGTCAACTCGGGTGTTGGGCTAGGCTCGTCTGATTAAAAAAATCAGGGCCTTCTGGGTATGAGGTTGAACGAAATTCAGCCGAAACTTGGTAGTGAAGCCATGCTCATCGAACACGCAGGAGAAGGGTTTACAGATGTGTAACACACACAAATCAGTCCCTCGTGTCCAATTCAATGAAATATTTTATATGCATATGGAGATGTTCTTTGTTTCAGCATCGTTTAGACACACATTTGGACGTATTTAGCTGATTGTTTAACTTTCTGCAGATACGGTGTGGCAGAAGACGTGTGCATGCTTGTCTATTATATCTCATGCTTTCCATCATTGCCCATGTATTTTGTTCAGTGCTTGCTTACATACATGTATATATAACCAATGAGCATTTGTTTTCAATGAAGTTACAGTTGTTGTTTGGTTGTTGATGCTCAGCCTGCGTGAAGACATTTGATGTTCCTCTCGTGTAGATTCTCATACTCGTAAAACAGACACCGAGTTTTTATGGTTTTATGGTTCCCTCCGTTGTTTCTCTCTCCTTCCTACAAAACTATCCTCTCGTTTCATTTCCCATGCGCTATTTCTCTTTTCCGTTTCCGTTTCCAGTTTATTTCTCTTCCTTTGCTAATAGCACTGCCCTTCCCCGGCTGTCTAAATGGAATATACATTTAAGCCAGTTCGGTATTTCAACTGCGCATGTGCACAATGACATTTTATCCCGAATGACCCGCGTGACCTAATGCGCGCGTGTGAATGCAAAATGTGGTCGCACAACGCGCACATGTTAAATTCAATCAGAATGGGCGTTCACGTAACATGGTGTGACATTAGGTCAGCAATTTTATCCCGAATAACCTTTGACCTTTGAGATAATGAACTGGCTTATTGATCAATGATACGTAGTTCACTTCATCTGCTACACTGTGAAATCAAGAAGCAATGCAACCAATCACCCCCAAGATTGTAATTTTTTTAATTCACGTAATTGGTAAACCCTCCCCCCCTTAACTTTTCCAATGATCCTTAATTGATTTTCATTCTACAAACGGTCTGGCTCCCACAGATCTGCCCCTGAGTGGGAAGCATAGATTTTCGATTGCAGCTACAAGATTTATTTTGTCTGTTTCTTTTGGACATTCCGAAGCATTTATATTTGCGCTTTTTAATTATGAAGAAAGCATCAGTTTAATATTAACGATGTTTTTCCCAATTCTGACCTTCCTCCATTCACATGGTTTACTTTTTCTCTCAGGCTCTCTAAAACTACTCAACATTCGCTGCTAGTAAAAGTGCATGAGAAAGGGAAAACTTTTATTTATCAATTTGGTTTGCGTAAATGCAAATTGCAAATTCCGTTGAAGGACCAGCCAGTCTTCCACCATCCAAAATTCATTATTTTCCCGATAACTCAAGCGCAATACCTGAAAACAACATTTTCATGGAAAATTGAATGTCAATAAAATAATCATGCAGCTTGCATACCATTGCTGAACATTGCTTGGGAGGGGGAGGGGCTAAGGAATGATCAATGAATTCATCATGCAGCTTGCATACCCATTGCTGAACATTGCTTGGGAGGGGGAGGGGCTAAGGAATGATCAATGAAATCATCATGCAGCTTGCATACCATTGCTGAACATTGCTTGGGAGGGGGAGGGGCTAAGGAATGATCAATGAAATCATCATGCAGCTTGCATACCATTGCTGAACATTGCTTGGGAGGGGGAGGGGCTAAAGAATGGTCAATGAAATCATCATGCAGCTTGCATTCCATTGCTGAACATTGCTTGGGAGGGGGAGGGGCTAAAGAATGGTCAATGAAATCATCATGCAGCTTGCATACCATTGCTGAACATTGCTTGGGAGGGGCTAAGGAATGATCAATGAAATCATCATGCAGCTTGCATACATTGCTCATCATCTTCAGGAGGGGGGAGGGGCTACGGATGGTGACTGCTACCTTTGGCTTAACCCCTGGGCACCTGATAAATACCGTACATCTCTTTTGTGTCTCTCGTCAGCAAATTATGAGGACAGGCATGAAGTACAGCTTGGGTCTTGATCTGCGGACGGCCGCATACACCAACGCGTTGGAGAAAATCTTCAACACCACCTTGAAGGCGGGACTTGCTTTCGTCTAAAAGAAAGAAACCCCCTGAAAAATCTTAGTCTCTTCGTTATGTTGCGGCGTCTCAATCCGAATCCTGCACCCACTCATCTGTCACTAAATGCTTCTTTCTCTACTAACTTCCTTTCGTGTTGGTCTTCATCAAGATCTCGGTGTCTGAACTGTTGATTTTTGGCGTGTGTCTGCCTAATGTTTTCCTCGGACCAATCTCTAACAGTCGATCCTCACAGTTATTTTTTTCCCCAACTCGCTCTCTGCCTTCCCCCAGCAAATCATGCGAACTGCCATGAAGTACAACCTTGGCTTGGACCTACGCACGGCCGCTTACGTCAACTCCATCGAGAAGATCTTCCAGACATACCACGATGCAGGGCTTACATTCACATAAAAGTAAAAAAGCAGCCGATGTCGGGGATAATATGACCCCCCCCCCTCTGAACCAAAAATAGAGATCGTGGAATGGCACTGTTGGTTTGGTCAAGCACCGATTGTCAAAGACTGATAAAACCTTATTTTATCATCATCATCATCACCATAGAGCATTTACTACAAAACGGAAAAGTGTGCCGATAAACCACCCAGGTACTCTTATTTTTTACTTCTTATATTGCTAATAAATATGAAAGTTTTGGAGGTTAAAAGTCAAGTCAGAGAATATACCCTTTTCCAGTGATGTCACCAGTCCATGCTGGACCGTTAAATAGGTAATGAATTACGTATTCAAATAAACCAGTCAAATTTATACTTTTATCTTCAAGTAAACTTGAAGGGTCTATCCATAGCAACAACAGTGTAGCATTATATTCCACGGTTCATTATATTGCATAGTTCATATTGTGTGCTCTTCTAATAAGGTGTCCATGTTTTGCTGCACGTACAATCTCGCAGTGGGGACAGCATATGCGTTCAGAGAAGATCTTTAATGTTCGTCAAGTTTGGTTGAAGATAAATTAGTTATCCCACTCGCACTCGTGGAACACGAATAATGTAGTGCGTCTGTGTCCTACATGTCATTTGGTCTTCGGCCCCGTGGCATATGGGACACGGACACACTACATTATTCCGTGTTCCGCTCGCTCTCGTGGTATGACTAACAGTACTATGATCACTTTTTAAGGTAGTCCAAATGTGGTATTATTTAAATCTAGAACTATCCAGCACGTGGACGAAAAGAAATTAAAAGTAGAATTTCAAACTAACACAGAGGACACTGCATGTTAATATCAGACCAGCACACTATTCTTTCTGAGAGGAGCCTGGAAGTGATATATATATGTTGAGCGCAATCGGTCGATGTGTGCAATCAGTCGATCGTGCTGTGCTATCAGTCGATTCTGATGGATAATATCTTGGACTTTACTTACCTTTTAAAAACAAGAGCCGTGAATTAGAAAGAAACTTTGTTCGACAGGTGGCAGCGCGATCGGCCCATAGCGTCACGATCGACCGATAGCACACATTGACTCATCGCACCCAACATATATACATGTGTGTTCTTCTCTATGCAGTCTATGGGAACGTTAGTCTATGAAACAGGAATGTTACAGATATTGAGACTGCTTATTCAGGTTTGATGCAACAGACGCAAGTGCATATTCTCTGCATTCTGTCGTCAACTCGTGTTCACCAGTCGCGAAGCCGAGTGAAAATTCCTAGCTCTGTTTCACCACAAGTGAACACGGGTTACCAGACTGTTTCTGATGATACAAGCCAAAACAAGATGTTTGTAAGTTAGAAGATGGAATGTTTGCGTCGGGGGATGATGAAAATTAAAACAGAGATGTTTTCTCTTTTGCCCTGTCCCGACGTAATATATGAAGCACTGTATACTTGGATACTTAAGATGTTGGCTGTTTTTAGGCTGTCCGTGTTTGACCATCCTATGATGACCATCAGTTGGATTAGTCTGCGATATCTTTAAATATCAGAAGTTAGGGTAATAAATATAGTGTTAAATAATTAATTTCCCACAAGTGCATCTATTTAGACTTTGCAATCAATTTTAGGAACAGGGGAAGGTTGTGAGAGAAATAATTTCTTAATATTTGTTTTGTTTTGTTTTGTTTTCGGGGTTTATCAATTAGTATTTCCCCACCCTGTATCACTTGGACATCATCATAATTTAATAATATGAGGATTTTGAATTTTAAAAGAATTTGGGAGTAAAATAAAACACCTCCATCTCAGAATTTCTCAACTTAAGTTTCTGTAGTTAAAAGGAGCTATACAAGAGGGTGACAAGCGCTGATTGTGAAGGAACAGTGTGTGGGCTGACATTGGCAATTGAAGAGGTTTCCCTTTTTAAATTGTTTGTATACGTACTAGTATTATCTAATATAGAAGTGATTATAGAAAAGACGGCTGCAGTGTTCAAGCCAGAGACCAACAAGAAATGTGAAACAGTGGTACCGTGACCTTGAGCTGAATTTTGAACAACAGAGGGGGCTGTTCACAATCATAGTGTCGACTTTTAACCGAGGATAGTATTATGCTTGTCTGTTCCACCTGCATGACATTACTTCAAGTGGCAACTTTCCCCCCTGGTGGCATTTAAGGCGTCATAAAAACCAAAAGAAATGGTGTTTTTAAGACAGTTTCAAGACGGTTCAGACGTTATTTGCCCTCCCTGACCTAAATAGCTGGATACGCCATTGGTTACTTACCAATAAATGCAATCCATTAATCTTATTCTTACGGTCATTTTACAACCTATAAATATGCCTGTGTTGAGACATTGTTTTCCAGATATGAAATTACAAATTATTGTTGTTCTGTTTGCCTTAAAAAAGAATAATACCAAACAGTGCATGATTTGCTGTAGCCATGGAAATATTTTCATGAGCTGTCATTTAATGTAGTTGTTGAGCGTAGATAATCCACCGGAACGAGTACCAAGTCTATGCATAATGGGCGAAGATTGATGTCTTGAGTGTTTAAATTTGTTTTGCAATGAACATATAGTATGTGTATATACTGTTATATGTACTGTTTGACCAGTTTCAAGTATTATTTCCTGCAACATAGTATTTTATGCTCCATTGCTATTCTGTTGATACCAGCCGTGATTATCTTGGGTCATGAATATTTATGAGCTAGCCCCATTCTCTGATTGGTTAAATTCTTCCTGGCAGGAGGTTCAGTCAGTTAGGGTGTATTTGCCTTAAGAAATTGAATGCCAAAACTCTCAGCCTTCAAGATTTCAGACTTTAAATACTTGCGATTGGGGCAATTGTGATCTCAAAATTAGGTTGAATGTCGACCCTCTACAAATTTTCCTGAATTGTTTTTTCGTTTGTGATATCTGTGTTTATTGAAAACAATGGACCTAACTGCACTTTGAACTAGTATTAGTATTATGGTGATCCTTTTAAAACTAGTGTAGAGTAAGTCACTGCCAACTTCCAGTGGTAAAATGGAATACTGCATTTGTGGAAGAGCCGTGGCCTAGTGGTTTGGAGCATTGAATTCGTGGTCTGCGGGTAATTCTGCAAGTTGTGGGTTCGAGCCCAGTCCTGGGCTATAGCACTTCTATGCTTAATATGGGTAGAGGCATTATTAATGCCTTGCAGTAGACTAGTTACCCATCCCAACCCTATTCATACTGTGAAGAGATCAGATTATCTTGTCTTGTTCTTCCACACTTTCCTCTGTAGCCCACACCTGGAGTGGCCTTTGGCCTTGTGATGGGCGATTTGCATAAAAAAATAAAAAATTCGTTGGGGATTGTCACCTGGTGCATTTTACAGCCCTAGCTGGCACATTGTGTTTAATTTATTTCACAGAATTATGAAGGGTGTACAGTACTTAATAAAACCTCTTGAGAATGGTCCCCGTTTACGTGTACATACCGATTGCTGTTGCTCTTTTTTGTTAATGAAACTCAACGAATGGGAAGTTTTGTGTTGGCGTAGTGTGTGACTAAGCATGTTTAAAAGCCAAAAACCAAAATACAGCAAAAATCAACTAGTCTGATTTTCCATTCAAATTTTGATTATTTAACATTGTCTCTCAATCATTATCACTACATCACCTTCATCCAGAGTTGTAATCAGTCAATTCACAAGCTACAATGTACATGGGATGAACAATGACAAAGGAATGCTTTTGTTATATAGTGTGTTTGAATGGCTTGAGACCAGACTTGTGAAGCGGACTCGATTACCAACTCTGGCTACTTTACTGGGAGATGAAGTTGTGCTATCGCAATATCAGACATGTGTACATGTATATTCAAGAAAATCCGACTAACTTACTAGTCTTCCTAAGAGAATTCCGATTTCTGTGCATAAACAAATGATCACCTTAGATCAGATAATTTCAGACGTGCATGTGTATTTTAATCCAACAATAATTCATGCTTAGAACAAACCAAAGATTAGTGGAGGCGTGCACGTAATTCACTCTTTCCCGGTTGTGTTGTAACCCTGATAAACAAGTTTAGCTTAGGGCACACCCTTTGACTGCCGGACACGTTGGACACTAAAGAGTGGAGTTTTTGAAGAGTTTGACTGCAATGTCATGTACAGATTGGTAGTTGTTATTAAAGAATGAAATGATTTTACCACAAAACAGGTTAGCATTCATTTTATTTTGACTCGGTGTCAGTCAGTATCCACCCCCCCTCCCCCCCCAAAAAATGTTTTTAATTAAAATTAAAATGAAAACTAAAACAAATGATGTTTTCATGAAACAATTTTTTGTGTGAGAAATCCTGATCACACACAATCCTGAACAAAAATGACCGATGACACAACTGATCCAATACTTTGTATTTTTATCAATCATGATTGCAGGCAACTTGATAGTATGTTACATCTTATAAGTTACTTTGTACAGTATTTGTTCCCTTACTTGTATAATAGAGTAAATTATAACTCGGGCAATGTGAACATCTTGAAAATGTCAATGGTAGGTTCTTAACAAGAGTTACAAATTCTGTTTTTCTAAGATTAATTTTTCTGTCCATCACATGCAGGGGGGAAAAATCAGTTGATGAAAGGGGGAGTATCGAGCTTTGAGGAACGTTGACACCATACATTAGCAAAGGTATTACGTGAAGTTAAAATTTGTAGTGTGTGCAGCAGAAATCTTTTCCAATGGCATTGAGTTTATTGCTTTTAGTACAGGAGGCACGTTCACCTGGGATCAACAATTGAGATTGGACTAAATCTGTAAGACATTCTTCGTCATGCAGACATAAAAATAGAAGACTCTCTGAAGTTTCTGCATCCTCATTGCAGAAGCAAGGATAAGTTAACTCTAAGAAAAACTTAGGATCAAAAATTGTCACAACTGCTGGTCAAGCGGAAAACTGGAGAAAAACAACTTTGCCTCGTTTTCTAAGCTTTATACAAACATTCATTGAACTGCCAGCCAGCTGTGTTCAAATCCAAAATTAAAAAGATAAATTACATAATTTAGAAATCAAGTAAAAAGCCAATTTCACATTGTTTGTGTCAGTGAAAAATAGGTAGAGAGCAAAATCAAAAACTTTACGGGTCCATAAAAATATGGAAAACTCTTAATTTCAATTATTTCTGATTTTTTTCTTATTTCGCAAGCGAAAACTAAATGACCCAAACAAATGGATCACAGAAACCTGCCTGAACTGGGGGAAATGTTTGTGTTAAATTACATGTAATCTTTAACAGAATAATTTGAACTTGCACATAAATAAATTTGTTCACAAATATACAGTTGAATTTGTGCATTCTTAATTGCAGCATGAATTTGTATATCTATATATCTCAATTCACTTTGCATACAAAATGTTATTAATTTTTTTGTTTACGCTTACATTACCTTCATCCTCCAATTCGCTGTTTCATTTCACACTTCAAGATTGACTTCGCATTTGGAAATAATGGCAATAACCACTCTCCAACCCCCCCAAAGGTTAACATCAATTTAAAATATTCAATAAAACCTTTTAACAGCACGATGCTGAAAATGTTTTCTGGCCAATATAAACTATTTCAAGAGAAGAAATCTTGAAAGAATTTCTCCTCTTATATCAAGTCGAGGGGCCGTTATGATAAGAAACAAATACGTATTTTGAATGATATTTCTGAAGAAAATGAAAAAGAAGAAGCATGGGGCCTCTAAAACAGAAAACGAGTGTGCACTCTTAACCCCTTGAAGACGGATGACGTCTATACGCACAAGCCGCCCCGGCACCTCATAAATAACCGGGTTTAAGGGGTTAACCTCTGTTGGCCTAAACCTGAATACAATTTTTTCTTTAGTGTCCCTTACACTAAAAAAGCTCTGATCACCTACAGCACACATTTGCGTAGCTAATGGATTCTGTGAGAGAAATGTTTACCAGTCTCGACGACCACAATTTGCAGTGCCTGACTTCAAGGGCTGTTTTTGGCACGGCTGACTACTTCCGCCCCCATCCTGCCTCATCTCGTACGATTCTCGCAGCGCGCTCCTGATGGCGTTGGGGGAGTGCACACTGATCACGCTCAGCAGCAGGGGGAGGTCCGAGGGCTCCATACCCAGCATTCCTGTCAGGTCCTTGGGGCTGGCCCGGGTCCAGGGGTTCTGGTCCAGGTAGGAGGCCAATGCAGTACTCTTGAAGTACACCTCCTGAAGCTGGTCTTCTAGGTGCATAAGGCACTTTAAAGGGGGGAGGGGGAGGGGATAAAGGTAAATCACAATGAATATTGTTTTTAACATTTACATATCTGTGAATTTGCATATTGAGAGAAACTGCATATTACTGCATATTGTAATAATACACCAATCTCTTAAGACCAAATTTGAAACCGGAAACGACAGGAAAGGTGCTCCTATTCTATCTCTTTTTTTTTTCATAAAAGAGGAAGGGAAATCCGAAATGACTCCCAAGCTTCTGACTGAGCCATGTCTTGAAAGTTTTACAAGGCCATGCAAAGCCGTTGGGATTTGAGAATTTGGTTTCGTCTCTTAAGTCCATACAAATACAAAAAGGCTGGCAACTTTGCACATATTCGGGAAAGAACATTTTGGCACTCTCTTGAATTCAGGGAACCAGACCAAACTACTGCTGGAGATACCACTTTGCACGTTGTTTTTTTAAAGTCAATTTAAAAGTGTCCACAATACAGTAACTCGTCAGCTTAGAGTAGAAGAGAGTTGTACAACGTAAGCCCGGGCTGTAGTCGAGTCTTTGCAAGTCCTTTCACAAGTCCTTTTATAAAGCCAGTCACAAGTAACTCGATGAACAATGACAAAGGAATGCCTTTGTCAAAGCTCATTTGAATAGCTTGTGATTGGAATTAGGATTGGAGGGCTTGTGATGGACTTGTGATGGACTTGTGATGGACTCGACTACAGCCCTGACGTAAGCTGAATATGGCTTACAAGCCCTTTCTCTTCTCAGCTGATGGACTCAAAGTTACTTAATCATATTGGCATTAAAAAATAAAATATACCACAAATTATAGTACTGATTCGTCCATAAAGGCCTTGCCAGAGCAAAATTCAGTATTGTGGCAAACAAGGTGCATTACTTACAAAGTCTGAAGGCATTCTCATATGGCATATGTCCTGTACAGACTCCAGCAGATCATAGATGCAACTGGCTACAACCACCTCTAGAGACGGGGGCTTGTCGGCATTTGGACTGGTCCGTTCGCTGGACAGCAGCTCCACTGTCCAGCTGTCGGTGTCCGCTACGATGCAGACGGCCTCTGCCATGTCTTCGTCCAAGACGGAGTGCTGTCAATACAAGGGAGGCCAGAGATGAATTTTGAGGATTTTCACACGATTCTCTCCTGAACTGACCTGCTCCCCTTAGACAGCCTATTTAATTTTGTGCAGTCTCAGATTTAGAACAGTAAGCATCGAATTGTAACTTACGTGCACTAAGACAGGTTTTTAATAGGTACACTCATTACCTTTGTCATTACAATGTACGAAAGTATTGAAATAAATGTCTACTTGAATTTAATTGAATCTATTTGCCTTCCCAATTTAATTTCATTCTAATTTTCCTCTTGATGTTACATTCAAACTGAGTGACATCATCACATGAGGACGCGTCAGTACTGAGACCAAGAATTTCAATTCATCGGCGATTTCATCCATATGCTACCATGAGCTGCTCTCTACTATTGAGAACAAGGATGAAAGTAAATCCTGGGAACAGGGTTGATTTTGCATATTGCTTTGGGAATGCTAATATGGTGGACGGTGACTTCAAGTCAAACGGCCGAAGAGCTATCCAGATTTTTTTTTACATGAAGATCACTGGTCCAGCCTAGTAACATTGAACACACATACATTAAGACAGATTATTGAGGAAAAATACATTTCAAATAATTATACATATTTAATATAGAGCGTTACTTCATGGAGATGAGGTGCGGGTAACGATTTGTATATCTGTATATTTTTTTGGTTTACCTGCGAAGCCAGGACCAAGTCAGATAAAACCCGCTTGCGGTCTAGCTCGGGAACACCGTGCAGAGCCATGTCCGGCACATAGGACTGGGAGTAACCACCCAGCAAGGAACGGCCGAAGTTGTCCACATATGTCTCACCGGGGTCAGTGTCCGGAGTGACCGGCTCCGAGCTGGTGCACAAAAGAAAAAAACACTAGCAAATTAACAACTTTTTTTTTTTCTTCTTTGTTGGTTTAATTATTTGATTAGTTAGATACGTGCTCTTTTATAAATATTCATTGTTTTTAAAAGATATATAACGAGAAAAATAGACAAACGTTAGAAACCGAGACGTTGGGTGTATATGTTGCATACTCATGCAATGTCTTTCCATACACAATGAACTATAATACAATGCTCATCAAAATGCAACCAGTTGGCAATAATATATCAATGTTTGTAGTGGCCTATACAGGTTTTGGGTCCAGGAGAAGACAAAAATATGCCAGAGCATTTCAAAAAAGTGACCACCCTTGAAGTATTATTTTTATTTATTTCTGAAATAAAATCAAATAAATAAAAAATTTTAAAAAATGGCAACATGTCCCTGTGGGCAACAAGTGTAGGTGACACTGATGCACTCGTCTCATTTTCAGAATTTTTCAGGCTCACAAATGATGGAATTTGAAACGATGGAATTTTGATACTTACAAAGCTATTGGGAGTTCTTCATGGTCCGTCAGTGTGGAGTCACTGAACCCCGACGAGGTGGTGGAACTAGCCGAAAAGCATCGCTGGTACTTCTGGATGGGCGACCACATTTCCTGGCAGGTCTGGCGCCGTACTGGAGTCGTCTGCTGCCCTCTAGTGTCTATGCCTGCATCAGGGAGGGCTCCACCGATCTGATGTTTCCGAATTGTAGGGTGGGCAGCTTCCCCTTGAAAACGACTGGTGTCAGTTTGGTGCTCAACTGGTGTTGTCTGCGGCCATCTTGTGAAGCAAGAACTTTTATTAGTTGGTGTTTTGACGTCAGCACTCGGGTCCTCTGGAGAGTTTTCCGTCTTTAATTCATTTGCTCTCACTGCTTCTTGATAGGCACGGGCGAGCGGGCTTGTCAGAGGGAAGCGTTTGTTCCGGCGTGGCATGGGAGGTGTTCGATCGGGACTATCAGTGTCTGTATTTTCAGTCGACTGCACAGGCGTGGTGTCGACGCTTAGGTTTCCTGGGTCTGTTGTAGGGTATAGATTCAAGGTGGTTGGGGCCAGCGTCTTGGTCAATTCCTGAGATCCAGATAGAGAGAGTTGGCCATTGAGATCGGTCAACTGGTTGAGTTTGAGACAGGTTTGCATGATCGGCACTGTGGATGATCTGTCGTGGCCTGGCCAACTCTCATACTGAGGTACTTCGTCTTGGTTTTTCTTTAAAGCTGGACAACCATGCTCAGCAACAATTCTGGCTTGATTTTCAACTTGTTCACTTGACCGACCAACGACCACTGCATGCTCTCTCTTCGCTTCGAGCAGCATGTTGTCAAAAGTCTTGGGCTGTATGGCAGGTTCTCTGACTGAGGCCTCCTGAAGATCTTGGCATTCAATCGGCGCATCTCGACCGACCGCGACAATGCGCTCACGTTTCGGCAGAAGCACATTCACATCGTTAACTTGGACAAAAGGCACGACCGGTTCACTCTCGGTGGTCGGAGTGGGCGAGGAGATTTGAAAATTCACATCAGCACTGAGGATAGCCTCATTTGAAGTCGCCGAAAGGATTGCCTGAAGATCTGGATACAGTCCTCCTGAGCCCGATCTTTCATGGCTTCCAATATGATCCCAGTGAAGTGTCTCTCTCAAGTTGCCGGTGGACTTACTCCTCGTTGTTTCATGGCCTGCCACTCCTCGACCTTCGACCTTTGACCCATAAGTGATTCCTTTTTTGTGCCACCAATCGAATACAGTCTCACAAGAGCCGCCAGGCTCTACACTCTGTTTACCAGATGAAGACTGCTCTCTACGCCCTGTCGATTCAAGCAAGTCCGAAGGCAAAGCTTCAACAGTCTTGGCAATTGCATTTTCTGTGCATTTGTGAGTTCCTCCCTCTGTAACCTGAACAGCGATTGCACTTTCTGTGCAGTTGTTCATTCCTCCTGCTGTGCTCTGAACGGCTCCACCGTCAATTCTCTCCTCAGAATCAATCCCTCTCTCACATGAGCTTTCAAGACCGCTGTCTGCAGACTCTGCATATACCCCTTCCACTTTCAGAAAAAATTCCTTTTCATCGTTGTTCTTCAACTCTTTCCCTTTCTCATTTTCTTCAACCGGTTCAATCCGGTGCAGTTCCAGGGTATCCTTGTACTCCATGTAGATCTTCTCGCGATGCTCGGGGATCTCGTGGACCTCGCTGCAGCGGATGAAGTAGCTGAGGATGTAGAGCAGACGACAGACGACGTCGGCACGGCGACCGATGACAATCGTCTTGGCAACCTTGACAGGAAAGCCGATTGCACCAAAAATGTCCCTGGAGGGGGGGGCAGAGAATTTGAACAAACAATTTTCACACCAATGAAGTGAAGCTTCATCCCAATTTATTCAGACTTATTTTATGCTAATGTATTTACATATTCATGAGAACAGTCAGCTGATTTGTGTATAAAAATGTCCTGTGGCAAATTTTCTGAATTCTAGTTTCCTGTTTATTTTACTACATGGTTACAGGTTAATCAACAAGTATTATGTAAAAAAAGAAAATTGTAATAAGCTAAATGCTCACTATATTTGCACTGTGGATTTCTACATTGTACATTGAGAGTTGCTTAAGTGACGTGACATCACATCGACCGCGCCGCCATATGTTAGGAAACAGTGTGAATATTTTGAATATGCATGAGCTGAAGCAAGAACTTTAAAGGCCCAGAGAGACAAATCTTTGATCAGTCAGTATGTCTGTCATCGCAAATAAAACAAACTTACCCGAGTTGAGCCCAGAGTGGGTTGTAAGGGTGTGATTTGGCAAGAGTGTCCAGCTGCAACGAGACGGTGAATAAAACAAATTGATCAGGTATTGGAATTTTAAATAGCAATAATTTCAAGGATTTTCCATTTTTCTCTCTTTTCATTTGACTAAAGGATTGGTATTCCTTCCACGCATAAGTTTTCTTGTCTTCGGGAAAAACAACATTTATGGTGTGTCAGAGCGAGATTTAAAAAAAATGTTGGTATAAAAGCAGACACATGTAGGACATGTTGACTAGAGAAACCATAATTATTTTTTGGGTGGCCTCATGAATGACAAAAGCCTTTTTATTAGGCTGTTGTGCAAAAATGTAGCACATGCATTTCTCAGAAAACAGCAAAGCCTTACAATCAATGGACTCTGCTCTTTGGGAAAAATTTGAAAATGTGTAGTTGTTCGATGTTCTATCCCTCAGAATTTATAGACAATTTAGCCTGATGAAAATTTACCTGCGTTGACGAGTGCTTATCCAGATAGGCACGGCTCGGTGCTGCCTCGGCCGGTATGACGGTTGGAACCCACGCCAGATGGTGCATCAGCACAGCTGTCAACAGACGACTGAAGAAACTGTGGGGTGGACCAAAATAAGGCATTCACTAAAGTAGACTCACTAAAAATCGCTCAAGAGTTTATGGACAACCAAGACCTTAGGGCCATCAAAGCCACCAAGTTCTGAAGGCCAAATCCGAAAGGCCATCAAGGACATCAATTTACTCAGGCTAATTTTATGCTAACGTAAATTTACATATTCATGAGAACAGTAATAAAAAGAGGAATTTCAAGGAAAAAAGTAGGAGCAAGGTAAACAAGAAATTAGGAAAGAGTAGAAAAAGTAGGAATACTTGAAAACCTGCTAACTGAAAAAAAATATACTCTACTCAAGAAAGAAATGCAGAGCCCTGAATATTCATTCTAAAAAAAGGCATCAGAACATCATCTAAAAAAAACACACCAAAAAAAACAAAAAAAACAAAAAACAAAAAACAAAAAACAAGTAGAATCTTACAAGTTAGTCTGCTTGCTGTTGTGAATCTCCAGCTCCGCCACAATCTCATGCATGAGGTGCTCGCACAGGTGGCCACGCTGCATCTGATATGTCATCATGTTCAGCCAGATGGGGCGCTGGATCCGTGGGGCACAGTACAGCAGGTGGACAGCCGAGCGAAACTCCTCCAGCGCCTGGGGGTGTGCCAAAATTCATGCTTTTGAAAAACAATTTATATATATAACAAACCTTTCCGGTTTCCTTCATTGTTTCTTGCACAGCAAGAATATTTGTTTTCGCAGTCCTGTCATCGATAAACTTATCTTTGAGAGAGGACAAAACCACCTTCTCCAAAATTGAAAACAGAATGAAAAAATACGGAAATAAAAGACAAAAAAATATGCTATAATTGAGTGCACTTAAAAAAAAAACACACTGGCATCAATGCCAGTCTGGATGTAACTTCATCTTTGCACCGTCTTCAATCTTTGCACGAATAAATCAGCACCATACGTAAGCCACAATCCACGACACAAAACAACACTCCACCAAGCACAAGGGAATACACTCCACCAAGCACAAGGTAATCTATTTGTCTTGACATCGACTCAAATAGTGTACAATAGTCCTGTAACCAACCTGGTATCTGTAATTTTTTTTAAAGATCTTTAGTTTTGACCGCCCGATCTACTTCAAATGGAAAAAATAGATGACAAATGTAAAGAGAACTAAATGAGAGATTTCAGAAGGACACCCTTACGTCCATAATCGGGATGATGTACGTTCTCCGCTGCCAAGTCAATGCCTTCTCCACGGCCAGCGAGAGGCGGTGGAAGTGGCCCTCAAAGAGCGTGAAGTGGGAGAAGAAGAACGTCTGGAAGTGCCTACTCCGTTCCTGGTGCGCCTCCTCGGGCAGAGAGATGACTACGCCCAGACCGATCTTAGGGTGGCGTCTTCTGTTCATGGGCTGAAACAAATGAGGGGGAATCTTTCTTAAAGAATTGTTGGTGAATTTTAAAAGATTACTTTTCTCGTTTCAAATGGAATTTGAGGAAGGCCAGAAATACACCAGATGTGGTTTTATGCAGTAAATAAGTGGGGGGGGGGGGTGAAAAGAAAAAATTTAAGTACCTAATTTTTTTTGGAGGGGATGGAATGTTTTTAAAGAAATTGAAATATTCATTAAAAGAATGGTTAAAAAAGGCAAAAACAATGGGCACTGATCTGAATTGTGGGGAATTTATGGATGCACCAATTCACCACTTCCACCTCCTTTTATATATCTCAACAAAATTTGAACAATTTTTGGTTAACTGCATAATTTCTTTTACCGACTAATTTATCTGAGAAACTGTTCCATCAATGCATGAAACACAACCAAAATAAAACCCAAATACCCAAACATTTAACTGCATGTAAATGGGGTAGTTCAAAAGCAAGTTAATGAAAATGCTTAGCAGACAAATCCCACTGAGCTCAGAAATGTTTTGGTTAGCAAACGAACAGGTTCCCAGCCAAAATTACATGTGATGTATACTGCATTTGACTGGTAGTCGGTTGATTTGTGCTGAGCAAATATTGTATGCTAAGCGGTTCCATGAAATTGGGCATAGATATTATTGAACGCCCGACACAAAGCAACACAGGAGCCGGGGCCGTACCTCATCAACTGTCAGAGTTTCCAGGGAGGACTTGCGTCGGACGCCATGCTCCATGCTGGTGACCTGATTCCGCATCCAGCGCCGATGGAAGCTGTTGGACTGCGTACTGGACACGCTACTTCCCGGCGACGGAAACGGGGTCAGGAAACTACTGCTGGAACCTACAGAGGGGTCAAAGTTGAAAGGTTGAGAGTTGAAGGTCAACGAGAATGCAAATGTTTCAGGTCCTGTGAAAGAAATTCTTCAAGGCAATTTTATGATCCGATTTTATTTTACCTATTCAGAATTTGTACCTGGGCCTGACTTTATAGAGCTGCTCAGCACAGAAAACAGCTTAGCGAATTTGTCCGCTAAGCAAAGATCTAACTGAGAACCAGTCACAGGCAATACACCTCGCATGAGTAACCAATTTTTGCTATTAAAGCAAAACTTTTCCATGCTCAGCAAAACTTTATGCTCAGCCACTCCATGAAATCGGCCCTGTTCAGTTTTCCTTGTGGCTTATTCGATGACTTTCTACTGCAATTGAGAGACCATTTATTTTCCTCTTAACCAAATCACCAATTCTAATTCCTGAATATAAAGATCATTATTAAAACAAGAATATTACTTTGAAAGTATTAATAAAAGACAAAATGGTGCTGTAGGCCCTGTTTTTTATTTTTATGGATTTAGGAAGGGCGTGGCCAATGTGAAGCCACGCCCTCAGACCCGATGACCGCACTTCCATTTACCCAAGTATAATATACAACTTGCATAGTTTACGTAGGTCATCAACCCCGATACATTTTTATCACTAAACGTGACAGACACTGGGAATGTTGTGACGACAACATAAACATGGGGGGGGGGGGGGGGTTACGTTGGAAGAGGGAGCTTTGGTGATGGAATTAACACATCCTGTACTTCATGTTAATCGGTTGAAGACATACGACTCCAAAAATACCCGAAACTAATCTGAGAAATCCCATGGATTTCCCATCCAGCCACCTCTTATCAGCTTCATACCGAGTGGTGATGACTCGCTCCTGAATCACAAGTCCATAGTTTCTTTTCTTCCCAAAAAGATCCACACAATTTCTGTTCCTTCCAGTGCATCACCAGTTTGACATGTTGAAGTAAACATGTTTTTCCTATCTGTGAATGAGTAAGACAGTTTTGCACAAAACTTACCAGAAACAACACCGCTGTCCTCATCAATGCTGTTGTATGGTGATGATGGGGGAACAGCGACAGGCAAACTATGGGCTGTAGAAGTGGAGCATTAAAATCACAGTGAGAGGAAAATCAGGAAATCACACACAATTTTAATGTGGGTCTGCTGTCCCATTCAGACTGTTCCCGGGACATGTCATGTTCCCTATGTGTTCATGGGTGCGATTGGCCAAAAATGAACAATCCACGAAATCCACAAAAAATCCACGAGGACCCCAGATCAACATATAGTTTGGATTTGCCTAAAGGCACCCCTTAAAATATCCATTTTTATTGGTCTACATCCACTTTTACAGGTAAAAACATTTTTAGGACAACACCTTAGGAATTCCAGATTGCAAAAGAGATTCTTTAAAAATTCTGAAATCCCGACAAAAAATCCTGGAAAAAAAAAAAAAATGACAAATCTCACGAGTGGTGTTTCCATGGGCGGGTGATTTGTCGGCCAAAAACTAGAAAATGGCCCCTTCAGGTTAACCCGTTAATCCCCCACATAACTGGGAATCACCCGAAAAGTGGAACAGCACTATGCCAATATGGGCAACATTTTTGTTCACAAATTTTAATGGATCCCATCAACGCTATAACTACATCTTCTGTTCTTTCATTCTTCTCTTCTAGACTTTGAATTATCAGAATGGGTGTAAGGTGGGTAAGACAGGATTTGGTTGGTTGGGTGTTGGGAAGATGTTGAACTGGGATTTTGTGGGTGCTTTCGGGTTTCCTTAGGGCATGTTTGCTTGCATTAGGTGGGCTTCTTGGAGGATACTGGTTTAGACTTGGCTGGGGTGAACTGGGTACAATAAGGTTTGCTTGCAATAGTCAGCATGGAAAAGGCTGGGTGGAGGCGGGTGGCACTGGGTGTATCATCACTTACCTATTGACTCCCTGGCCGGGCTGTTTGTACGTTGTGGGATCATCAACTCCACAGGAGCAAGGCTGATACTGTCCTGATCTCTGCAGAACAAAAAATAAACCACCTTTTACTCCAATTTCTCAAATGAATAAAACTCATGTCTAAAAACTGAGGGGTTGACGAGTAAGAATAATAATCTAAAACAACATTTACCGGAACGTAAGCGTCCTAAGTCCTTTACAAATACGAGTACCCTGGGCCCAATTCCATGGAATCCGTAAACCCTAAATTCTGTGCCGACAGCCTGCTTATTCCATGCTAAGCGACCTAGCAAAGATATTCTGCGCTCACCCTGCAAAAAACAGAATCTTTAGTTACGGGATGTACGCATGCATACAAGTCAAAATTTCTTGCTAACATCTGAAATACGCTAACCGTCAGCGCAGAGTTTTCTGCTATAGTTAGAAGCGATTTTTCCGGATTCTATGACAGTGGGCCTTGGTCAGTGAACAAGCACTGATGAAACTTTCTCAATTTCTTGGGGAGCGTACAAAACCAGCATCAACCATTATGGCCTGTGAACAAACAAACAATAACAAGCTCTACACTCATTTTCTCCGGGGGGGGGAAGAGAAGCAATTGGA
This sequence comes from Hippasteria phrygiana, assembly GCA_037893225.1. NCBI lineage: Eukaryota > Metazoa > Echinodermata > Asteroidea > Valvatida > Goniasteridae > Hippasteria > Hippasteria phrygiana. The sequence continues at coordinate 621,731 of JAZGUH010000038.1, read as the reverse complement.
ACAAAGTAGATTGCTCAGGGACATGAGCATCACAATCCCCTCGCCGGGTTTCGAACCCCTAAACCACAAACAGAAACACATAGGGTGTAACATTCATGCAACACTGGTTGTCCGTTGGGCATCCTGATAAACATTTTGCATTTATTTATTTCTATGCAACTTACAGGTTCTCCTTAGGCCGTAGAACGAACACCTGGGACAGCATGAGCTCCGGCGGTGACCTGATGGTGTGAACTTTGACCGTTGACCCCCGGTATGACATGGCCACTGACCCATACATCATCTCGCCCAGGAGTTTGATGTCCGAGCTAGGACGCAGAAACTTAAAAAAAACATTGAGAAAGTGGGGGAAAATTTGAAAAATGAGTTACACAGAGAATCTGATTACAAATTACACAGTTTGCAGACAAGAAGTTCTGGCAAGAACTCCAGTTAACTGCACAAACACAAAGTAGACAACGATTTGGGGGAACAAAGCTGTTTTAATTCAACGACATTAATAGGAAGTTAAACAAAAAGAGGATATAAGCCAGACTGTGAAAAATGCTGCATGCCCGGGTTTCCTTACAGAATTCACAAGTATGCTTAAACCATTTAGGAAGCTAAATGCAAGAGACTGGGATTGGTTTTCCACAGCACGAAACTGTGCATACAGTAGGGCTGTTCCGAATATAGTTAATATTCGAATAGCTTTTTGCCGATTCGAATATTCGAAAAAAATATACATATATGCACGTACAGATACATGTACGACTATGATGCTATTTTAATAGAAAAGTTACGGCACTTCGCAGTGTCATATTTTTTGTTGACAGAGGTTTATGGTTCCCGACCGTAAAATCCTTGACACTTCTAAAATAATTATTGCAAAAACTTGGGCTGGAGTTGGGTTTCTTGTTATCAGAACATTATACGTACTCGTAATGATCTTGATACAATGCAAAAAAATGTCCATCGGGTAAATATCGATCGCCGCATGTAAATGTTTGTAAAACACCGGCGTGCATTGCATGCAACTTTTTACCGGCGTTGTATGCAGTTGCAGCAGACGGCTGACTTGATCGGCAAGTATCGAATATTCAAATATTCGGTCAAGCCCAGTCTCAAATAATCGAACACTAAATTATTCGAAAACGAACAGCCCTAACACACAGTAATTAGCCGACCGAAAATGCGCTAACGGCAAAAGCAGAACAACAACCACATTGTAATACAAAGTATAATGCTTGTGACTGTTATCAGTCCATTTGTGCATTTTTAGTCAGTTTTTCTCAGCATCATTTTCTGCTAAGCCGTGCAGGCCCATTGTGGCATGACCTTTCGATCTGACCTACACTTTGATCTTTTCAAGGAAGATCCCCCAACAGACCTTTTTTCACGCGTCATCGTGGACCGTATAATGAAGTAATTAGTCAAGAAAACCGGTCAAACATGCTGCGTGTGCGCACGTGGTTTAACTTCCTCCATACATTCCCTACGATCACTCCATGGCAGGTGCTTTTGTTTACATTTCACATTATTCAGATCAAGTGGGTCAAAAAAAGGTCCATACTCACTACATATTTGTTATTAAAGTCCCAGCTGTGGTTCGGGCTTCCTGCGTGTTCCTCCTGCCTGCCATCCATGGGGCCGTTTTTACCCCCAGCATGGACGCCGAACCTCCGGCTAAACATGCATGGGTTTCCTTTAGTAGGGGAAGGCTAAAGTTGGAAAATGTGAAACAAATCGGAGTCAAATTCACATTTAGAAAAAATTCTCATCGATTTCCCCTTCTTTTACAGTCAACAACAAATTTATGGGTGTATTTGTGGAATTTCGACCAAAAAAAGGACAGATTTCCAACAATTTCTGAAAACTTTGGATGCGCAAAAAACTGGTCACGGCCCCCTATTTCTCTTAACCTGACCCAAATTGTTTTAAACCATTCCCAGGCCCATCTCCTTCCAATTTTGTCTATCACTCCTGCTGCTGATTTCCTTACCTCAACTTTCTGGTCATTCTTCTTGATGGCCTTAGAGTCAAAGAGAAGCTTGCGTCCCTTTAGATCGCACTCATTGAAGACCAGGAGCCTAATCTGGTCCTGGTCAAACTCGGGGGCCTGCCAGCTGAAGACGAAAATAAAGAAAATAAGACACAAGTTTTAAAACTTCATCAAGATTTTCTTAACAGGAGCCACAACAAACACAGAATCTAAGACAAATTGTTTTTAAAGGGGGACACGAGGATTTCAAGTTTACGAAGCTAAAACTGAAAGAAATTGACAGGTGAGGGATTCTAACCTGTCACCATTGGGTAACCATACCGGTGCTCTACCAACTGAGCTATCTTGCCCTATATGTTGGCGGACTCCTAATTCTGTCCGCAGCCCTCAAATTCAAGCAGTTGAAAACTTTATTATGATTTCCTAGGCAAAGAACCTCTGGGCAGACGAACTGCTTAAGTTTTTCTTAGATTAGTCAAACGTCAAAAAACCTTACAAGTGTGGTCCTGTCATCAAAACTGTCTATACCTGCCACACGTCCGTTCCACCGATTCAAGCGTCCAGGAGTCCAACACGTTATGATTTGCAGGCAATTGTGCCGGAAAGCCTGAAAGGCTCGCTCTTGACAACTTTCCAAGGAGGCACTTGAAAGCGTCCCATTTACTCGGAGGCGGACTGCAAAACTCCCCCTGCTTGTATGCGTTCATTTTTCTTAAGCTCCTCAAGAGGGTGTCCGTTTTCTCAGAGTGACCAACAAAGCTTTGGTGTCTTGTCGAACTCTGGGAACTTCTTTGTTTACTAGTGTGACTGGTTTGAACTTTAAAACCAGTCGGCCATACAGACAAAAAGTCCTGTTTCCTCTTTCAATTTTAGACAAATGTTTCTCTCGGCTGACATCAGCTTCTCTCAAAGTGTAGAGAAAAAAAAAACTAGTTTCGAATAGTACATCACAATAACTATGTGTACCTTACACTTAAAAACAATCAAAAATTTTCCAAGCTGTGGTATAGTATGAAAAATACAGCTCTAAAAAAGAATATGGAAGAACCAAAAGTAATGACGATTTCCCTGAACCAATCACAGTATTTCATGGCACGGAGCCAACGCACAGTGCTGTTGTGATGACTAAGATGCACGAGACATGAATCGCTGTGCGGCATGACGCGGCGTACTCCTAACAGTGTGCGTGTGGCCGGAATTTTGTCCGTGGTTGGCGGAGACGTGGAAATCCCCTACTTTGACTTTTGAGGTTGTCCAACTTCAAGGTCAGGTGGTGACAACACACACGGAGGTGTCCAGCGTACCCTGTGGTGCACATCATGTCCGTGTTCAGTTTCTGAGTCAGATTTTCCAACGTTCAAAGTGTTCCAGCACAGTTGTAGAATTTTGCATAATTTCAATAACTAAAATCAGATGAAGCACGTTTTATATTTGTTTCAAGTTTCAATAAACATTATGTACATGTACGCAGGACTCAATTTTCCCTTTCAAAAACTACCGTTTTCCATTTTGGATAATACTGAATTCCGCTTGTGTTGCAAATCTGTTTTACGTTCAAAATATATATACGTTCCATGCACATGTAGTTTATGTTGGCTAAAAATTACTTAACAAACTTGTTAATTAAACTTTCCTTAGGATTTACTCCAAAAGGCTATAAAAAGTGCTTTGAATGGAACAATTTGTTTTTAAAAAAATCATATTTCTTTTACTGTTTTGTATCTCTTCGTTGCACACAGTATAGCAAAGCCAAATTCCATTTTAATTAAAAGGTTAATTCCATTTTCTGTTGTCCTATATGTCTCTGTTGTTCCTTCAGTTATAAATGAAAAAACTCCTATGTAGATGGCTATACATGTACACGTACATTTGTACATACATGTACATGTACATGTACATGTATGTATCACTTATTTTGAAGGTAACATCATTTCAAAACTGATTCGGACTCGTTTTTCTTACCTGAAGTAATATTTTTCTTTATTTATCTCTATTGCAAAACTTGTCACCTCTGCTCAGAGGGAAATTTCATTGTACTATTATTTATTTATTTAGACTTTCCTTATTGGCCCAAAATGATACCAACCCGTTTTCTGTCTTGCGTAAATTCAATTCTCAACCAAATTTAAGGGGGGAACTATGTAATCACTAATTGTATACTCCAATTGTTGCAACATACATGCAGCAAGTTCTCTGCCATAGGAGATTACACTATGCTTCACCTCATGATCAATACGAGGAAAGTTCATACACATTACATTGTACAGTACACCCACACACGGTATTCATCATTGTATGCATATGGAGTCTTGTGACTAGCCACACAATCAGAGTCCCACGTGATATCAGTGATTGTCACTCCATTCATAAGCATGTGATTTAGCATCCTAATGGAATGGTTGAAACACACTGTGGTTTCCCACACCCGATCCGAGTGTGTGTAAAAATACCCAGAGTAGAGAAATGGCCCACAGTGCGTTGACTTTGAAGAAACTTTTGCTTCCATAATCGAGAGCTGGATTTTGCCGTAAATATCGCTTTCTTTCCGAAAAAGAAAGAAGAAGATTTTTCGTGTCCGCAAACTCTGCATTACATGATGTATAAAATTTATACTGATAAGCTATCACTCACATGTTTGTCAATGAAAGTGCTAACTGCTCTCAAAATTGATTGATGATGATGATTATATTAGTTATCCCACTCACGCTCGTGGAACACGGAATAATGTAGTGTATCCGTGTCCCAAAGGCCGAGTGGCATATGGGACACGGACGCACTACATTTTTCGTGTTCCACGAGCGTTAGTGGGATAACTAATTTATCTTCAAGCAAACTTTGTCGATAGACCTCTTTACGTACACCATTCTGAAAACAGGAGAAACAGGAGCTATCCGGAAAACGTAACAAGTGTGTGTCGAAACAGACGTGACGATGCACATGGCACGCAAACGCGCAGCTTTTGAATTACCAATGGATTGTGCAGCATATCGCGGAATTGGAACAGCGCAATACACGGAGTGTGATAGATACCGTGCAATATGGGTTATGATCACACTGTCAGTTGCCATGGATCGACCAATCGGGATCGAGGATTCAAGTTTGCTTGAAGATAATGGAGGGTATATTTTATGGAGCGATGACAATGGCAATACTATTTTACAGTTCTTATCTGTAGTAAATTTGTCAACAGTTTGGAAAGGATTATACAAATGATTTGTGCTGCAGCCTGGTTGGATTTCAAACATCAATTTTTAGAAGAAACCACAGAGAAACAAAGTTTGTATGATTTATCTGAAGATTAATTGAGACAACAGGAATAATTCAACCGACGAATTGTTGCACATGGAAAGACATCTTTTATGTGTTTGTGTGAGTTATGCCATTTACACAGTCTGCAGTGATTTCTTTTTGATTTGCAAGGAGCTCACAGATATTTGAATTTAGGAAGGGTTGTTTTGGGGTATTTGTCCAATGTCTATAGAACAGTCGTTACCTTACTCGATTAAACAAAAAGTATTAACTTTCAGACTGAACTTTAGCGGAAATTTTGTTCATTCAAGTGCATTTAACTAAGGGGAATCAAAGCTCAGACTAGGCCAATACAAATGGCGCCTGCTTCTCATGCCAATCCAGTGCTTAAATGATATTCTCATCCTGCGCATACTGCCTTCTTAAAGACTTGGTGTTGATGTAAGTTTCATAACCTTGCTACCTCATCAGGCCTCCCACACTGGCTGAAAACTGTTTCCTCCTGTTGGTTTGCCTTGATGTCCTTTCATTGAACCAATGTCTGGCATTGGCATAAATGTACCCCAAATATTAGTTTGTTTATAGTTGCCTGCAATTTGCAAACATATGCAAGAGATATGGCATTTCATATCTGTAGTCTGAATACATAAATGACTGTAGTACAGTCTCTTGTATACAATTTATTGCACGTGCACTTCAAACACTCTCCGCTGTTTAGAAACACCAGTTCTGATGCACAATCCTCTCAGCCGGCTTACACAATACTCAGTAGACAACAAACAAAGGTCTTAACACAGTCTCAGTTGTGTGACATTTACGACCAGTTCCAATTGATTTCTGTGTTCAATCAAGGAAGTACTTCAATGTGTAAAGTATTTTTAGAAACTTTTAAAAATGTAGTTACTGTATTTAGAGAAAGTTGGCCAAGAAGAATAAACCCCACAGTTGCAAAGAAAAGCAATCCAAAAAGAATACAAACCAAAACAAAATCTTTAGTCACATAACAGTAAGGCCAAAGAGAAAAACATAATTAGCGTCCAGTTTTTTTGTTTAAGGAAGAAGGAGAGGCTTCTTATTTTCAAGCTGGCCGCCATTCTTTTTAAAATTTCCGACAACCATAGGTTTTTCAACTGTTCCAAGATATAGAAAAGGAAGAGACATGGTGGACAAGACAGTTGAACATGTTTTAATAGTTTTAGTAAGCTTATATTTTCCGATAGATCGGTTTACTTTTGTGGGTTTTTTCACCTCATTTCTACTGGTAAATTGTTTTTTAAATTCAGGCGGCCCCCCCCCCCCCCCCCAAAAAAAGAAGTGGGCGGGGATGCTAAACATGTTTTTTCTTTTTTACTTTGCCTAAACATACAATGAATTTGCAATAATTTACAAAACCCATGAAAACTAATCTCCAACTGCTAATTCTGTTCACAGAATTGGGAGTCACACAATGCATGTATACATGATTATTCTATGACAAAGATTCTACAAACATTTCTTTGAAGGATCATGGCAAATTTTAAAAAAATCCACCCCAACCCTTCGTTCTCCTTTCCCTCCGTCCCAAACCACTGCTGTTGGAACGCGGCCAAATTCCCATTCAATCTGTCGTTATGAAACTGGAAAAATCTATAAGTTGATCATTAACAGTAGGCTGTGTGATCATCTATTCGCCGCGCCACAGTCTGTTGTGGACTTTGCGAGTTTGTCTTTTGAGTCGCATTCTGCTTCCAATCTACTGTACACATAACTATCAACATAACATTGGTGACATCCATAATTAGATCGGTCACATGCTTACAGCACGAGATTGCTTATAAGGGCAATGCGGACAATGACTATGATGATCGCAGAAAAAAACACATCAACACACTATATCTACATGTACGTTTAATCGATGGGGAGAGGAATATTGTGCAATTTATAATCAATCTAGTTAAAATCCAACGGATTTTTATGACGGACCACCATGAATGTACTAGGTACTTTACATGTTCTGGTATGCTTGACCCACTAAACCAACCTTGCATGATTGACTGATACTTGCACAAATGATAGATCGCGTGAAAGCACAGCACAATGGACCAATCGCGCCCAACAGTTCCACCGAACTGCACCGTGTATACACGTAGATTAATTAATGTCTGTATTATTATTAATAATATCTGCATTTTTACGGCAATAAATTGCCAATTAATACAAGGCGCTTAACCTATTCTGGCCGGCTTTTATTAATGGGGTGCTGGTATGCCAACACAGGCTTGTGCAGCCAAGCATACAATAGGCAAACAATGGATTGAATATGTGCAAAAAAGCGCATTAGACGACAACAATCTAGGCGGTCCTTCTCTTGAGAGCATTTGTGAAGGACATGGCTGTTCAAGTTTCGAATGGAATGAGGTAGGCTCTTCCATAAATCAAAAAGGGTGTCACCAGCGGCAATAAGATGACAGTACCCACTAAACTTTACAGTAAAACCAGTTTAACAAAGTTCAAGTCAGACAGAGATAATTTTTTTATTTTTTTTTTGTTTTTCTTTTGGGGGGGGGGGGTTGATTTACATAAAAACCACCGAACTTCAGCTCACCACACAACGCAGTAAGAATATGATCACAAGTTATACCGCATCCTTTTAAAAATGTAAATCAGTTGCATTTCATATCTGATAGTACACTTTTTCTCTTATACACATGTACATTAGTCATCATGGACCAGAATCAATTATGGACTGAAATCAGTACATTCCTTCTGGAAATTCTCACATGATGTACAGGTAAACCACAAATTCTACAAGAGTTAATTCCTGGAATATTGTATTTTTGTAACAAAGGACCTCTCAGCGGACTAGCATAAATTAAGGTACTTGGTAAACACTGTTTACAAATTTAAATTCTGATGTTTTTAAACTACACAGTGCTATGCAGCAATGTTCTATTTGTTATTATTCACTACATGTACACAAAAATACACAGGTACATGTACATGTCGAGTTAAGTTTTACAGTAGTTTTAAATCAAAATCATGCAATAGTCCTGAAGGAAATGTGGACTTACCTTTTATATGATGTTAAAGCTTCTGGAGATCTGCAAAAATCAATAAAGAACGGGTCTTAAAATCATTCTATAAAAATACTAAGAAGCAAAAACTTTCATTACCTTCATGCTTCAGAATCTTCATAAAAAACATAAGATTCAAATTATCTTTTATTTATCTAATCAGCATCCCTTTACATTAAAGTTAATAACCACCCCCCCCCCCCCCCCCCCCCCCACCTCCCCCACATTTCATTTAAAATTCAGGAGGTTTTTTTTCAGATTTTTTTTTTTTGTGGGTTTTTTGTGGGGGTGGACTGTGAGTGTTTGGTTTGTTTGGCTCTTTGGTAATCATTACCTTTAGGACACCTCTATTTATTTTATGAGTTCTGTTAAAAAACTCTGGCTTTTGCAGATGACTTTACAGTACCAAAATGACTTTTGCAGGCTAAAGCAGTCTTTTTTTTTCAGATTAACTCATGTTTGTTGTAATTTTTAAAACACACTTTCAAAGAAAATGTGACTTTCCTACATGTACCTTTTTTTGCAGTCAGAGACGTTGCCGTTTTACCCCATAATTTCCCTCATGAATCAAAACCCTGCCCTCTTTCCAATTAAGCTTGCTCGTATTCAACATGATATCTTAGCCAACTATTTAGATGATTCCAAGCACACAGAGTGACTTTTCCTGCCTGTATCATCGCAAAATATGGAGGTAAGTTCCGAAACATACACTGTCTCCTTCGTTCTCTTATGGAAAGGGGTCCTAGTAAAGGTAAGAGATTACCATTTTTTGGTTGTGTTTTACATAAAAAGTTGTTTTGTTGTGTTCATGTTTGATAACCTTTCTTTACATTTAATTTGTTAGACAATCAATCAGTATGAATATGTTAATAACAACAACATGTTGAGCGTGAAGAGTTAATGTTGCTTGTTTAGTTATGTTTGTTCTAAAACTGCAAACAGAATTTTCACAGAAAAATATCGGTTGTTGGAATCTGCAATATCCCCATTCCTTCTTACTTCTAAACTCTTGTTTCCGTTTGACAACACTTTATTCCTGATAAGGCTACGCTTTTCCCTTTGGACTTACAAATGAATGTCGATAAAAGCATAAAAGATACAAAGGGATACGATAACAAAAATTAAAGGATGTTTACAGTTACACTTACGAGAAATTGTAGTCCAGTTTCTTGTGCGATCGGCCCGAACGAAATCCCCATCGTCCTTTCTTGTCCCTGTGAGGGAAAATGCGTCGGTACAACGCCATGTTACCATGGCCCTCTTATGTCTCCGTACCATCAAATATTACGGTGTATTTCTGGCGGTTTTTGAGATATGACTTTCGTGTTTGTTGGTTGAACACACATCACAAGATTCGTCACTTGACAGTTCGACCGCACACTGTACACATCACATGACTGAAATCGATGAGTTGTCTGCTGCTGATAGTCTGATCCCTTCTTCCATCCGACTTCACACCCTGATATTACGGTATTAGTCGTCAAGGTACAATGCCAGATGAATACAGCCGAGAATGGTGTGGGTATGGTGTCCAGTGTTCTCCACACTGCCACCGTACCATATTTAGCAGCTTGGGTAACCAGTCTATGGTGGGTCACGAGACGGCCACCAAGGTTGAAATTCCTGCTGCGGTGGCGCCTGGCTGGCCGGCCTTCCGTGGCCAATCATTGATGAGGATGGTCATATTTTGTTTATTGCCCAAGGCCAGGACGGGAAGTGGCCCAAGGACGAGAAGTGACCCAATGATAGAAAACCAAGGAATCTAATTATTTGTGTTGGACAAAAATTAAAACCAAATTAATCAACAAATACTTTTGCAGGTAGAATAACCTTCTTTATCTAATTTAGGCATAATAATCACAATTTATTATATAACAGGCTACCAACTGTTCTGTCGTTGTCTTTGAATTGTGAATAATTTTTTGTAAATTTTACCTCCGTCCAATCATAGAGCAAGGGTCCAATATACACACAGTTCCAAATGTTAGATAATTGTATTCGTACACGTATGCAGTAGCGTATCCAGCTTTTTGTTCCAGGTACAAACCTCCAGTATTTTGTTTACTGAATTATTACAAAATACCTTACTAGACTGTAAGTTAATAGTAGTCTCAATCATCCTGTGAAATGATGGCACCAGGTGTGCTGTCGTTGTCAAGAAAAGTGGAAATTGATATCGTTTTCCAACGATTTCCAGCTGGAAATCGTTGGAAAACTGCCCTGTAGCCTTTAGTCAAGGCGCGCGTGGCAATTTACTCGGACGAGTGGCGCGCCCCGGACAATGAAAATGCGGACATGCTGGCATCAATTCGGGGCGCGTCACGCGTCCAGCAGGTAGCCACGCGCGCCTTATAAAGGCTATCATCCGCCCGACGGTTGAAAACGAGCGCCGTTTTTCTCTCGTTCTTTCGCCATCTAACAATACAAAACTTTCAACAGGTCAGTGGAACGATATTTCCTATAAAATACTTATTCCCAAATCCGCCTATTTCTGAAAATTGCAACCGTGACCAATCATATACACTGCATTTAAAACCCCTTGAGCACGGTATTTTACGGGAGACGTCGGAGTGTTTCAGCGGTTCTGGCAGCCAAACGAAACGGCCACAATGTGTTTGTGCAGTCAAGCATGACATACACAATAATCCAACAATGGATTGATCTGCACAAACAGCGGCCAGTGGCGTCATCCGGCCTGGTGGCACTGGGTTTTTGTTTTTTTGCGCCTTTAAAAAACTATTTCTCTTTCTTTTTTATGACGCCTTTAAATGCCGCTGGATATGCCACTGCACGTACATGTATGTGCTGGTAAAATAAATATAGATTTGTATTTTCATTTGAATAACCATGGAGGAAGGAAATCTGTTTCCTTCCTCCATGGAATAACAAACCAGACTCGCGGTTTTAAAGTCTAAAGCGGTGACATGGAGGGGCGCGACCGTTGCGAGTCAGGGGTTGGCAGGGGCGGATCCAGGGGGGGGGGGGGGGGGGGGCGTGGGGGCGCACGGCCCCCCTTTTCCTTCAGGAAAACTAAAAGACATAAAGAGACTCAAAAAGATAAGAAAAAAGAGGGAGAGAGAAGGAAAAATCACCCTGACCCCTCTAGCAGGGCGGGCAGGCACGCCTTTGGCGTAGGCGCCACAACTTGCCTTCATCATTGGCTGCTTGTTAGATTTCATGCCCCCCCCCCCCCCCCCCCCCGGTTTGGAAAATCCTGGATCCTCCCCTGGTGGGGTGGGACCGTGGGGTGGGGGAGGGGGGGAGGCACACCTATGCATAATTTCTCTCAGTCAGCATTTGGAGCCTCAAATGAATGAACCAAACACAAGCATGAGGGGTCTTGCCCCGGGTCTTGCAGGGGAGAATGGAGGCGGTAACCAAGAGCTCTTGGTTTGCCGACTGGAAAGTTTTTCAAGTGGGTTCTACAACTTAAAAAGATATGAGCTGTCATCAAATTATTTTTTTCTTCTGAGTGATTATTTTCCTCTTAACGAAAGGATTTTCCCCCAAACATTTCAAAAGAAATCATCTCCGTCCGATCCGACGCGTGACGCCCTCACTCGTACGCGCGCAGCGAGCAGACGCACGATCGAACCGATGAAATGGCATAGCGCCCTCTTGTGGTATGAGCCGTTTCGCGCAAACACAAACTAAAATTTCAAGAAACCCCATGTGCGTGTGTCAAATAATTGTTGCAGTCGGGGAGCTAAACAATTTTCAGAAAATTGGAGTTTTAAGCCCGGTGTCTTGAGTCTTTGAGGTAAGATCTTCTTTGCTATAACACAAGAAGAGTGCATACTTTTTGCATTTCAATTTTATGCAGAACAATGAGTAGAAAGACCACGACCCCTTTTTTTTTCTCAACACAATGACAAATTATGAAGCTGCATCTATTTCGTGAGAAAACAATACAATAGCTCAGAAGAAATTAATAATCAATTAAAACTAGGCCAGTATTTTGGCTATTGTGTAGTTTAGGACCCTGTTCCCTTAAGGGAACGAAAATCTACTTTTTGGTTATTGGAATTGCCAAACTAGTTGGCGACATTACAAACCAACAGGTATGCTGTAAATAAAGGGCAGGGTTTTAGTTTTGAGGGAAATTTTTGGGTAAAGCGACGATGAGGACGACAAAACGCAACGAAGCAAATAAAGATGGCGATCACCGCGACGCACAGTAAACAAGCAAAACCACGTTCATTCGCATCATGGAGCCTGGAGGAAGGAACCCCATGTTCGCATTATATAACAACTGCCGTAAAGCGCGTAAGAAAATTGCATTTTCTACCGAAATAAACTTGTTAAAATTACAAAAAATGATGTCAATAGAATTAAGAGAAGTCTGCTTTAGGTTGAAAAAGTCATTTTGGAATGAGAAAAAGTACCCTTGAATCTAATTTCATCAAAACTAAAGAGGCCCTACACTACACAATCGCCAGTATTTTCTGTCACTGTCAGGTAGAGAGTATACAAACTTATAGAAAAACTTATAAGATAAGATTAGTCCGAGTAACTTGGACCCTTTATCACCTTTTTTAAACATTGGTCCAAGTACGTGTACGTCGATTTTCTATTCATTAATTAGATACGTCTAAAATCCCAACAAAAGAATTCACCCTTACAATGGCCACCAAAATACTAGATACGCCACCTTCGAAACAAGTGGAGTTCCATGATCAGATGCAGGTACCAAGGTTTACTTACCATCCAAATACTGACAGCGATCAGCAAACAGCCGTTGTATATCGAGCCCCGAGGCGCGCGCAGTGCCGATAATCGTTCAGAAAACATCGTTCATGTTCAAAAATCCGCTCCATTACTTTGTACACAGCTGGTTTGTGCATGCACCGAAGTTGCACGAAAAATTCACTTTTTTCGGGTTTAACTTGAGCATATTCTCATTTTGAGGGGATCACAAGCTGCATGAATTACTACTCTGGCTGCTGGTAAGGTGAGTGTTTGGTTGATATATTCAGGGAAACGGAAGATATCGGATCATATCGGCAAAAATAGAACACACCGCTGAAAACCCAATACGAGTGTTTCCAGCTCTAAAATCTAAACGGCGAATCACACATGTCATGAGCCTAGAACTGGAATTTTCAAGCTACTTGAGTACGGTTATAATGAGACGCCTGTTTTTGTGTAGCCAAGTGAAACGGACACAAGAGGCTTGTGCAGCCAAGCGTAACATACACAATAATCCAGCAATGGATTGAAAATGCAGAGATTGCTTAACCCTAACCCTCCAAGGTATTTTGGCTAGAAACCCTGCCAGACGCATCAGATTGCATACTTTGTCACATTGACTTGTGTGCAGAGTGCAGCAAGGTCAAGCTGTCCCCACAGATGCACTGTGCTGCGTCTGGCAGGGTTAGGGTTAATACAAGTATAGATCCGTCATCCAGCCTGATGGTAATTTGTTTTGGCGTCTATCGACGTCATCCAGCTTCAAAGGGTTAATCATGGATGACAGGCAAACCTAGCCCTAGAAGGACGCTATGATATAGTGTCCTAGCGCCCAAGTATGCAAAACAGTCCTATGCTAGAAACCGAAGATCAAAAATCACACTTTACCTGCATAAATATTCTTGGCATCATTTTATTCAAACAGTTCAACAGCCCATCTCCCTGTACGGATAGAAATATTCCTCCAAGAATGTCAAAAACAGGAGATATTTGCGGCGCAAAATCGTCTCCACGCGACGTTGACTTCACAAACACGAGGAGTAATACCTTGTCCGCACGTCTTGAATGTTCATCAACAACAGAGGGCGCAATTTCGGCCGTGCAGGCGGCGACTGTAAATTGCGCCCTCTGTTGATGAACGTTCTAAATGTGAGTATTACTCCTCGTGTTTGTGAAGTCAGCGTCGCGTGGAGACGATTTTGCGCCGCAAATATCTCCTGTTCTTGACATTCTTGGAGGAATATTTCTATCCGTACAGGGAGATGGGCTGTTGAACTGTTTGAATAAAATGATGCCAAGAATATTTATGCAGGTAAAGTGTGATTTTTGATCTTCGGTTTCTAGCATAGGACTGTTTTGCATACTTGGGCGCTAGGACGCTATATCATAGCGTCCTTCTAGGGCTAAGGCAAACCATGCAATTTATGCACAAACCTATGGTACATGTACTTTCCACCATGCAAAGCTTCAAATCGTATAATTTATCTTTTTAATACAAATGTAAGTTTTATGTTGTAAGTAACAAAACTGATAGGAAAGTTTTGTAAAATTACTAAAAAGTAAGATAAATTGTTTTCTAGAAGTGGATTTTTTAAAGATGAGTCGCAAACTACCTGTGCCTTTGATTTAGCCCAATTTCTCAGGCAATATGCAAGCACAAGTATCTTGACTTGGCTTTCCTCATGCGACTGAGTTTTTGTCTGTACTTTGCTATGTTCAGGTAATAAAAACAGCGCCTCCACTTGATGGAAATAGAAAATTGTTGCAGTGTATGCCCTGTACACTTGGGTATACCTGTAGAGGTACGCTGCATCAAAGAGAAAAACTATTGCATGCATAAGGTACAATGTAGCTGCCAGGGGTGTGTAATTGAACCTACATTCACAAATTGAAGATGCTTCAACGTGAAACAAAGACGGTTGGAAATGTGCCTAATGTAGTCTCTATGATTCAAAAACAAGCATGAATTCGTGCAGGAGCCGTGTCGTCCACCTATGAATCAGTAAAGCATAGTCAATGTTGTAGCGCCCTCTTCTGTTGAGCCGTGTTGCGAAAAACAAATTTGGCACAAGAAGAAGAAGAAGAAGAACATCGCAAGAAGAACAAGAACGCTCAGTGCTCATAGAGCCCCGTCTGTGATGCGATGCGGCTAAAAACAATTCTTCAAAATATTTTTCTTGTAAACATTTTATTGTAAAGAAAACAACGCACCCTTTTCTGTTTGGGGCATTCTTTACAGCCCCACAACTTATTCCTGATGTGTGTTAAAGCAGATCAAGTATTGAATGGAATTTATTTCATAAGAATGTTCAGTTTTGGTTACGATTTTGTCTGATAGAACACAAACGATATTCAGCGAAGGAAAACAGACGTTGTACAATATGGGTATTGTTGTTAATGCGATGGCCTAATTGACAAGAAGCATCAGGGAGATCATTGTATTATTGTAACCAGAAAAGATCAGTTTGCAACGCGTTCCAAAAATAGTTTTCATGTTGACGAAAATAAAGGCTTGGCTATGCCTTTTCTGTGGATGGGTTTGCAATGGGAACTTTTGAGATAATGGTGGCAGCAGACATTTTGCTAGCTCTGAGCATGCGTTTGTTCTCCCAAACAAAAGTGGAGGTATAACAAAGGGAACAATATCGTCCGTGATTCCCAGAATACGTCTGCGATTGAGATCGTGTACAAAACCTATGGGAGTCTTCCGAAAAAGTAGAAGTACAAACAAAAGAGGGAACAATAAGACGTCCGCGTTTGGAGGTCAATACACGTTTAACTGCGCGCGTAGTTTTGAGCAATGACGGGAGAACAATGACGAGGACTGTATGTATGCTGCCCCCGCCGTCTCAAAAGTGTCCCATTCCTTTTAAAAGTAGTTTTCACGGTCATGTGAAAATGAGGCTCAACTATGCCTTTTTCTGTATCCAGTACATTGACGGTAACTGTATGCGTGGTTCATTTAGAACATGTGTTGTATGTTTCTAGAGCATGTGTGCATGAATACATTTACCCAAACCCAAGCGAATTAACTCCTAACCTTAATGTTTAACCAGGCATGAGGGCTTTGTGCCCAGATAGGGGGTGAGGGGGAGGGGGGGGGGGGATCAGCTTATCCCAAGCACGCAATAGTCTTAAAAACTCTACATTTTACACTCGCTTAAGACCAAACAAAAGCAGCCACAGGTGCAGAAACCTGCTAAATCCCTCCTCCCACCTTTATAAAGTCTGAGTGTACAATTGAATAGCTTCTAAGTAATAGCTTCAATGCGGTAATGTTGTATTCTGTTTGTGCAGGGACTGAAGTTGTAAAGGGGTTTTTACATTCTTTGTGGATCGCAATGGTGGGGGTCTGATAAGTGCTGCTGCAGCTTATAGACCCTGGAAGTTTGGACACAGGAGTAAATTTGTTAAGACCATTGGAAGGAAGGGTCTCACTGAGGGATCTCACTTAAACTACATGTAGGTGGGGAAAACAATTGTTGGAACTTGGTTTTTTTCTTCGATAAAATGTGATGATGTAATGCCAGGCCAGGCACTCTAGTGGGAAACGTCATCTTTCCCCACGTTTTACTAATGGATGACTTAAGGGTAGTGTACATGATTGGTCATTGTTGCAATTTTCAGAAATGGGCGGATTTGGGGGTTAGTATTTTATAGGAAATATCGTTCCACTGACCTGTTCAAAGTTTTGCGTTGTTGGATGGGGGGAAAAACGAGAGAAAAACGGCGCTCGTTTTCAACTATCGGGCGGATGATAGCCTTTAGTCAAGGCGTGCATGGCTACCTGGATGCGTGATGCGCCCCGAATGCCATCATGTCTGGGGCACGCCACTAGTCCGGGTAGCCACGCGCGCCTTGACTAAAGGCTACAGGGCAGATTTCCAACGATTTCCAGCTGGAAATCGTTAGAAAACGATATAAATTTCCACTTTTCTTGACAACGACAGCACACCTGGTGCCATCATTTCACAGGATGATTGAAACTAATATTAACTTACAGTCTAGTAAGGTATTTCGTAATAATTCAGTAAAAAAATAAAAATTGGAGGAATACCAATCGTGTACACTACATGTTTAAAGAACATACCCTAGTAATAGTCCTGAATCCTCCAGTTTCAATACAATAGGAAGTTAGGGTTAAAGAAAACAATTTCATGACAAATATCAAAGCAAGGCTGCCTAAAGCCCCTTTTTCTCGAGAAAGTACATGTACATACTGAGTGCAACTGAGAAGATATGCCACTACCGAGTCATAGATGAACTCTGCCAATCTTCAGTGAACGAGGTCTTGTGTTTTGTTCCTTTTCCAAGAAATCAATCAAATTTGAAATTAAGGTTGCCCATGCAAATTTTGCAAAATGAAGCACATGATGACTGGAACCTTCAAGCACAACATTGTTAATGTTTAGTGTGCCTGTGTTTAATAGAATATGTGTACACAAATTTTGACAGTCGGTTGCATCGAAGTTGCACAACATGTACAAAATGTGCACGCAGTTTTACTTCCCCAATACTTCCGAGGACAATGCTTTGTGTTTCCTATTGTTCATTTAATATAACCCAACCCCATAGACTAAGCACGTACTTCTACTTGCGAGGACCGATTTCAACAAAAGACTTGACGTGCGAGGACTGAAAGGTTTCTTTGTATTTCCTTTCTCCTCTTGTCCTCGGAGATATATACAGAACCTGTACACAAGTGTGTAAATACATGTACTGGCAATCGCGGACCTCCCATTGTTCCTCTTTTGTTTATACTTTAACTTTTTCAGAAGGCTTCCCATATGTTTTGTACACGATTTTCAATCGTGGACGTTCGGTCAAACGTGGACCCTTTGTCTATGCCCTAACCCTTCCCCCCCCCAGTCCACGATTGCCGGTATACTCCCACATCCTCACATTTGTACAGATACAGGGTACATGTACCTCTATTGTGGACTTTACTTTTCTTCTTTTACTCTCCTTTGTCCCCATTGAAATCTCAAAAACCATAGCGTTAACTCTCTGGGGTAGGTCGATTTCTAAAGACTCCCTCGTGGGGTAGCATTGTCCACCTTGTTGCCCTTTCTTCTACCTACCCCACAACCATACCTACATGTACATGTATACATTATGTACGTTCACATAATTTGCACGTATACACACACTTCAAATATTTAAATTAA
Source organism: Hippasteria phrygiana (assembly GCA_037893225.1). Classification (NCBI taxonomy): domain Eukaryota; kingdom Metazoa; phylum Echinodermata; class Asteroidea; order Valvatida; family Goniasteridae; genus Hippasteria; species Hippasteria phrygiana. The sequence continues at coordinate 603,591 of JAZGUH010000038.1, read as the reverse complement.
TGTGATGAATAATACCCAAAATAATTATTACACACAATGCAAGTTGATTGCATATTTACATACCTACATGTGCCATGACTAATTGATGACTTGTTCTTTATTTATTAGTCAATTGGGAATAAAAATCATTGCCATAGAATCATACATATATTTAAACAGTGCACACCTATGAAAATGTTCACCATTTCTGATGTATCGGTGCAAATCAAATTGAAGTCAGACATTGATGAAAAATGTTTAAAGTATGCCCTGACAAAGGGTAAGACATCCCATCCCCCCTTCCCCCCCTCCTTGATAATTTCATTATTCCAACGCACTATTGATTGATGTGATTGAAGGAGAAGCATTTCCCCCCCAATGTATGTAATTATACAGCCAGAATTATTACCGTCGCAATGTGGCCACCTGAGGTGAAGAAATAGTTTGTTAAAATCTACATGGGTGTCTCACACCGACTTAAAAAATTTCGGCAATAGGCCTAAAATTGTGAGCCATTAAAAAAAAAAAAAAAAAAAGAATGATCTGCTGGCCAAAATCAAATTGTTTATTCAATTAATTACTAGCCATATTAAATACAAATGTGTATAGTTGTTTTAAACAAAATATGTTCATATAGGCATGTGTAACACTTAAATGATTCTGTCTGTCCTCTTCAACAATTTGAATTTTTTCTTGTAACAAATGTTTAAAATTGTCTTGTGCTATTTTGCACATACATGTACACAACCCTCCGAAAAAGGCTTTTCTTGGTTGCGGGAACTTAATTAATATTGTTGGTCCGAAAAAAATTATTATTTGAGAAGTATTATTTGAGAAGAAAATATTTGCCATATTTTTTTTTTCATTTAGTGTCATATATTCAAAATTGAATAACCCTTGTATTGCTGGAAAAATTTTGCATTTTTAAATTGCAGCAAATTGCTACACTACAATTAGAAACAGACTTGGACAAAAACACCCAAAAAATAGAGTATAAATACATGTATGCAACAAAAACAAATACATTTGAAATATAACCCCTCAGAAAAGGCTCCATTCCTCCTAATTTCTAGAAATCACAAACTGATCATGACGGTTGTGTTACTGTTAACACTGCCACAAACCTTTTTTCTAAAGCATCTTTCCCCCTTCCCCCCCCCCCCCCCCCCCAATCGCAAAACCTTAGCCCGCACTCGACAGACTCACGGAGCGGCAATTTCAGAACGTGCTAATAAAGCTCTGTGTAAATAGAGCTCATCTTGTGGCCGGGGGCAAACATGCAATCCCTTCAAAATGAGATTGGATGTGTTTTCAGACGCGGTCTTTGGTTCTTTCACTGATGATAAATATAACTGTTCATACTCATAAAAAAGAACCAATATCTAACAAAGCAAATAAACAAAATAGGGAGGCACTGTTCCTAATCTTGTGCAAAACCTTCGGCCAAAGGTAGTTTAAATACTCCTTTGTGCATCCTGTAGCATTTTACAATTTACATCCCTACTGCCTTATTGAGCACGCCAATTTGACAAGTTTGTTGCATATGTATATCCCAGATTAAAGTAATGTAATTTGATCCATTTTAGCTTAGAGTGCATACATGTACTATATATGTACATGTACATGTATACATGTATACTTGTGTACTTGTTGGTTATAAATGTGAGGAGTGCCATTTCAAATATTTGTTTCAAATATTCTTCGTGCGCACCAGCTTAAGAACTAAAGCAATGTTTCCAGTGGACATTGTGGATTTTTTTCCCCCGCAAGCTCGCAAAAAAACCGTGACATGCCTTCGCGTAATTCTACATGTACCGTGCATTCCCATTTGGACTTTTATAACTGCGACAGAATGTTTATTAGCCTTGCGAGGCTGACAGAATGTCACACGTTGCAGGCACTGTGCACTAATCTCCTTTGACCTAAACGGGATAGATGCCGTGACCTACATGTACAGTATATGTAGTGTAATTTTGCGTTCGCTAAAATCCATCAAATCTGCCATGTTTCGAGCAGCGAATGGACGAAAAACGTAGTTGTATGCACGTACATGTACATGTACAGGGTCGTCTGTCGGTTCGCTCCGCTGCAAAGCGCTAGCGCAACTGCATATAATAAGTTAACCGCATGTCCCCCCCCCCCCCATTGGACTTCATTTTGGCATTCTACAGAAAAGTCGTGGTAGATTGACAAAAATAAGTCCAATGGAAACACGGGTTACCCTAACCCTCCCAGACGCAGCACAGTGCATCTGTGGTGACAGCTTGACCTTGCTGTACTCTGCACACAAGTCATTGTGACAAAGTATGCAATCTGATGTGTCTGGCAGGGTTTCTAGCCAAAATACCCTGGAGGTTAAGGAAGTGGTTGTTGTGGTAAAGATCCACAGTGTTCGTGAAAGGTTGATTCGGAAATGATTTTTTCTTCAGTGATTTCCAGACATGGCAGATCTTCAAGGGAGGGTCGTGTACATTTTATTATACCGTACTTTTAATGATCTTTTCAACCATAGCAATTTGAGGACGGACGCTCTTTTTCGGCTAAAAGGCAATGTGTCCCAATTAGGCTACAAATAGCATTCATCCTAAAATTGCTGTAGTTGAAAAAGATCATTCAAAAGTGGAGTATAATAATGTACATTCAAGACCATTCCTTGATTGTGTGCCGTTTGTTTAAAAATCATTTTGGGGGACACCACTTTCGTTTGGAAAAGGCAAACCATTGGAAAAATGGGAAAATACAGAGTGGTGCCCTTGTACAGGTTCTGTATATATGTTCGAGGACAAGAGGAAAAAGAAAATACAAAGGAACCTTTCTTGTCCTCGCAAGTCGGTCTTTTGTTGAAATCGGTCCTCGGACGTAAAAAGGCGTGCTTAGTCTGTGGGGTTGTGTTATATTAAAGGAACAATAGGGAACACAAAGCATTGTCCTCGGAAGTATTGGTAAAATACGACCATGTAGTTTGGCTGTATGGAAAGGCTGCACTATGTGTATTTTTTCCCCTCATATTTCTCTCTAAATATTACACATACATGTACGGTAGTGGTATATTTTTTACACTTAGACCTTAACAATAGTTTAGTATTAACACTAACCAACCTAAATCCATCAAAATCCAAACCCTGTTTTGGAGGATTTCGGCGGATTCAGGATACCTCCATATTGAAAACTGGGGGATTTTGATGGATTGAGGATTGTAAGCCTAGCGGTACTGCAGGATTTTGATGGATTCGGGATACCTCCATATTGAGCAGTCACCAAAACCAACTTTTTGTGCATGACAAAATAGGTGGATTTTGGCAGATTCAGGATACTTTCTAGTTACCCAAGGGGTTAGGGTTAAAAGATGAAATTTGGGGGATTTCTCAGGCATTGCGTTTCTTTAACCCTAACCCTCCAGGGTATTTAGGCTAGAAACCCTGCCAGACGCATCAGATTGCATACTTTGTCACATTGACTTGTGTGCAGAATGCAGCAAGGTCAAGCTGTCACCACAGATGCACTGTGCTGCATCTGGCAGGGTTATGGTTAATGTGATGCAAAAATTTGTTTGTCGGCAATAAGTAAAACTCTGAGTACATGTACGGGTAATCGGTCATCCGTGCCCACCAT